>OX411544.1:87567631-88067631 GCA_948146395.1 Fragum whitleyi | reverse complement strand
CGTATAATAGGTTCTTGAAGAAATATGGAGCTATCTATCGAACTTGAATGCATATTTTATTAAAGGGAAGTAATCAATATTGCTAATTTTGTTCATTCTGAACAAAATTTACAATACTGGATTACCTCCCGTTAAATTCACTCAAAAGTCGCTCCACACATTCATTCAATTTCATTCCTAAAATATTCCATAATCATTCATCTTGTCAATTTAACGATGCTGTTAACTGTACTCGCTAAATAGATGGCTACGGACCAAAGTCACTGTTAATGATCCAGGATTATTTTTAAAGCGCTGCATGAATGTCCTGGTTGCTCAATATATTTCCGTCGCGCACATATGGAATTGTAGGAAATGTTACGCACAGTCTCATCTTTCATTATAAGAATGATATTGACAAAATGATAATAGTGATGATGCATCTCATTCAACGAACTTAATTCCCAGCCATGCAAAAGGCAATATAACGAAAATAGGTCGATGGGGTTTCCTTTTTGCAAAGTATAGTAAACATTTCAAAATATAAGGTTGTGTGAAATGGTTATAAAAATCTGACTTTTGCATTACTCTCTCATTAACCCGTTTCCACCTAATTCTCTTTTAAAAAAAATAAATAAATAAAATAGTGACGTAAAGCACTGTGGCAAAGGATAACGTCGCTTGCTACATGTTAATTCTTCTTTGTTCACAATGTTGTCTTCTCGAAAGGACTTGTTAAAAAACCCGCCCTGCGTTCTGGATGTAAACGTGCAAAGCGGGGTATCATCTCAAAGCGCTCGCGAAACGCTTTTATATCCTGAACAAAGGGCTGTTCTCTGGTGATGGGTTATGTAGCTGGACACGCAGACACTGACTTGCGAATACTCATTGAATGTCTAAGAAAGCTTAGGCTACATGTTGTAGGAACATGTACACACAGGGTGTGTAGTGAAGACTCTGATCAGACTGTTTGGTTGCACAGGCTGGCCGATCAGACTGTTTGGTTGCACAGGCTGGTCGATCAGACAGTTTGGTTGCACAGGCTGGCCTGGGTCTTCGCTTTACGCACTTGTTTCATTTAAAGACCCCGACGGCGGCACTCATCCTTTCCGACTATTTGTCTCCCACCAATGGGTTGATGATCCAAGACCCATGTGGGATAGATGCTGGAGGCTAGGAAAGGACGTGATGGCAGTACTGGTGTGAGAAATACCAGGAATCTATAATTCGATTAGATGCTTCAGCCGCCGCGATATAACTGAAAAATTTTTGAAAGAGACGTTATACCTAAGTCAAACAAGCATTCACATTCATTTAAGGAAACATCACTCACACCTATATTATTAGTCAAATCCCGTCTGTTGCTGCAAAATAGAGAGAATTATTTTTGAAAAAGCGAGACTTTAATAAACTCCTTTCACATAAACACGTCGACGTATCGTCGATTCCTCGCCGACTATCTTTGTGAAATCGGTGGTAAAATCGGCGACTAGTTTCCGACTAACCGATGGCCGGCCGATTCGATTGTGGGCTTTTCTCAAATCGGCGACGCGTCGGTGAGTTTCAACTTCAAATTAAAATCTGCTCACGTGTCGGCAACGTTCTTGTGATTTGTGGAAAACGACATGATATAGACGTCTAATCGCCAGGAAACGGCCGAACTGCAGCAGTATTTGACCGGACTATGACTGATATTCTGCACAAAATCTGGCAAATGCTACAGTTGTAAACATTTGTGAAATTGACAAGGTTAAATGATTTTGGAATGATTTAGGAATGAAATTGAATGAGTGTGTGGACCAAGTTTTGACTGACTTTAATGGGTGGTAATCCAATATCGCAAATTTTGTTCAGGATGAACAAAATTAGCGATATTGATTACTCCCTTTTAATAAAATATGCTTACAAGTTTTATAGATAGCTTCATATTTTTTCAAGAACATATTAGACGCTTAAAATTTGAATGATGTCAGTGACATCGCGATTTTTCACTTTCATAATTTGAATGACGATGTTGATTCCTTATTTTTAAATGGGTTTGAACGTTTTTGGATGGTTTGAGAGAGTGTTTGGAATGAATAAATGGAGCGCTGAGTGAGCGATTTAGAATGTTTTTTTATTGAGGCAAATGTCAATTTCACGATGTAACTAACTGTACAGAAAGCTCGGTAAGAGAGGGTGGGTTTACGGCGGGCGGCTAACCAAAGTTTTGTGAATTTTGGGTGGATAGTAGCATGAGTACATGTACATCAGATGTATGGGGGAATTCCCGACATCTGTATGTGTTCGAACACAACGAACCAAAAGCAGACCCTCTTCTATATCAAAGTAGAAAACAAATAGCACACCAAAAAGCAATTAAAGATAAATAGGGTATTGAAACAAGCATTGAATTAAGTAAATTATAACTTCTTAGTTTTCGTTCTAACAACAATGAAATTTTAGTTCACGTTTGTATTCAAATATGAAAATCGAGTATATTCGACTCTTCTGCGAAAAGTATAATAAATCATCACCGACTTTTCAATACTTGGATTACAGAAAAATTTAAAATCTTGGTTATCAATGTGAAAATAATAATTATTGCTGAAAAGAAATACTATGTAAAACTAAAAATCCATAACAATAATTATTTCATCTTACAGTTAACTACATCGTGAAATTGACAAGATGAATAATTTTGGAATGATTTAGGAATGAAATTGAATGAGTGTGTGGAGCGAGTTTTGAGTGAATTTAATGGAAGGTAATCCTATATCCCAAATTTTGTTCAGGATGAACAAAATTAGCGATATTGATTACCTCCCTTCAAAAAATTTGCATTTATGTTCTAAACATAGCTTCCTATTTCTTCAAGAACCTAGGAGACGCTAACAATTTGAATTATGTCAGAAAATCGCGATTTTTCTCTATCAAAATTTATTTAATGACGTTGTTGATTAAATATTATTTTAATAAGTTTGGGCGTATCGAATGGTTTGAGTGAGCGTTTGGAATGAGTGGGTGGAGCGCTGAGTGAGCGATTTAGAATGGTTATGACTGAGGTGAATGTCAATTTCACGATGCTATTAACTGTACCCTTTTGAACCAAATCTTTCAGAATTGACTATCATCGATTATAGCGCTTACAAATTCGGCTAATGGATAATAAATGAAAGAAATATATACCATTTTCACACATAGAATAACACTAAAATCCAAAATTTCCATAAACAAAAACTATTTCTCAAAACCAACCGTTATAATAATCGAAGTTCTCCAGACAAAATTTCTATAGAACATTACCTGTGGCGCGTGGCGAATTATTTTACTACTATCAGTTACTAGATAACTTCCACGCACAACACTCACAGAAACATTAATGGAGCACCGAAAAACACCCGTGAAATAAAATAGTAAATTAAAGCCAGAATGACTTATCATAAGTATGAAAAACGTTAGTGCAACACACAATGATTTTCAATGCATGTATTTATTCAAAGTTGTCTTGTTCAAGTAAAATAAACTGTTTGATGGAATATTAGAAGAAAAAAGGCTATTTAACACGATGCCTTATACATTCGATATAGCTCGAACCATCACTTTTATTAAGCGACCACCATAAAAAGTCCCTTTATCGTAAGCAAAGCTTCTGAAAAGGTGGCCATTGTTAAACTAGGAAATGTTCATCATTGAATCTTATGACGTTTGAACCCATTAGAATCGAGACAATTCTTATGGGTTTGAACATTATAGAATTCGGTAAGAATTATGTGACGAATTATGTGACAATCTTTATATGCTATCAAATAACACGTCTTATTTATCATTAAAGATTGAATTAAGCGAACGTTTCCATAAGCGATCGCTTTTTATTGGCCCCCTCCTAAGTGATCGCTTAACGCAAGTTTTACTGTATGTCTATTCCCTTGGAAATTTATCTAGCAATGTTGCATTTACAGTTACAACTAGTACCATGCATTCCCTAGCACACAGTTGAATAATATTGTTAATACAATAAGTATTCTGCGTAATTAATGAACTGGCAGGGTTGGGCTTAACCGTGACGTAATTTGGCAAGTTCACTTTTCAATAGTTTGGGTTCTTTCAAATTTTAGTCGGTAATCATCGTTAACGCGTCCTAAAAGCTAAAGGACTCACGTGCTTTGAGAGAGTAAACACATTCCATCGTTTTGTTACCAAGGCCTCGTAACTTTGGTAACCAATCTACGATTTTAGGTCTCGATTTATTTATGTCGAATCTCTTTAGAAGTAGGTTATTTTAGATAAAAGCTGATTTCCCTTAACCTTAAGAGCAAAGACCCGTTACTTAGGCTCCACCCCGCCAGGGCATTAATCGTGGATAATATAATCCATTATTAGTGTCCTAGCATGGCGGGGCCTAAACAACGGGTCGTTGGACTTCAGGTTAAGGTAAATCAGCTTTTATTTACAATTACTAATTTCTATAAATTGTGAACATATATAACTTGTGACTTTAAATCGTTGGCATTTTACCAAACCCTGTAACTTCAGCTTCGGATCTTTGGTAACCGAACGATGAAATGTGTTCACCTTCTCTATGCACGTAAATCCTTTTGGTTTCGGGGTACAGTTATTTGCGCGCGTTAACGGTAATTGCGAACTTATCTTTTGAAAGAACCCCCAAAAATGAAAAGTAAACTCACCAAATCACGTGACGACAAAGCCACGTCCTGCCAGTTGAATAATTATGCAGAATAAGATAGTAAAATTGACAGGATAAATGATTTTGAAATAATTGCGGAGTGAAATCGGATGAGTTAGAGGGGCGAATTTTAAATACATCTCCCACAAATAGGTGTACAACCGTTAAACGAAAACAGATGAATAGTTTCGGCTCGAAGCATGTTAAAGAACCATGACAGAGGAAAAATAGTCAACGGTTATGTTCTATGACTTGCGCGATATTACTAGAAAAAAGTGGTTTTAATCCATTAGAGGATATGAAAAAAAAATCACACAATCTGATATTTTACACAAGTCAGAAAGAAAGTGTGATTACTGGAGGGGGGTATCATGTGATAGAATATTGTGAAACATTATTGACCTGTCGCTCATTTAATATTCCTGCTGACCTTCATTGATATTCGGAACCCAATTCCTTATATAGATTTGAATACGTTAACGTTACTGTCAAATAATACAATATACCATGTTGTTATAAGTGATCAGAAATAGCTATAGGTATAAGGTCGGAGGCTTGCATTGCAAAGGTCCGAAGATCGAATCTCCCTCTCGGGTTTTTTTTTTTTTTATGATGTTTCTTTTAAGGCCATTTAGATCTGATAAAGAAATATATAAAAAAACGACACAGTTTACTCAAATATGTTCCCTTTTCTGTATATATTTTCCTTTTGATATTCTGCATCAAGGGATTTCCTATTGCCCAGTAGCCTACGTACAACACATAAATGTGTTTTAGAAAAGTACGAGATGAATTGATCATATTCCTCTTTTTCTCGATCTCTGTCTATATCTGATGGTCTATTCAGGAAAGTAATGAAAAATAGGATCAAGAACTCCATAAAAAGAATTAACAGAAGTAACGACAAGCATAGGTATGTATAAAAGAAAGGAAAACAGTTATCATATCATTCGCATTAAATCTCATGAACGAAAGAAGAAAATTCAATTCAGTAGCTGCAAAGTTGACGACCAAAAACCTCGTGACCTCAGCTTGAACAGGTGAAACTCAGCTCATTAATTCCATGAAAGTTAAAGAAATATGGAATTTGATAGAGAAAAAAACTACCATTACAAAATAGTACAAACAAGAAATTAAAGAGACAATAAGATTGTCCCTTTATTTAGTTATTTAGTAATAATGAAAATAAAAATTAATTTAAAACAATTTTGAAAATATAATTACTTTATCCAACTCCGTGCGTATTCGAACCGGGTCTGTTAATTTATTGTCAGTTAATTACCTAACGGTTTAGACCACTGCGCTACGGACCCAATTATAACTATTGCATCATTTTATCTAATCTTAAAGTAAAATTCTGAAAATGTCCTCGCGGATATTACCGAAAGGTAACGAAAATTAATGAGTGACAGGTCAACTTTGTTTGCCAATAGCTACAATGGTTAATAATTATATAAGGAAATGAATAACTCGAACAACACTCCGGAATTGTTCAAAATACCCGGCCGCCACCATAGCGCATTCGGTTAGGCATAAGACTTCCAATCTGGAAGTCGTGGGTTCGATCCCCGGTGGCGGCAAATATTCTTTCCGACGCTTGTCTCTCACCAAGGGGTAGATAATCGTAAACCTATGATAGATAGCAGTCGGAGGCTGGGAAAGGGTGTAATGGATGTACAGGTGAAAGAAATACCAGGAATCCATTGATAGGTGCTCCGGCCGCCGCGATATAACTGCAAAATTGTTGAAAGCGGCGTAAAACCCATTCAAACAAACAAACAAGTCAAAATACCCGACAATTTTATTCAAATCGAAGGAATAATTAGCTGTTGTTGATTTGGAAGTGATCGCGAACATATACGCATAAATTTATAGAAAAATACGTAGATTCTTTTGAAGGGAGTAAAAAATATCGATAGAAATTGGCAATATAATATAATCTCCCTTTAATTTCATTCAAAACTCGCTCGTTTAATTCTTTCAAGTTAATTTTCCTTGTCATTTTCACGATATATTCCTGTATTTTATAGAGTTTTAGTCGCTAAGAGTTCCCAGGCATACATGTATCGTGGCAACTAGACCACTTATCATGGATTTCAAGTTGTTGTTGTTTTCTCTCACCTGTATTTCAATGATGTCCCTTCTGAGTCCCAAGTACAAGCTCCCAAATAAATTTGTGACTATTCACCGACTGGTAGGAGAAAAAATGCCGAGAAGCATGTGTGGCGTTGCCGTTGGTAGAACTAAGGAACAAAAGAACAGGAACTTAACGCCCTACCGTCTCCGATATGACGATGGACTTCTTCACCATAAAGATTTTTTTAATCAAAAAGATAAACTGGAAAATATATCTAGGATAATCCGTTATTTCAGTGTTAGGTCGACTTATATTTCTATGAGTGATCAATAAAAGCTTTATTTTCACGAGCTACGAAGCCACGAGTGAAAATACTGCTTTTTTTGCTCACGAAATGAATTATGAATTGATCTAACACGAAAATAAAAAAATAATTCTATTTCTATTATGCTATACCGAGTCAAATGCGAAAATTTTAGAACAAATTTTCTTTAAGCTTGTCATTTTGTACATACACAAATGTAGTTGCTATGCAACCATCATGATGACGTCAGTTATTCGGCTCCGCTTGGGTACCGCCAATCGGGAACCCTCGGCGATTCTACGGAATAGACCTCGGGAATGATACGGGAGCTGCCGTAAAAGCGCGTCATTTTGCACGTGGGTTTATATGACGTCACAAACACAACTGAGAATAACGCTGTGAAAAGCAAAATCCACGTAAGGTAAAAAATGGGCAAATAATCATTTGAAAACAAAACGCAGTACTTTCCAGTTTACAGAGGAGTCCGAGCGATATTCCGAATGGGGTACCGCCTGATATAGAGAAACGGATTATTTTGATAATTTCACTGGTTAGGCGGAGAGTTGATAAAATGATAATCTACATTTTTTTTTTTAATTATCCACCGAAAAAGAAACATTTTACAAAAGGAAAATATTACATGTAGGCCTATCTTACAACACGTACTTGCGCTTGGTATAACATAAAGCATTAAGCCACTTTTTCATTGAATCTGTTCAAACGTATAACGTGTTTGTAAGCTTACTTTTCTATCAAGAAACTACATTAGGTCAATGCGCGTTTATTACTCAATTTATGCCAGTGATAAAGTGAGATTAAGCACGTGCGTGTGTAAGAAATGGGTCGCTCATATCATGCCAAGTTATTACAACTTCAGAAAACTGCTTACCTTTCAGTTGTAAAACAATTTCCTTGGTAACGAATAATTTGGCTACCTTTTATTAAATGATTTCATTGTAAGTCTTTTGAAGAGCAAAGAAAGAGAGGTCGCGCATGGAAAGATCTTTTCTTTGATATTTTTGCTACGTAACAACGTGAAATCGACACTCTTTCCAATAAAAAAAAATCTAAATTGCTCATTCACCTCATTCAAAAATCTTTTTTTTTTGGTATATCGTTACAGTTATAAACACCGTGAAATTTACGAGGTGAGTAATTTAGAATTAATTAGAATGAAATTGAATTAGTTATATGTACGAGTTTGAATGTATTTCAAGGGAGGTAAAAGACTATCCATTAGTTCGTCGAATTGGACGAAATTAGCGATTTTTTTTACCCTCCCCATATAATAAAATATACGTATTTTTCTAATTTTGTGCCTCAAGGACATACAAGTCGCTTATCATCACAAGCCAAATAAAATCGTGCAATTGCATGATCGATTGGAAGGAATGATCGATCGGGTTGAACGATTTTGAAGCGTTTTTAAAATCGTTTAAATCAATTGTTCACTGCTTGATCTATATACAGTTAACAACATCGTGAATTGACAAGGTGAATGATTATGGAAAGATTTAGGAATGAAATTGAATGAATGTGTGGAGCGACTTTTGAGTGACTCTAACGGGAGGTAATCCAGTATTGCAAATTTTGTTCAGGATGAACAAAATTAGCAATATTGATTACCTCCCTTTAATAAAATATGCATACAAGTTCGATAGATAGCTCCATATTTCTTCAAGAATCTATTATACGCTAACAATTTCAATTAAATAAGTAAAATCCAGATTTTTTCCCAGCTATTTTTATTTTGAACGAAGTTGTTGTTATATGTTTTTCAGTGAGTTTGGAGCGTTTTTGAGTGGTTTGAGTGAGTGTCTTGAATGAATGAATGGAGCGCTGAGTGAGCGATTTAGAATGGTTTTGATTGAGTTGAATGTCAATTTCACGATGTAACTAACTGTAGCATTCCTCCCGCTCATTGAAACCGTTCAAAATCGCCCCGAAATCATTTGAAAACTCACGAGAACTGTTCGCAATGCTTCAAAACTTCAGACTGTGGAGCCAAAACAGACTGATCAGGATAGAAACTTTTCGCACATTCCTGATGAAACTTGGTGGTTATAGTTAGTTACATCGTGAAATTGACATTTAACTCAATCAAAACCATTCTAAATCGCTCTCTCAGCGCTCCATTCATTCATTCCAGACACTTACTCAAACCATTGAAAAACGCTCCAAACTAAATGAAATGCACTTAACAAAAACTTCTTTCAAAATAAAAAATAGCTGGGAAAAAATTCTTGATTTCACTGAATTACTTGAAATTGTAAGCGACTGATTAGATCTTGAAGATATAGGGAGCTATTTGTAGAACATTTATGCATTTTGTATTAAAGGGAAGTAATCAATATCGCAAGTTTTGTTCATCCTGAACAAAATTTACAATATAGGATTACCTCCCATTAAATTCACTCAAAACTCGCTCCACACACTCATTCAATTTCATTCCTAAATCATTCAAAAATCATTCATCTTGCCAATTTCACGATGTTGTTAACTGTATCAGTCACGTATGCATACAGGTGTTTATGCAATAAACTTGTAAAATAAAATCCACTACATTTAACTAGTTTCATTTAATGAAGTAATGTTTGAAAAAGAGAGCATTGAAATGGTCTGTATTTATTGCATGAAGAGCAAAACGCTAAACATATAAATTTAATACGATCGCTTAAAAACTTTTGGCTTGATAAATACTTTTTACACGAAATATACTCAAACAAACACAAATTATGTCTTGCACCTACAAACACCCTTCTCTTTGATTTTGTTCAATGGGATTACCAAAATGCTATTGGCATATGTTTTAATGGCTATATAAGAACCATTCGTGAGAACAGGCTTAGATTACAATATGTTATTACAGTAAAAAAGATCGTGAAATTGAAAAAATGAATAAAATTGGAATGATTTCCGAGTTAAGTTGAATGAGTGAGAGGAGCGAGCTTCAAATGAAAGTAAGGGGACGTAATACAGAATCGCTAATGTCATCCAATTGAACGAGATTGTTGATATGTTTTCCTTCCTTTAATAAAAGATACGTACTTTTCAGAATGTGTGTCTTCAGGGACCAATCAAACGTGTTAGAATCAACATCAGCAAATAAACCTTAGGAAACATATGATTGAGTTGAAAAAATATCGGTCGGCCTGAACGAATTCGAACTGACTTTGAACGATTTCAGAGCGTTTATGAGTGTTTTTAGTGAGTACAGTTAACAACATCGTGAAATTGACAAGGTGAATGATTTTGGAATAGTTTAGGAATGAAATTGAATGAATATGTGGAGCGACTTTTGAGTGAATTCAACGGGAGGTAATCCAGTATTGCAAATTTTGTTCAGGAAGAACAAAATAAGCAATATTGATTACCTCCCTTTAATAAAATATGCATACAAGTTCGATAGATACCTCTATATTTCTTCAAGAACCTATTATACGCTAACAATTTCAATTAAAGAAGTGAAATCCAGATTTTTTTCCCAGCTATTTTTTTTAACGAAGTTGTTGTTAAATGTTTTAAAGAGATTTTGGGGCGTTTTTTGAATGGTTCGAGTGAGTGTCTTGAATGAATGAATGAATGGAGCGCTGAGTGAGCGATTTAGAATGGTTTTGATTGAGTTAAATGTCAATTTCACGATATAACTAACTGTATTTCATAGTATTCATTCATTCATTCATTCAAATGTCAGACCAATTCAAACCATTTAAACAAAGCCCGAAAATTACCCCCAAAGGCTCAACAACGACATTCAAATCGTTCAAAAATTTCATTGATTGGGCCGACTCTTTTGAATTTTGTGGCGTATAATGAGAAAGGGTAAAGCCAGTCTAAAATCTTTATTTCTCATTGAAACCCTTATATAAGGATACTCATTTGAATCGTCTTGACAAGACGGTTCAAATGAGTACCAACAACATGGAATTTGTGCAAGCATAGTTGAAATAGTCTTATTTGAACTCTGAAATACCCCCTCTAACTGTAGCTCTGTGTATATGATTGGTTCGTGAAGACGTAAAATCGTATAACTTTTTTATGGGAGGTAAAAAATATAAATAACTTCGTTCGTCTTAAGCGAATTGAGCTATTTTGTTTAACCCCGCTTTAATCTTATTCAATATTCATTCTCCCCTCTCATTCGATTTAAAATGCGTTTCTCGGTTATGTTTCATTTGAAAATTCTTTGATTTAAACGTATTCAAGAACAAGAACACCTACAGTTAACAACATCGTGAAATTGACAAGATGAATGATTTTGGAATGATTTAGGAATTAAATTGAATGAGTGAGTGGAGCGATTTTTGAATGAATTTAATGGGAAGTAGTCCAATATCACGAATTTTGTTCAGGACGAACAAATTTAGCGATATTGATTACCCTCCCTTTAATAAGATATGCATGCACATTCTGGAGATAACTTCCTATTTCTTCAAGAAGCTATTAGACGCTTACAATTTGAATTATGTCAGTGTAATCCCGATTTTTCTCTACCCAAATTTATTTTGAATGACGTTGTTGATTCTATATTTTTCATTGGGTTTGATCGTTTTCTCTTGTAAAAAAAAGGCTCTCAGTTCATTGGAACTTTTTTTATATTTAAATCATACATATCTATGCTCTTTTTAACGGACTGATACCAGTCTACACATGCCCCTATGAGCGACGCCCCCAGAAGACGGTTAGTTGTTACGGAGGATAGTGCTAGGTTTCATGACTAAACTACTGCTGAGATCCGTCATGGTTCTTAAACGTGCTCGGTGTAAAGCATCGTCTCATGGGACCTCGGTAAAACGTCTTACCCGAAAGACAATGACTTTATTAGTGTTTTGAAGTCCGATGCTCTACCAACTGAGCTAATCGGGATGAAATTTTTCTTTTTCGTATATTCCAAACACTCACACAAGCCATTCAAAAAGGCTAGAAATCACTAAAAAATAAGTTAAACGCCTTTAATTTAAATAAATGTAGCAAGAAAAAAATGCAATTTCACTGAAATAATTGAAATCATAAGCGTCTTAAAGGTTTTTGAAGAAATATGAAGACATCTATAGAATTTGTATGCATATTCTATTAAAGGGAGGTAATACATATCGCTTGTTTTCTTCATCCTGAACAAAATTAGCGATATTGGAATACCTACCTTTATTTTCACACAAAACTCACTCATCGCACTCATTCGATTTCATTCCAAATTCATGCCAAAACCATTTACCTTGTTAATTTCACGATGTCGTTAACTGTATATAAGAGACGACTATTATTTGATATTCTTCGTAAATAGCCAACTGCAAATATTTATCAAATGTTTTGCTGATTCGCAAATAAAGAAATTGAATTGAATTGTTTAACTCCGAAATGTTGGCCATAAGATTATTCTCAGTGCAAAACTACACAAATTCGCATTCATTAGCGGTCGACGTAATTTTTCGAATCGTAATTGATATTTTGATATTACATTATTTTTGTATTCATAGGATTGAACAAGGTGTTGAATTTATTTATTGGTTGGTCAGAAAATTGTCCCCGTTCTGTGAAAGTCTATAGTTCTTGTGATGTTCATTTATGAAGTGGTAATGAAGACATATATATATGTATTATTATTATTATATCACCAGTATTCTTTCATTATTTATTTTTATCTTTTATTTTCATTATTAGTTATTAACGCCTTTTTACTGATGTTGTTGTATATACGTATGTAATCGGAAGGAAGATTGGTCATTCTAGCTTCAGAAAAAAAAAACACATGGCGAAATGTTTCGATCTTGGACAGTCTGCGCAACCCGCGCAGTCTGTCTAGGGTCGACACTTTACGCTCTTCCCAGATTATCCCTTTTCGCGTAACGGGTCACATATTATATTTATCATTAAATGTAAAAAATATTATTTTATGAGGGTAAAGCAAACTTATTAATTCTAAGTTATTTATCGCTTTGCAAAACAGAAAGATTACAGCAAACCAGAAATTCTATAACTAGGTACATTGATTGATTGAATGGAGTTTTACGCAGCTTTCAACAATTTTTCAGTTATATCGCGCAGCACCTAACAATGGATTCCTGGCATTTCTCACCAATACCATTATTCCATACCTTCCTAGCCTCAAGCTGCTATCTCACATAGCATAACTAGGTACACTTGTAACATACAAATTCTTATAAAGCAGTGATGGAGTAGACTAGCTCCCGTCCCACTGATCTGAAGTAATGTGAAATGAGCAAAATCCAATTAGAGAAAGATTATTTCTTATCAGCTTATATTCTCTGACAGGTAGGTCATTTTTTAGCTCACCAGAGCAAGAAGTACTCGTGGTGAGCTATTGTGATCATCCAATGTCCGTCGTCCGGCGTATCCTTAACAAAAAGGGTGAAGATAAAAGAAAATCTTCTTCTCTAAAAACCAGCTTTCATATATGGTGTATATATCTTTATTAGAGTCTCATTCTTGTACAAATATTTAAGACAAACAATAAAACAGTAGAATATACATAAACATTCCAATATTCCAACGATAAGAGATTTTTAGTAAAATATTACACTATCAATTCATTATCATAAACATGGGTTAGTTGTATTAGTAAAAAGAATCAATTGCTAATGATAAATCCACAAGCAAATTTGTAAGACATTACAAATAATGAACATGTTTAAATGGAATTATCATATGGGGTGTTGTATGGACTTCAGTTTGTCTAGAAAATTTCCTGATGTTATTCAAATTGAATGAATGATTTTAGTAAAAAAAATGCTTGTTAGTTTTCAATTACATGTACCAACTGATTCTTGCATTTAGTTATGCATTTAAATTAAGACATGAGAAAAATAAACATACTGATTGAACAGTGTGAGATAGAGTGATAACAAAAATCTTCTTCATTTACACATAAGAAGAAGTAGTCCGGCAGATATCTAGCTTGATACGGAAGTAGGGTTCAAAATTTTTTCTTGACTGATTCTTGTAGCTAAGGCCTTCCCGAATCAGAATCTGGCTGATGACATCTTGTCATCATTCAGCATTTTGAGAAAATCGAAATGGCAGCCGGGACTATAGAATGTTGCACCAACAGCTTGGTAGATCACAATGACAACCTTTTAAATGTTTTTTTTTGTATTTTTATGGTGTTAAAGTTCGAGATAAAAAGTATATGACACAATTTATACATGTTATGTCATTAGAAATTAGTATAGTAGTCA
Source organism: Fragum whitleyi (assembly GCA_948146395.1). Classification (NCBI taxonomy): domain Eukaryota; kingdom Metazoa; phylum Mollusca; class Bivalvia; order Cardiida; family Cardiidae; genus Fragum; species Fragum whitleyi. Next base: position 88,053,409 of record OX411544.1, on the reverse strand, counting down.
AGATGGCAGCCAAATCGAATTATTAAATGGCATTTGAAGTATTTCTTGGCCCATGTGACATAAGAATCTTAGGAAAAGGTTTAAGGCTCCTTCAGTAAACATTTGTTAGTGGTTTTATGCCTTCTAAATATCAGACAACTCTTGCCTATTGTAACATAAATTATTGATTTGAAGATGGCAGCCAGGAAAGAGAAATTTTTAAGTTAATTGTGTTTTAATTGGGATTCGAGAAGAAAATTGCGCCTACATCAATAGTTTCAGGGCCAGTTTCAAAATTGTTCTAATAAATGATGCCTTAAATGATGATAGCATTCGAGATGGCAGCCAAGGAATATAACCTAAAGAAAGTTTGAGGTTACATGATTATATTAGAAAATGATTCATATGAACTTATGAAAATACAGGTCATCATTTTGAAATAAGAAAAGTTACATATACAATATAAAAGTATTTTGTGTACTGAGATGGCAGCCAATACTGCATAAATATTGGTTTTTAATCTTTTGACAATTCAAAATATAATATTTGATGGATTCATATGTAGACTATCACTTTCACTTTAATTATCTCTTCCAGAAAGAAAAAAAAGAAGCCAACAATACATCCTATAGACATGAATAACCATATAGAAGTCTAACTTCACTTGTAGCATCATAACATATACATGTTTTAGTGAACAATGCTTAGCACTTGCGTTGCATGGTAATTGAAAATAAAACTTTATTTGCTTTGCGAGAAAATTATTGCAAAACAAAATATATCCATCTCATATCGATGGATTAGCGCGAAACAGGTCTCCTAACCAATATTAAGGCAGTTATTCAAATCATCACCAACCGTTGCAGATTCAGTGCAGATATTAGCAGCAAAAGTTTTTCAATAGTGTTTGGTAAAAAAAAAACCTCTTGTCTGTTCTTATCTTCATTTTGATGGCATTTGAATTATGACAATTTGGCAACAGTATTGTGGCTTTACTGTACGTCTATAATTGTTTCATATTGGCGCACAACGTGACTAAAATGCTGATTTATGAACGAACCTAATATCCTCAAAATCGAAATTTTATTTATTCAAATCATCACCAAAAATTGGCAATTCAGTGCATCGAAATGTTGTCAAAAGTGTTTATTCAAAAGCAACCATGTCAGGCCTTATCTTCAATTTCTTAGCATTTGATGATAAGACAATTTTGTAGCAGTATTGAAGCTTTACAGTACGGTTATAATTGTTTTCATCTTTTGTTCACATTGAAATTATCAACTATGATTAATTATCAAAGGAGCTAGCTATCACAATCCTATGCAAATTAAGCAAATGGAAAAAGTAAAAAAATAATGATAATTCAAACTATATTTATAATTTCCAATTTTAAGCATTGAATCAAGCAGTAAACAAAAAAACCACATATAACAAGACTACGTCAATAGACATAGAACTAAAATATTCTTAGAGAGTGACCATTTTTGTCTATATTGTCATAGCAAATTAATACTCAATTATATACTCACACACAATGAAAATGCACCACACGATATATATTGAATTGTATATTTGTAACCAGTCACGCGAAAAGGGGCCATCTGTGAACTCAGTAAAATAAATATTTGAAAAAGAGATTGGGTCCAGCATAGATCAACCAGAGGTCGTAATTCAAAAATTATTTCACAGAAAGGTAGATTGATCATTCTAGACTCAGAAAATAAGCAAAGAGCGAAAAGTTTCGATCCTAGTCAGTCTGAGCAATCCGTACAGTCTGACTATGGTCGACACATTACGCACTACTGAGATGGTCCCTTTCCGCGTGACAGTTCACATTTATTTTAATATACAGTAACTTCAGACTTGAATATCAATTTGTAAGGATCTATAATAGACTATTTACTACACTTTTAAACATATATGGCTGTGACCTATACATGTATGGCTGTAACCTCAGACAAGGCTGTAGGTTTCCGCACCGAACTTTTAAGAAAAAGGTTAGAAATCATTAGTCTTATATTTGCAATAAAGGTTCGGAAAGCTTTGCCACCATTCAATTTGGGTTAACATTACCTCTTACCCAGTGCAATACATTGATAACCACTTTTGGAACAGTTGCCGTAGTCTGTACAGTTGATTCGAGCATATGCTAGCGCTTATCATTTTTCATGGATACCTCTTACCATTAACGCCTCTGATGGACCTAAACATGTCGCTTTAGGTTCAAATCACATGGAAGACTTGAAATTATTGGTTACTTACATTTCGTTGCATGTCATGAAAAATAAAATTGAATACGAGTCACAGTAAATCCCCCACCGTACTTATGTTGAGATCACTTGAATGCTTTATGCTTAAAAACTGTTATCTATGATGTTACATTTTCATTCGCACCGTACTTTTATTGACCCAATTATTTTTAAAACAACGAATTTAATGAGCAAGCTAATATGTCCTTTTAAAACTGAGTGGTCTTGTCGAAACCATATATTAACTATTATTATACAAACATATTTTTGTCCACAAGTGTCTTACGTTGTCGCAATAGTTCAAATAAATTTGATAATAACTGGAAGGATAAACTGCTAGGCTACCATCTTCAAAATAAGATCTTAACATATTCACCAAAATCGGATTTTTAGCAGATAAGTATTTGCTAAAGGAAAAAGAGATCATCATATGCTCATGCTTATCATTAAGGTACTCATAAACCTACTTAACAGACTGCCATCTCGACTGCCAAACTGAGTTTCACTGAAAGACCATTATTTCTCTAACTTGTTCAGGCAGCAGATCAATATCATCATAAACCGATTAACTTATCTGAAATTTATTTAGTTGTATCTTAAACGTTTACAAAAAATATACACCTTTATTTACACTAGTAATGAAGTAGTTTTTCCAATTGGCAGCCACCTTGACAACTCTATACTTAATCTAATTGTCATTCAAGGTATTCATTACACAAGGAAACTTCAAATTAGCATCTTATCAGTAAAATTAGATACCAAATTTAGATGAATTGTTTATTAGCAAGTAAATGTATATTTTTAGTGGTATTGGCTGCCATCTCGACTTTTTAAAAACTATTCCATGATTAAAATGCACCATCATCCAGATTCTTGATAGGCTAGACCTAAGCTACTTGAAAATAGTTTTCTGTTAAAAACGTTGCAAACTTTAAGCATGATATATAAATCTTGTGTTTCCTGGTTGCCATCTTCGAATTGATGGTTTTCATGACACTAGATGAGAGGTGTAACAAGTCAGATATTTTGAGGTCATTAACAAGCTTACAAAAGTTTATTTAGAAAACTCTTAAACGTATTTCTAAGGTTCTTATATCTCGCAGAAATCAGGAATTACTTAAAAAAATTATATAATTCGATTTGGCTGCCATCTTGATTACCATACTCATAACTAATGTCATGGAATGCTTTTATTCGTTACATAGCTTCAGGTCAATATCTTAACAATAAAATTACCACTCAAGCCGGTTTTATTTTTCAAAGAGAGTGATCTACGGAGCCGTTTGCTTGATTTTTGATAGTCCTGGCTGCCATCTCGATTTTTTCGAAATGCTCAATGATGACAAGATGTCATCAACCGGATTCTGGTTGGGGAAGGCATTGGCTACAAGAATCAGTCAAGAAAAAAACTTTGAACCCCACTTCCAGGTTCAGCTAAAATATGCCATATTCCTGCCGGACTAAAGTCTTTCTTGTAATATAAGGTAGACGGTTTTGCAAAAGTTCTTATTAATTTTGGTTTTATAAAGAGTACATGGCGTGTAGCATCATCTCGTGGACCTCTACAAAGTTTGTTCATATCAAGACTCTGGGGTCATATTTGGGCTCCACCTGGGCACAACCTATTTTTACATATAATCAAATAGCGAAAATCTTAAAAAATCTTCTTCTCTGAAATCAGCCAATTTTCTTATTTTGTATTTAGCATCATCTAGTGGACCTCTACCAAGTTTGTTCATATCAAGACCCTGGGTGATATTTGGGCTCCGCGCGGCCGCGTCCTATTTTACGTAGAATCAGAGAGGGCAAATCTGTGAAAATTCCTCTTCTCTGAATACAGAAAGCAGACAGCTTTCAAAGTTTGTATGTAGCATCATCCAGAAGACCTCTACTAAATGTTTTCATATCAAGACCCTGGGGTCAATTTTGGGCTTATCTGAGAGCAACCAGTTTTACATAGATTCAAAGAGTAAAAGCTTCAATAATCTTCTTCTCGAAAACCAAAAGGCACACTGCTTCAATATAATGCCTTTAATATCATAAAGTGGACTTCTACCAACGTCTTCATGTCATGCCCCTTGTGTCATATTTGGGCTCTTAATGAACCCATTCTATTTACATAGACACTCGTTTAATTATATTAATGAAGTTTGTCCATTGCATGCCAATATGTCCATGTAAGGTCTGTACCCAGGCATAATCTTTTTACTCTTTGCTGAAAACATTCCATGGTGTTGATCTAATCAGAAATTATATTCTTGTTGACTTTTGCCTATTTAATTGATGTGATGTCCGAGGGGTCAAAGAATTTTCAATTCACAACTAACTTACAGCTTGGGAGCCAAGCTAAAGATGAAGAATCGCGTAGATTTTTTCTTGAAAGGGGAATTGTCACGCACGGGCTCAATAGGGATAAAAAAAATAGATAATCGCATACCTACTTTTAAATACGGTTTCATACCTTTGAATCTACAGATTATAAAACAAACTTAGCTACGTACATTCGAACTGGTACCATACAGTTCTGATTATATCTTTGTGGTTACCTCTCGCTGATTAATGTATTCGATCGTGCATATTTCGAACAGTTCAAATAAATTCTTTCATTTTCCGAATTCTTGACTCTTAATTGTTTTATTTCGTTATAGTTTTTCTCTTATTACTTGCCTTGCGTCCAGGATGACAAGACGGTACAAACTGTTTGTGTATTAAGCCCTGCTTTGCATGTGCACTTCCGTGCAAAGTGGGGTATAAATTGCAAACAGATGGCACCACCTTTTCTTTTCACCCTGAACAAAGGGCTGGTAAATGTTACATGCTACCTTTGTAATAATTTTCTAACTATAGCGGTCACCGATGCGCTGCCGAGTTTGTTATGCCACATTCTTACCTTAAATGCATAGCTTCCTAAAAGTGTTAATGACTGACAACTGCGTCAGGGCTTTTCTTATTTATCTTTTATTTTGGGGGGTTTGGGGATGGGGGGGGGTTAGCACATTTTTCTTGTTAAACAAATATTTTATTGTCATTATTGTATGGTGACTGTTAAGGGGGAGTGTGTTATTACACCTCCTTACCCTACATGCTTAGCTCTTTAAAATTATATAAAAAAAATGCTTGACAGGGAAGACCTTTAGACAAATGAAATAAAAACTAGCGATATTTATTACCTCACTTTGATAAGATAGGAATACAAGTTCTTTGAATAGTATGTTTTTCTTCAATAATCAATCAGACGTATATAACTTCAATTTTGTCAGTGAAATCGCGATTTTTCTAGTTATTTTTTTTAAAATAAAGTTTGTCTTTTCTTTTTAGATATTTTGGAGCGCTTTTATATGGTTTGAGTGAGAGTTTAGAATGAGTGAATGGAACGCTAAGTGAGCGATTTAGACCGCTTTTGATTAAGATGAATGTCAATTTTACAATGTAACTAAATGTAGTTTTTTAGAAACGGTAATAAATCGGGTGATATTTCATACATGAAATAATGTTGTAAAAGTCCATACATGTGGATGCCATAACTGCTTCGTTCTATCACCTTTTGTCTCTCGTGGTTATACAACCGATTGAAATATGAACCTTTTATTACTTTAACCCTTATTAAGCTGAATTTAAAATTTCGCGACAAAAACTGCTTGTTTTGTGACAGTTTATTCAGTCTGGTGCAAAAATCACGATAACGCGATAAAAAAACAAAACAACAACAACAAAAAAACAGGCAGAGTCGGATTGGACAAGACTGTGCGTCTGTGTAGGCTGATCTTAGTCTAAAGTGTCTGTCAAATATTTTTAATACTGTCCAGAATATCGTGAAATTAACAAGGTGAATGGTTTTGGATTGATTTTGGAGTGAAATTGGATGAGTGTTAGAAGCGAGTTTTGTGTGAAATTCAAGGGAGGTAAACCAATATCGCTAATTTTGTTAAAAAATTAGCAATATTTGTTACCTCCCGTAATAAAATAAACGTAATTTCCTACATGTATGTCTACATGTGTGTCTTCAAGGAACAATCAACACTAGCAAATAACATGTCAATTTCACGACGTTTTCATCAGTAGCATCAATATTCCGTGAGCAGCGTTGTAAGGATTAATCTTCTCCCGCCATTAGGTTTGATTTACAGGTATCAATTAATGATATAATGTAGTTCATATTCCTTCGACAATTTGTAGATATCAGGGAAACATAATGTCATTCGACAACCAAAACCATTTAAGTTCGCATTTACTGAACTGTGATTACGAGTTTATAATAATCTTGAGACACAATGGTTATAAAACAAGACATAAGGATGAGTAAAGTGATTTATATTTTCACAGAAAAAAAGTCGGAAATAATGATTTACTTTGAAGGTTACAATATAATCATGTACGTTTTATATACAAGTATTTAACCTGAGTAATGGTGCAATCTAGGAAACGCGAAAAGTATCGAAATTGGCTGCGTTCGAGATGAAAACGTTCGACTAAGGTTGAGGACTCGTTATAGTCCGCAACCTTTCGGAAGTTGCAGTTAACAGTGTTAACCGAGGTTCCCTATTGTTTTTCATTAGGAAACCTCGGTCAACATTGTAAAAGATCAAAAGTTCCAGAATGTTGAGGAACTATTACGGGACCACCACTGCCTTTATCATCCGATCGTAATAAAGTTAATTATTATAATTAGTTAAACTTATGGGATTGTGCTCAATTGAAACAATAACCAGACTGACTCGCTGAAAAATACTTAGTTAACAAATTGTTATTTTTTATTAAACTGGGTGATATAAAGCTGTCACGTTGAATTTTTGCGTAACATGATGCTAAAAAATAGTTAAACTGTGATCGGCTTTCCGTTCATTCACATTTTCTCTAACGTGATTTCATACCCACACACCTGAAGAACAAATGTGAACAACAACGATATGAAATTGACCATATCATACAGTTACAATTCAAATAAACGAGAGCCTCTCATTCCGATCAAAACCATTCTTATTCGCTGACTCAGCGCTCCATAAATTCCTTCCAAAAACTCACCCTAACCATTCAAAACGCCCTAAATTCAATATAAAGGTAAGATCAACACCTTCATTCAAATAAATATAGCTAGACAAAATGGCGATTAAACTTAGATAATAAAAAAATATTCTAAGAAATATGAAACTATTTATAAAATCTTTTGTATGCATATTTTTTCAAAGGGCGAGATATCGCTTATTTGTTCATCCTGAACAAAATTAGCGATATTGAATTACCTGTAATTTCACTCAAAACTCACTTACCGCACTTATTCAATTTCATGCCAAAATCATTCATCTTATCAATTATACGGTGTTGTTCACTGTAGTTATATTCTAAAATTGACATTCGCCTTGCTCAAACCATTGCGAATTAATCGTCCAGCGCTCGGTTCAATGTTTTCGAAACACCAAATTATCAATACAATACAATACAATACAACTCTTTATTACCTCCAATACAGGAGATATTGCATAGTACAATATAATATTTTAACATAAAATTGTGCATTAAACAAAATGGGTGCATTAATAATATTAATTGTTAAACAAATAGTGGGAAGACATAGTAACATGCCATTATATAGAGCAATTAACACGTATTTATTCAAACCCGAATTTAGAAATAAAATCTTTAAATAAGAAACAAAATCAATTTATTAGGAACAAAAAATTAAGTACGAAATTTCATTTAGTGGGTTTTCTTGTTGCGAGCTTTACCAACTTGATGAAAGGCTCTGGTGTAGTTATTTGCTTCGTGATTATAATAATTTGCAACCCTCTTTCTCACACAAGCAAACAACCACGCCCTCCCGCCCGCTCTAGCTAGACTTACAGTTAACAAAATCGTGAAATGTACATGGTGAATGATTTTGTAATGATTTAGGAATGAAATTGAATGAGTATGTGGAGCGAGTTTTGAGTGAAGTTAATAGGAGGTAATCCTTTATCGCAAATTTTGTTCAGGATGAACAAAATTGGCTATATTGATTACCTCCCTTTAATAAAATATGCATACAAGTTCTTTGCATAGCTCCCTATTTCTTCAAGAACGTATGAGACGCTATTAATTTGAAAAATGTCAGTGAAATCATGATTTTTCTCCTAAAATTTATCTTGACTGACGTTGTTGATTCTATATTTTTTAATGGGTTTGAGCGTTTTTGAATGGTTTGAGTGAGTGTTTGGAATGAATAAATGGAGCGCTGAGTGAGCAAATTAGAATGGTTTAGATTGAGGCGAATGTCAATTTCACGATGTGTCTAACTGTTGTAACACATAGAAAACGCTAACTCTGAAAACAAAACATCCAAACGGATCGAAATATCATCCAAATCGATTATTTTTTTCCAACATTAGCTCATGGGGAATTCAAAGCGTCAAATTGGTCCGAGAAGACCCACAAACAGGAAAAGACCTAGTATTCATTAATTGAAGGTAGTAGAATATCGTTTTTTGTACATTCGGACGAAATTGTCGATATTTTATTAGCTCCCCTTACTTTCATTGAAAGCTCGCTCCTCTCAACCATTCAATATCATTCAAAAATCTTTCAACTTGTCAAGTGTAATTGACAAGTTGAATGATTTTGGAAGGATTTTGGAAAGATATTGAAAGGATGTGAGGAGCGAGATGTGATTCAAATTCGATGAAGATAATAGACGTACCTAGTGTTTTGTATGAGAAAAAATATCTAACGAGGTTAGGAAATTGATCATTGTCGAGGCTCTGCCGAGACAATTATCAATTCTCACAACCGAGTTAGATTTTTTTTTCATATAATACACTAAGTACGTATAATATTAATCTTATAACCTCTTATTGTCTCGTTTTCGTCGATGATTCTAACTGAAATACAAGTTTCTAAAAATAATCACAGTATATCATTGTTCTAAAAATAACTGAGTGATGTCATAAAAAATATCATACGGGGTGTTACCACACGGATATTTGTATAGTTATAAGATAAAATGCAATAAATCGTTCAACTAAGAAGAAATTTGTGTTATTTTTTCTAAATCTCCTGTAAGAAAAAAACGTTTTTTGTGTTTATGTGCCTTAAAAGACCAATTAAACGATTTTTATGTTCAGACAACCAATTTAAATCACCGAATTATTTGACCGATTTGAAATTCAAAACGTTTATGAAACATTTCGGATCGCTTTTTGATGGGTTGAGTCGGAGTTTTGAATGAAAGAGCGCTGAGACATTAATTAAAACGACTTTGATCGAGATGGGTGTCAATTTTACGACGTTACTGACTGTTTAAGGATGGAATTGAATGAGAATTGAATAAATGGTTACAGTTACAAACATCGAAAAAGTGACTAGTGTTATAATTTTAGAATGTTTCTGGATTGAGAAGAGCAAGTTTTGAATAAAATTAAAAGGGGTTCGGATTTTTCGTCCAAGTGGACAAAATTTTAATTATATTTTATTACGTCCCTTTGATTTAAATCTACGTACCTTTATGTATTTGTGTGTTCATAGATTAGGGAGTCGCTTTACATCACAATTGTGGGGTGCTTTGAGTTGAATGAAACGGCAGTCTGTTTGAAAATTTTTGAAATGATTTAAACGCGTTCTTTGAGTGATTTAGTGATTTTTTTTTCATTACATTGAATGGAGCACAGAGCGAGCGTATTTAATGCAAGCTTACGGTTGACCTCGCCCGGAACTAGTCTCTTTTTCAAATACAGTTCATCTTGCTCGAGCGACCCCGTCTATTAAGAGACCATAATTATTGAGTAACCATTTTCAAAGTCCCCCCTCTTTCAATCAAAATTAACCAAAAGGGTAAATATTGTAAGTTTTATTAACTATTGTTATAGAATTTTATGTTGTTATAATTCATTTGAATCTTCTTTTACGTCTCAAAGGTGTTAACGATATTTGATAATTTAGTACCTTGCAAGAATATATAATTGCAATGAATATTACATTTCTTTTCTTAAAAAACACGGTTGATACACGTTTTACTGTAAATTAAACCTTGTGCTAAGCGATCACTTTCGGGATCGCCAAAAAGCGGTTGCCTTTTGGAATGGTCGCTTAATACAATATTTCATGACAAATAAAACATATCTTTTTCATAGCATTTATAGATTGTATGAATTCTATGATGTTTAAACCCATTGGAATCGTCTCATTGAGACGATTCAAACGGGTTTCATCAACATAAGATTAACTAATAAACAACTGTTCGTTACAAAATGCTCACTTTTTCAGAGATTTTGCTTCATTGAATGGACTTCGTATAATGGTCTCGTAATAAAATCGGGCGCTTAATAGACGTGGTCGCTCAAACAATATTGACAGTATTTAATTATTCGTATTTATGCTTTGGGGTTCCCTGATGGTCCTTTTTCGCGTGACGGGAAACATTTATGAAATCAAAATGCATTGCAGTTACGTTCTGGTACCGAGACACCCTAGTGTAAATGCATCAATAATGCTTATCGGATAGATAATTCGATTTGGCACGTGAATCGCAAATTTATCTGGACTCATACTGTTTCGATGAAATGAAGTCATTTTGAAAGTGTGATTTTGAAATATTAGTTTTTCCTCGCCTAAATGAAAAAAATTAAGGAAAGTATACGATGTTTGTACTCACTTGTCCATGTGCCGATCATTTGCGTTTAAGTTATATTAGACATATATCTAATAGAAATGTTTTTTTACTATTTTTCTTGAAAATATCTTCAGACCATTTTATAAGAATAACTGAAACCTTTAGTATTATGCGTAACTGAGAAAAGTCTGATTTTCCAGAATATACGTATTTTGACAAATTTGAAAACACTTGTACTAGGATAGTTTTACGGCTCATCAAGAAGAAAAGTGCCAGACCCCCATAAACTTTGCCAGGCGCATAACGAAATGGGCTGTTTTTCAAACACAAACTAAATTTGTGTATAATACAGAACGGTTTTATGGGACGAGAGCATATGAAGAAGAAGTTGGTCCCCTTTTTGATGATTATTGCTTCGTATTTACATTGAGTATACATAGCATGTCTTCTAAAAGCTACTGGTAACCGGTATATGTACATGTACAATAACGAATTTATTTCTTATTACCAAAAAATGCGTCCACTTGTTGGACTTCGTACTCCAAATACCGTAATTTATCTTATAACTATACAAATATCCGTATGATAACACCCTGTATGATATTTTTTATGTTATCACATGGTTATTTTTAGAACAATGATATAATGCGTTTTTTTAGAAACTTACATTTCAGTTAGAAACATCGATGAAAATATAGAAATAGAGGATATAAGATAAATATAATACATACTTAGTTTTTTGTATGAAAAAATATCTAACTCGGTTGTGGGAATTGATAATTGTCTCGACAGAGCCTCGACAATGATCAATTCTCCCAACCTCGTTAGATATTTTTTTCTCACACAAAAATCTAAGTATGTATTATATTTATAACGATGTGTGTAAAATAGTTGCCTTTGCTATATAAGTTGATGTGCTGTTACCGTAATTTGTCGACAGACGAATTTCTATCCCGCTTAGTTTGGGGCCTACTAGAACATTTTCGCGATGCATTTGTTGCAAAGTTATACAGTCTGCAAGAATGTTAAATAGACACCAGCTACCATGAACATTCAACACCCCATCATTCGTCGCCGTTTTTATTCTCCTCGAGATAAAATCCGGATCCGCGCACGGATGCCATTTATTGTTGCTGAATTGGACGACTTATATGTGCATGTAAATATTTCACGTTGGAGATCAAATGATAAAGCTGGCGTCCCCTTAAGTAACAGTTTGAAAATTAAAAGAATGCTGTCTGTTTAATAGAAATAATCCTAACATCGTGAAACTGACAAATTGGATGATTTCCGAATGATCTCGGAATGAGATTGAACGAACGGAAAAATCAAACAAAATTAGTGACATTTCATAACCTCACTTTATCAAAACCTGTGGACTGCTCTAAAAACCCATTTGTTTGGCATCAGAAACCAATCCGACTCTTCAAAATTCACTCAAGCCAATAGAATTATGGAATGATTTATCAACGTTTTTGAACGATTTTAGAACGTTTGAGTTATTTGAATAGGTGATTTTGAATGCCTCAATGGAGCGCTTACAAGAAATTAAGATTTTTTCTGATCGGGACGAGAGTAGATTTTGAGATGTTGTTAACTGTAAATTTAGTTTCTGAATGTCAATATCTGAATCTCTGGGATTATCAAGATAAATCGGGATTATACGACTTAAACGCATGTCTTCCTGGTGTTCAATGACGTCATATATCGTTTCAACATTTCTTTGGATGATCGCAGTTTACACTTCCTTTTCTACAAAAACGGGATTTTGAAAATGTCCACTAATTTCTATCTACGTGAAAGGAAGCCAAGAAATTTACGCAGCGCATTTAGCGGTAGTAGTAGTCAAAGTACTAGTAGTAATGGTATAGCGCGGTTTTATTGGACGGAATCTGAACCTGTTATTTGGATGAATAAAAATATGATTATTCCTACTCGTCTTTGCACGTGCTTTCATAAGAATAAATAATAAACGGTATTGAATGTAATTTATATTTTGTAAATTGATAAATTATGTCAGTAATTGTTATTTAAGTATTTTTTCTACATAGGTCATACTCGGGTCAAATAAACCAAGGTATAGTAGTAGTCACGTAGGGACATGTATATTTGTACAATTTCAAAAATTGGGAAAACCTAAACTCTGGCTACTATTTTGGTTTTATTACAGTTAACAACATCGTGAAATTCACAAGGTGAATGATTTTGGAATGATTTAGGAATGAAATTGAATGAGTGTGTGGAGCGAGTTTTGAGTGAATTTAATGGAAGGTAATCCTATATCGAAAATTTTGTTCAGGGTGAACAAAATTTGCGATAAGTATTACCTCCCTTTAATAAAATATGCATACAAGTTCTTTAAATATCTTCCTATTTCTTCAAGAACCAATAAGACGTTTTCAATTTCTATTATATCAGTGAAATCGCGATTTTGTTCTTGTTTTATTAATTTTGAAGGTAGTTATAGATCTTGTTTTTTTGTCACTTGAGCATTTTTGAATGGTTTGAGTGAGTGTTTGGAATGAGTGAATTGAGCGCTGAATGAGCGATTTAGAATGATTTTGATTGAGATGAATGTCAATTTCACGATGTAACTAACTGTAGCAGATCCGACTCGAAAGATTTTACGGATAACAAATATGTTTTCGTTTAAAGTTTACAGGTCACACTAAAATATCTAATAAAACGATTGTAGATCCTTACAGGAATGCATTCTTCGAAGATTTTTTTGTGTCATAATTATTGTTCGAGGCTATTATCGTCAAATTAACAAGGTGAATGATTTTGGAATAAATTTGAATGAGTGAGTTTTGTGTGAAATTAAAGGGAGGTAATCACCTACCGCCAATTTTGTTCAGGATGAAAAAAGAAGCAATATTTATTACCCCCCTTTAAGTAGATATGCATACAAGAATAAAAAAGCTTCATATTTGTTTAGGGACTCATCTGGCGCTTATGATTTCATTCAAGTTAGTGACATCGCCATTTTGTTTCTATTTATATTCAATATGAATATAGCTGTTTATTGTTATTATTTTTAGTCATTTTGGAGCGCTGATTGAGAATGGTTTTGATTGAGACGAATGTCAATTTCACGATGTTTCAAACTAACCATATAGTCATAAGGAATTGCTAAGCCGACAACTCGTGTTTCCCTTTTCTAGCTAATCTACAGTTAGTTACATCGTGAGATTGTCATTTAACTCAATCAAAACCATTCAAAATCGCTCACTCAGCGCTCCATTCATTCATTCATTCATTCAAGACACTCACTTAAACCATTCAAAAATGCTCCAAACTCACTTAAAAACATATAACAACAACTTCGTTCAAAATAAAAATAGCTGGGAAAAAAATCTGGATTTCACTTATTTAATTGAAAATGTTCGCGTATAATAGGTCCTTGAAGAAATATGGAGCTATCTATCGAACTTGTATGCATATTTTATTAAAGGGAGGTAATCAATATTGCTAATTTTGTTCATCCTGAACAAAATTTGCAATACTGGATTACCTCCCATTAAATTCAAAAGTCGCTCCACACGTTCATTCAATTTCATTCCTAAATCATTCTAAAATCATTCACCTTGTCAATTTCACGATGTTGTGAACTGTAATTTAGCTCTGTCCAGGACAAGAGCGAACGCTAAGAAAAAACCTTAAAGAGCATTTGAATCTGCATTATACGGTAAGTTACATCGTGAAATTGACATTAATCACGATCAAAACCTTTCTTATTTACTCACTCAATATTCATTCATTCATTCATTCATTCATTCATTCATTCATTCATTAATTCATTCATTCATTCATTCATTCGTTCGTTCATTCATTTATTTATTCATTCATTCATTCATTCATTCATTCATTCATTCCACTCAAAACATTTCACTAAAAACATTTCACTAAAAACATTCAAAAACGCTCCAAAATCACTTAAAAGATAAGATCAACAATTTCATTCAAAAGAAACATAGCTAGAAAAGTATGACGAGTTTATTGAAATTATGAATGTCTGGTTGGTTGTTGAAGAAATATAAAGCTATTTAAATAGAAATTGTAGACATATTTTATGAACGAGAGGTAACATATATCGCTTATTTTGTTCACTCTGAACAAAATTAACGATGTACGATTACCACTCTTTAAATTCACTCAAAACTCACTCGTCTCACTCATTCAATTTCATTCCAAAATAATTCCTAAATAATTCACCTTCTCAATTTCACGATGTTGATAACTGTACATTATAAGATGTTCTGATATAGTTACATATAGTTACATTGTAGAATCGTACAGTAACATGTATTAAAGTCCTGAAATTGACATTCACATCGATAAAACCATTCTATATAGCTCTCTTACCACTCCATTCAAACGATTCAAAACACTCCTTTAAATCACCCACATATGCCCCAAGATTGTTTAAAAATTCGAAATCGTCCGAAGTGATCAACATTTAATTTATGTAGATCAAAACATTGAACTTTTTTATTGGCTGGAATGGATGTTAAGTGTATAATTTGGCCTTGAATACGTACAAACAGTAAACTACTCAGATTATTTTAAAGGCAGGTAATTAAATATCGCTAATTTCGCCAAATTCGGCGAAATCAGCTACATTATGTTACATCCCTTTAATTTCATTTCTAACTCGCACATCTCATCCATTCAATTATATTCCTACAGTTGACAACATCGTGAAATTGATATGGTGAATGATTTAGGAATAATTTTGAATGAACTTTAATGAACGCGATGAGTGAGTTTTGAGTGAAATTAAGGGGATGAATCAAATACCCCTAATTGTGTTCAGGAACGAACAAAATAAGCGATATTTATTCGGTACCTCCCTTTAATAAAATATGCATATAACTTCTATGAATAGATTCCTACTTCTTCAAGAACAAATCAGACGCATACAATTGTCTGTGTCTTCGTTGATGATGATGATTTTGTAGTATTATAAGGTCCCTCCGTGCACAGGGCATATATGGTATGGACCCCAGGATGCAACCCTCACCCTGATAAATATAATTGATTTTTTACCGAAATACAGGTTGAATTTTACAGAATGCTTTTGTTGGTTCAATATGCCAAATTGTTCTAATTCGGAAGCCAAAGATTTTTGCATGTGCAGTCGGGCTAATTTAGCAGGGTAGTATCTGCACAGGCATCATTGGTGGGTGTGTTACAGATTGTTTGGATCTATTCTACGGATGACTCTATGGTCTTTATCATAAAGAATTTAGGAAGTAGGTTTGCCTGAGATCGGATGTATACACGATATTCCGTTTAAAAAAAACAGAGTTGAAGCTATACAGGTAAAGTAAATAACCAAAGTGCTGTCAGCACTGTAAATCGTACATCTTTGAGAGGCTGGGATAGTGCAATAGTTCGCCAATCAAAAGGGCTCAAATTTGGACAATAAAAGTTGGTAAAATCTTTGCCCAATTTGTGAGTTTTTTGTCTTAACACTCCATCTTTTCGAGGACATCGCCAGCTCATCCAACCTCGTGGGTCCGATTTTGAAAGGTTGCTAATTCGATAGCCCTCTGCTAGTCTAAATTATTTCTTAGCAGATTTTTTACGTTGTTTTAATGAGCACGCGCCAAGCTAAAAGCTTGTCTGTTAATATTATTCCTCTCTCTATGGAGTTTAAAAGACTGTTTAGCAACATACATTTTCATTAAACTATTTACAATTTTGATTACCAACACGTTTGTATTGTTTATCTAAAATGACCTGGCACTCATTAACGTCCGTTAACGCTCGAGTAATCCCGCATCGTTACCCAATTTCATTCACCGTTTTAGTTATTATTACACATCCTTTTCAAAAAGTCGCGGTAGCACAGTGGTTACAGACGCCTTCCCCTACACCGATAAGTTGTTGGGTCAAGTTCAATTCCTGACAGAGACACATGTTATAATCATTGTGATTATCGTTAACATATTGGTTTTTTTTCTTTTTTTTTTTAATTACATTTCTTATTATTATTTTGTACCTTGTTTGTTTTTTTTTGTCAGTTACGATCAATATATTTTATTCTGACATCATTCAATATTGTGTGTTTGCACCAACCAAGATTATTGCATTCTGATCGAGAGTAAGATTTTTTTCATACCTAAATGAAAAAAATAATAAGTTGTTAGTAAGCTTGTACTAAAAAGTAGTTACGATAAAGATCTCATTTGCTCCATGATATTGAATTAAAAGATAGAGATAAGAGTTAAACAGGAATTCGATTAACGTGTTCAAACCCTCTATGTGTTTTTAATTTCATACAATCATTTTTTGTAAAAAAAAGTGCCCCTTCATCTCTCAAAGAAAGATCTAGATACTTTTCAAAATTTATATTTTTTCAGTAATTACCAATGATTAATGGACAGGACTTTACAATACTTAGTAGTCAAATTGAGGCTGACGGAAAGGCTGTGCCGAATACAAATAGTCTTAGGCAACACTGTTCAAAATATCAAAAGTATCAAAATCGGTACTCAATTAAGTGTTCCCCAAAAAAGAAATAGAAATATTTATGGTCATAGTCCGGCTTGAACTCGTGGCCTCCCGATTATGGGAACGCAGCCTAATCACCACCGCTAAATTTCCGTGTGAACTTCGAACTGTGATACATATTTTACCATCTTAACTTCGCGAGTATAAGTCTATATTAAGAAACAATTTACCGACTATCAATAGGGGTCAAAAGGAATATTTAATGAGTGCCAGGTCATTGTAGATAAATAATATCCTTTATCAGTTTATCGTATGTTTTTGTCGGTTTATTTGTTGTTGAATAATTTTTCTTCATACTCAAATTTGAATTTATTGAAAATAGGATTGGAGCGTGATCAGAGTGCTCATTGAAATCAAATATTTCAAAATTACAAAATTATTTCTATTTGTTAACACATAGTCAACAGTACTCATTCCACAGTTAACTTCCCACGCTCCCTGTTTGAGTGCAGACGACTATTGACCAATGACAAACAACTTAATTGACACATTTCGAGCAGACGATGTCCATTTGCATCTATGACGTGGTCTGTATTTACGCGCGGGTTAAAACGCGTGATAATCATAACAGAATTTGATTGGTTGTCAGCCCTACAACTGGTAAATGACCGTTCGAGAAAAACATCAGAGCAGTAATATTGTAAGTGCTACAAATTTATTATACAGTTAACCTTTTGTACGTTTCAACTCCTTTACTCAACCGAAAATCTTGTTATAAACACTGAAAATACTAACTGGTAATTACTAAAAGCGAAAATTACATCAAATTTTGTATTAGCCTCTTCTGTAATTGTCGAAAAGTAAATAAGATAAAAACAAAGTTTGTAGATTCTGACTGAAAAGGCCGTTTCTTCGGCGTTTGAAAACACATAATTTGGTTTGAACACATTGCTCAGAAGATAATGGTAAAAATGTAGTGGGTCAAACAGACTGGATTTCTGGAAAACGGTAATTATAAATCTACTGCTTCGCAGTACGATTTAAAAAATTGAAAAGTACACTATACACATTTTGTACACACATGTATTTCAGTTCTCTTAGCTAGGGTTACATTTCATTATTTCTTTAGACACATTCATTAAACTTCTCTCTTTCTCTTTCTTTCTTTTTTATTTTATTATTTATTTATTTTTTCTAAATTTCTATTTATCTATTTTTTTTATAATTATTATATACATATATTTTTTTTGTTTGTTTTATTATTTCATTTATGTCTATATAATGATAAGTATTATTGATGGTATTCTACCAGCTGCTTCAGTCAGTCTGGCAATAAACCATATTTTAGAAAATATCTTAGTTTTAATACTTGTTTGTTATATATTTATATATATATATTTTATTTTATTATTTTTTTTTTATTTTTTTTTTTTATTTTATTCTATCTATGTTATTATTTCTCTCCAGCTGCTTCAGTCAGACTGGATGATGGTGTTTGTTTTGGTGTTAATGATATTTTGTACCAGCTGCTTCAGTCAGTCTGGCGTTGGAGTTTGCGTTGTATATTTGAAGAATGGCTGTCTAGCCAAAATCACCTTCAATAATGAAAATTCCGGGGTTGTAATTTGAATTAAAAAAAATAACAAATAAAATGCTACTTCTTAAATGTCAATTTAGGCATATCAGTTGCTTAGCGCAATCTGATATTGTATTGTTATAGAGGTTAGGATGCTTATAATGGTAATTTTAAATGTATCAGTTGCCTCGCGCAATCTGATATTTTAGGTGAATTCTTTTTTAATTAAAATTATATAGTTGTAAGGCTGCCTCATCGCAATCTCTTTTTAAAGTTTCAGTTGCTTAGCGAAATCTGATATTGAAGTTTATGTTGCGTAGATAATTGAGGCCGCTTCCTCACAGTTCTCGTTAATGTATTGTCTCTGATTCTTCACTATGATAGATCTAAGGCTGGTTTCTGATCACAGTATTGATTTATCATTAAGATGGGCAAACAATACATAATGTTTGTACATCATGTTGATATCGATGGCTCAGCGCAAAACAGTCGCAACTCCCTACAGACTTATAGGAAGTCACAACTGCTTCGCGCCGAGCCATCGACATGTTAATTTCGCCACATCACAGTCTCTTGATAAGTTTTGTGTTTGAGAGATACCCGTAAACAGCTTCCCGTGTTCCATTGGCAACTTTATTTTCTGGAAAAAGCAGACTCTTTCTGTTTATCACGGGGATATCTAGTCTAAGAATTTCATTTCTTAGCACATTTCTTTGTTCGTAAAATTCGGGACATTCGAAAAAAACATGTTCAAATGTCTCTAAAGTCCCACATTGTTCACAGTTTGATTTTGGGAATGTTTCTCCGCCAAGACAGCTTACCTTAAGCCTTAATTTTGTATACGCATTATCAAACTGTTTGATATTACTATACACAGTCAAAGTTGAAGGGTTATCAAAATACTGGAATTTTGCTTGTGACGGTTTAAGTACATCCTCATTAAAGGCAAGTTTTATAGAATGTTCGATTAAATTGTACAACTCTTCGACACTTAGTTTAATATCCAAAAATTCACCAGATTTTGACCCTACCTTTGCCGTGTGATCGGCAATCTCATTCCCTATTATGCCAACATGACTTGGTATCCATATAAATGTTATCTCAAGGTTCTTAATATGAAGTTCTTTGATAGACTTTAAAATACTATATAATATTTCTGATCTTGTCTGGGATTTACCGGATTTTAAAGACTGTAAAACACTTAGGGAATCTGAAAAAATTGAGATCATTGATGTTGTGAAGAGAGATGTATCTCTTTTAGTCAGCCATGTTAGGGCATTGTCAATAGCTACCATTTCACACGAGTATATCGATACTCTATGATCCAGCTTGAATCCCTTATTCATCAGGATTGTTTCATTTGTATCAAATGCAACAATTCCAGCTCCTGCATTGCCTTTATCAGGGTCTTTGCTACCGTCAGTATATATTTTTAACGAATTGTTATATTTCCTCAAAAAACCTTCTGCCTTTCTTAAATTAACTGTAGACTCATCCTTTTTCGAAATACAGTTTGTTAGTTCCAAGTCAATTTTCGGTTCTTGGAAATCAAACAAATCCCTGTGACAAGGAGCTTGTATAAGAGAAGAATTTAGTTTGTACTTTGAAGTTAACGTTTGAATTCTTTGTGAGTATGGATCTTTAATAGATTTCACCCTTTTGGGATTTAAAGCAAAAATTGGGTCTTCTTCAATTTTTTCATTTATTGGTAGATTTGTTCCATGGCCAATTGACCTTGTCCAATATTTCAACATGCTTATTTCCCTTTGCAGACTGAACGGCAGGTCTCCTGATTCCGCAATCAAAGGAATAGTGGGTGTATTTCTTGGACAAGTATTTATCACCCGGAGTGCTTTATTTTGAATTTTCTGAAGCTTTTCTAGAATATGATCGCTTGCAGAATTGTATACTAATGACCCATAATTAAGTTTAGATTTTATTAAACTTTGATAGATGTTAAACAGTGATTTCTTATCAGTTCCCCATCTTTGACCCTTTATTGAGCGTAGTAGATTAATGTCTTTTTCTGTTCTTTTTATAAGATTATCAATATGGATATGCCATTTGAGGTATCTATCAAATGTTAGACCTAAGAAAGTTGCATGTTCTTTAAACTGAAGAATTTCATTTCCCAATTTTAGTTTAGGAAAGTTTGGGTTTTGATCTGGCGGTTGTGATTTGGATTGTAGTTGAAACAAGACTACCTGTGTTTTTGCAGGGTTGATAAGGAAGCCATTATTCTTACTCCATATGTCAACAGAATTTAATGCCTTTTGGGTTTTTTTTAACGGCTAGACGTGGACATTTGGATTCAGTCCATATTGCGCCGTCGTCAACAAATTGCGATAGCTGTATATTGTCGAGGATATTTTCTTCCTTTAGATTAAGTGTTTCGATTGTTTCTTGTAGGGAATTCATTAACAGTGAAAATATTATTGGCGACAATACACTCCCTTGAGGGCATCCATTAAGTGTTTCTACTGTTTCAGTGATATGTCCCTCATACCTTACTTTAATTTTTCTTTTCACTAAAAAGTCTTTTAACCAGTTTAATAGTCTGCCTTTAATGCCTATCTTCTTAAGATAAAGTATTGCACCAGAGATCCACATTTTATCAAAAGCTGCTGTTAAATCCAAAAATATCGCAATAAGGAAGTGTTTACTCTTTTGTGCTCTTCGTATGTCAGATTCTAATCTAGCTAGATTATCCTCACATGAATGACCAGAACGACATCCTGATTGATATCTGCTCAACAAATTATTTTTTTTTAAATAATTGCAAAGTCGGGGTTTAATCATCTTTTGCATGAGTTTCGTGAAAGTAGAAGTCAAAGAAATTGGTCTATATGACGCAGGATCGTGTTTCGACTTATTAGGTTTAAGTAGTGGAATTATTGTTGCTTCGTGCCATGAGTCCGGAGTTTTACCTGTTTTCCATGAGTTGTTGAATAAGTTTAACAATTTCATCTTAGCATTATCTGAAAGATTTTTTAGGACTGAGTAGTGAATACCGTCATCACCTGGAGCTCCATTTTTGCAATTATTTAAAGCCTGGTTCAATTCAAAAATAGAAAATCATTATTGAAAGGCATATCAATACCTTCCTCCACTTCTTGTGCTGAATTTTGATTTATTAAAATGTGGTTTGACAACTTTTTTCGTTCAATGAAAGTTTGGGTGTAACCTTCATCACTGCTGTTCTTCTCATAATGTTTTATTAGGAATGAAGCCTTTTCTCTCGGATTGGTAATTGTTTCATTGCCAATGATAAATGGGGGATTATTTTGGATTGGAATTCCTTTAATTTTTCTAATGAAATTCCAAAGATCTCTTGAGTTCGTTTTATCATTTATCTCTGTCTTTTGAATGAATTTAATGGGAGGTAATCCAGTATTGCAAATTTTGTTCAGTATGAACAAAATTAGCAGTATTGATTACCTCCCTTTAATAAAAATTGTATACAAGTTCTATAGATAGCTCCATATTTCTTCAGGAACTTATCACACGCTTACAATTTCAATTATATGAATTAAATCCCTATTTTTTCCCCAGATATCTTTATTTTGAACGAAGTTATTGTTATATGTTTTTTCGAGAGTTTGGAGCGTTTTTGAATGATTTTAGTGAGTGTCTGGAATGAATGAATGGAGCGCTGAGTGAACGATTTAGAATGGTTTTGATTGAGTTAAATGTCAATTTCACGATGTAACTAACTGTACAAGCTTTTGAGTCTGAAGATAAAATGTTCTGATAATATGTGTTGAAAACGTTGAAATACTGCAAGTTTTGAGATTTTTTGCTGGCAACAATATCAAACGCATTACTTGTAATCTGCTTGTCGTATTACATTATTTGGCTTTGTTCTGTCTTTTCACTCAAAGACTCGGGTAATGTTTTACAATTACAAAATCAAATATTGTTCAACGTTTCTACATACATGTATATTTTTAAGAATCAACGATCACATTATGACTAGTTCCTTATAAAAATATACATGCAGTCTCTTTTAACATGCTTACCTTCTTTTAAATCCTAAATTTATGTATCCGCTTCTAATTTGACATTTACATGCGGATTGAATAAATGAAAAGCATTTTCTTTGCTTTTGCATTGCGTCTATTTTCCTATATTTGAAATGACAATTCCAGGTTTTATGTTAGAACAGTAGCTGAATCTAAATACAGCTATAACGGATATTCATTAGTTTTCATTAATACATCATCGACAACAACAACAAAAATGTTCAATCGGTGTATCTATTAAGTGTTGTGACATTATATTTTCATTTATAATATGGCCTACGTCGCGGGAGTGAAATAAACCCGTTGAATATTTTTGATGTTACACGGGTGTTACTATACTAGTAGAATTACTATGCAAATGAGCTCAGAACGAAAAGCGACGCTAATTTGTAAACGCGAAAATGACGTCATAATCTATGTTTTGTGACGTCATTTTAAAAACAGCGTTATAAGTTTCGCAGAAAATTGAAACGTTGAATTTCAAGAATTCTGACGATTTTTCGCTAAAATTTGGGTCATATTATAAACAGAATATAAAATTTGTGCTTATAAAATACAGAATAAATTAAACTCGTCATCTAAAACAGATAAAAACTCGGCGCAGCCTCGTTTTTATCTGTTTATAGATGACTCGTTTAATAAATTCAGTATTCAATGACCACTCATTCAATATCCTCTATATACATAAGCCCATAAAAGTAGTACGTGTATTTTTTTCTTTGAACTGATTGTCCACCAGAAAGTTGTCAAGCTTATACAAGATACACACATACTTTTAAAAAAAAACAGAAGTCAGGATGTTTAGCTAAATATAATAGCAAACCTCAAAATTTCGCAAATCTTCTCGTTGATACAGACAGAACTCTTTGTATTTACAAAAGTATCACTCTATAGTTCGTTTAGTTGAACTGAACATAATTATTTTGTTTATAAATGATTTATATACTCATACCGATGGTTCTGATCTGGTGTCGACGAACCTCCTACAGTTAGATCTAATAACATTGTGAAATTGACGTTCGCCTCAATCAAAACCATTTTAAATCGTTCACTCAGCGCTCCATTCATTTACTCAAAACACTCATTCAAACCATTCAAAAACACTCAAACTTAGTGAAAAATTAGGAATCAAGAACAACATTAGAAATTAATTTTAATATATGAATTTCGCGATTTCACTGACATAATTCGAATTGTTAGCGTCTCAAAGACTCTTGAAGAAATAGGAAGCTATGAATGGAACTTGTCTGCATTTTTTATTAAAGGGAGATAATCAATATCGCAAATTTGATCACACTGAACAAAATTTGCGATATAGGATTACCTTCCATTAATTTCACTCAAAACTCGTTCCATGCACTCATTCAATTTCTTTCCTGAATCATTCCAAAATTATTCACATTGTCAATTTCATGAAGTTGTTAACTGTATGGTCGGTAGTATAAAAGATAGTCATTGGCTGAATTCAAACCGAAATTTTATGTCAGCAAATCAGTGTTCTTGTTTCAATCGGTATCATGTAACAACAAACCTGATTGGTTGAAAATAAACTTCGGTATAAATTTAGGAAAATCTGTTTGTCTTTCATATACATTGGGACTGGATATACCTTGTTGATATTCCACTTGAACAAGTATCAAAATACAAAATATACGCTCCGTACAAAAGTAAATACTACAATTAGTTACATAGTGAAATTGACACTCATCCAACCGAAACCATTCTAGGTCGTTCACTCATCGCTCCATTTATTCATTCGAAACACTCACTCAAACCACTCAAAAATATCCCAAATTACAAAAAAAGATAAAATCAACAGCTTCATTCAAAATAAATATAAGTAGAAAAAAGCCGCAATTTCATTGACATAATTGAAATAGTAAGCGTCTGATTGGTTCTTTAAGAAATAGGAAGCTATATATAGAACTTGTATGCATTTTTAGCTCAACTGAGCACAAAGTGCTCAAGGTGAGCTATAGTGATCGTACAATGTCCGTCGTCCGTCGTCAGTCGTGCGTCGTGCGGCGTCCGTCGTCCACAATTTCTTTAAACTTTTTCTCCTCCTAAACCAGTGAACCAATCTTGATGAAACTTGACAGGGATGTTCCTTGGGTCAAGCTCTACCAAAGTTGTTCAAATAATTGAAATCCACCCTTAACTTTCCCTTTACCCTTAACAAAGAGGGTGAAAATATGAAAATTTTCAAAAATCTTCTTCTCTGAAACCAGAAGTCATACAGCTTTCATATTTGGAATGTAGCATGATCTAGTGGACCTCTTCCAAGTTTGTTCATATCAAGACCATGGGGTCATATTTGGGCTTTTCCCAGGCACAACCCATTAAAAAAGAATCAAAGAGCGAAAATCTCTAAAAACCTTCTTCTCTGAAACTAGAAGGCAGACAGCTTTCATATTTGGTATGTAGCATCATCTAGTGGGCCTCTACAAAGTTTGTTCATATCAAGACCCTGGGGTCATATTTGGGCTTTGCCCAGGCCCATCCCTTTTAGCTCTTCTGAGCACGAAGAGTAAAAATATGAAAATCTTCAAAAATCTTCTTCTCTGAAACCAGAAGGCAGGCAGCTTTCATATTTTGTATTAGGCATCATCTAGTGGACCTCTACCAAATTTGTTCATATCAAGACCCTGGGATCATTTTTGTGCTCCACCCGGGTGCAACCCTTTTAACATAGAATGAAAGAATGAAAATCTGAAACCAGAGGGCACACAGCTTTCATATTTGGTATGTAGCATTATCTAGTGGGCCCCTACCAAGTCTGTTGATATCAAGACCCAGGTGCAATGTTTGGGCTCCATGCAGGCGCATACCTTTTAGCTCATCTAAGC
This sequence comes from Fragum whitleyi, assembly GCA_948146395.1. NCBI lineage: Eukaryota > Metazoa > Mollusca > Bivalvia > Cardiida > Cardiidae > Fragum > Fragum whitleyi. The sequence continues at coordinate 88,027,700 of OX411544.1, read as the reverse complement.
ATGATGGGTGCATCCTTTTTAACATAGAATCTAAGAGTGAAAAGGCACATCCTACTTGCTCTTGGCTGTATATATTCCATGGTATCGATCCTATGTAGAAACGATCTCCCTTTTGACATCTGCCTATTCAATTAATGCGATGTCCCAGGGGCCAAAGAGACTCAGGTGAGCGATCTAGGACCATTATGGTCCTCCTAATTTTTTAAAGGGATGTAAAAAATATCGAAAATTAGCGGTTTTGGATTAGCTCCCTTCAAATTCACTCGAAGCTCGCTCCACACACTCATTCAATTTCATTCCATAATCATTCAAAAATCATTTACCTTGTCAATTTCACGATGCTCCTAACTGCAAATTATCCTATAAGGATTGCCGTCTTGACTAAGTCGCTCGCCTCTTGATGACTTAATCACATTGTCTGTCGTCGTTGCGTTTATTCATTTATTTATTATTATTATTTATTAGTTATTCATTTAATTATTTATTTATTTATTTTAATTCAGATTCATAACAACAGTTTACATGCCATAGTCTTGGGCTGTATGTATTAGTTTGGCATAATTGCTGTTGGCATTATCGTGAAATTGACACTCATCCCAGTTTAAAAATCAAATACAATGCTTTCAGTGCTTTGATTAAGAAGGTTGTAGGTCATTTTGCGTGTGGTATTTCTACAGCTGGTTTTTCCCGGAGTGACCTCACTGGAATTTACTTCCGGAGGTCGTTGTATGGTAAAAGTAGATCTTAAAGAAAAAATAGTTCGGCTTTAAAATGGCATTTTGAAGTGGAGAATAGTGATCCACGTGCATATTTATTTGATTTTTTGCTAGTTTTGAATCTCTTCTTTAATATAACGCTCGTTTCGATCTTTTTTGTGCACGATTTCCTTTCCGGGAGGAAGGATAAGGGACGGGGGGCGTACCCGAACTAACTGTCCTCTTCATGTGTGGGAAAAAGACGGTGCCTTTACTCTCGCTTGAATAGCCCAAAAGTTAACCTGATTTGACCAAGTTTCTTTAGTCTCAAAAGATAGATCTTTGAATGTAGATGAAGCGCTAATGACGTAATATGTAAGAGAAGTGTTGTGGAATGCGTTGCAGCACCTGAAAGTTGAGCAATTTTATATAGAACAAAGAAGGCCAAAAATCGGGTGGGGTCTGACCTAGATGGTAAAAAGGCCCGATTTTTTGAAAACGAATTTAGACCACTTCAGATAGTTTCAAATGATGTAATCCTTTGTCAATAGTACCAAAAAGTGTAAAAATTGCAATTTTGTTGATTTTATCGATTTAAAATCGAATAATTAATTTTTTTAAAAAAATTAAGGAAATTCTTTGCAAATATTTCTCCTTGCATTTTTTAACTTTTAACAAAGTTAAAATTATCATTAAGTCAGTTTTAGTGCTTTGGGAAGAAAGGATTAGTTTAATTGGTCAAGTGGGTGTAATTAATTGTGTAAACAATGCGATAGAATGGACTAGAAAACCCCTTACCCCATGTAACACCTGCGATTTGGTAATATGAGACTATCACACATAGGTGATCGAAAAGTCGTTTTTTCAATGCAACCTTTTTATTAACTTTGCTCAGAGTATTAGAAATAGACCTTTATTGGTAGAAAACAGGAAATATGCCCATTTCTCCTAATTCAAAATCCCCCTTCCGACTTGAAATTCAAACCCTTTACGCAAAATTGGTAAATTTAATATCGAAAGGAGCCTGTTTCAATATCACTTTTCTGACGTTTGTCAAAGTTCATGGCAAAAAATCTGTGCTAATAAGCTTGAGAAACATTTGTTTTTCAATGTTCATGCAATTACAGGTGAAATTTTAGTAAGAAATGGTGAGAAAACGCCTAACCCTTGCCCCGATAGCGGTTTTTTCATGACTCGGTCGCAGGTGACGGACCCCTTTTAAGAGCGTTTTTTTTAGAGTCATTTTTAACACATTTTCAAACTGGTTTTCGCAATTGAATAAGAATGTTTTAAAACACTTTTTAAAAAAGCAATTGAGAGACAAAAACATTTGAATCAAGTTAATTTGATAGCGGAGACAAAGGAAATTACTAGTCAAAATGGTCAATTATGTAAAATTTGTCCCACTTATCGTGTCAAGTTGTTTCTTGTAAATTGATTGATCTTCCGTTTCTGATTCTTAGATAGTAAATTCGTCATAGCTGAATACCTAAACGTGAATGAAACTCTCGACATAGCTTAAAATGATACAAGAGACCCAATTTCCAACCCTTAACACCCATTTCAGAATGGATATTTATTGAAGTGGGTACCCCCATTCCATGTTGTACAATGCACGATTCTTCTTCCCGTTTCGGTTTCTAATACCCTTTTTGAGTTGTTATACAACACATCTGTCATGGAACAGAGCTTTCTAAGAGATCTATGACATAAAACTATATTTTAAGAATTTAAAATGAGCGGGCTCTATCAGTTTTTCATTAAATTTCACCCCCAGTATGACTATTTTGACATGTTTTTTGGGGGTTGGTTTTCGTGTTTTCTACACATTATGTAAGTAAACGATGCACAAACTCTTAAACGATGTTTTAGATCCTGAAAAATTTAGCAAAGATTGTGGAATTTTGAATTTTACCCTTTATTCTTTACGAACCCCTTTCCCACTCTGGGGAACGCTGTTATATCATTTGATTCATGGAAGTAGCGATTTTTGAGGCTAAAATGTCTGTTTTATTTTCTCTTTCTCCTGCTTTTTGATATCTTTTAACAGAAAACACTCTTTTTGCGCATATTTTTATGATTAAGTTCTAGTTATTGGCATTAAAACGTGAAAATTGCGAAAATTTAGGTCAAAATAACCTCGACCAACAATGATTAACTCCCCTTTTTATTACCTCGGAAAAAAGTTGGGTTTATCATTTTTTTCCCAATAAGTAAGGAACGAGTATTAGTTCAAAATTATACTTTCAGCAATAATTCCCAATGGTTTCTTACCAAGAATTATTTGATTAAGTAACCATGGTACATCACAGATAACACTACTCCGAATTCTTGCCTTTTTTCGCATAACAGGTCATGTCGTAAAAACGCCATTTTTCAGTGACAAATGAAAAAAATTATGACTTTATTGACTTAACTTTGTTCATAAAACCCCTCAGCACTGACCAAAGTGATTAGAAGTTAGAAGAGTGCAAAAAGCTCTTAAATATAGGAGTGACCTCACTGGAATTTACTTCCGGAGGTCGTTGTATGGTAAAAGTAGATCTTAAAGAAAAAATAGTTCGGCTTTAAAATGGCATTTTGAAGTGGAGAATAGTGATCCACGTGCATATTGCAAATATTTCTCCTTGCATTTTTTAACTTTTAACAAAGTTAAAATTATCATTAAGTCAGTTTTAGTGCTTTGGGAAGAAAGGATTAGTTTAATTGGTCAAGTGGGTGTAATTAATTGTGTAAACAATGCGATAGAATGGACTAGAAAACCCCTTACCCCATGTAACACCTGCGATTTGGTAATATGAGACTATCACACATAGGTGATCGAAAAGTCGTTTTTTCAATGCAACCTTTTTATTAACTTTGCTCAGAGTATTAGAAATAGACCTTTATTGGTAGAAAACAGGAAATATGCCCATTTCTCCTAATTCAAAATCCCCCTTCCGACTTGAAATTCAAACCCTTTACGCAAAATTGGTAAATTTAATATCGAAAGGAGCCTGTTTCAATATCACTTTTCTGACGTTTGTCAAAGTTCATGGCAAAAAATCTGTGCTAATAAGCTTGAGAAACATTTGTTTTTCAATGTTCATGCAATTACAGGTGAAATTTTAGTAAGAAATGGTGAGAAAACGCCTAACCCTTGCCCCGATAGCGGTTTTTTCATGACTCGGTCGCAGGTGACGGACCCCTTTTAAGAGCGTTTTTTTTAGAGTTATTTTTAACACATTTTCAAACTGGTTTTCGCAATTGAATAAGAATGTTTTAAAACACTTTTTAAAAAAGCAATTGAGAGACAAAAACATTTGAATCAAGTTAATTTGATAGCGGAGACAAAGGAAATTACTAGTCAAAATGGTCAATTATGTAAAATTTGTCCCACTTATCGTGTCAAGTTGTTTCTTGTAAATTGATTGATCTTCCGTTTCTGATTCTTAGATAGTAAATTCGTCATAGCTGAATACCTAAACGTGAATGAAACTCTCGACATAGCTTAAAATGATACAAGAGACCCAATTTCCAACCCTTAACACCCATTTCAGAATGGATATTTATTGAAGTGGGTACCCCCATTCCATGTTGTACAATGCACGATTCTTCTTCCCGTTTCGGTTTCTAATACCCTTTTTGAGTTGTTATACAACACATCTGTCATGGAACAGAGCTTTCTAAGAGATCTATGACATAAAACTATATTTTAAGAATTTAAAATGAGCGGGCTCTATCAGTTTTTCATTAAATTTCACCCCCAGTATGACTATTTTGACATGTTTTTTGGGGGTTGGTTTTCGTGTTTTCTACACATTATGTAAGTAAACGATGCACAAACTCTTAAACGATGTTTTAGATCCTGAAAAATTTAGCAAAGATTGTGGAATTTTGAATTTTACCCTTTATTCTTTACGAACCCCTTTCCCACTCTGGGGAACGCTGTTATATCATTTGATTCATGGAAGTAGCGATTTTTGAGGCTAAAATGTCTGTTTTATTTTCTCTTTCTCCTGCTTTTTGATATCTTTTAACAGAAAACACTCTTTTTGCGCATATTTTTATGATTAAGTTCTAGTTATTGGCATTAAAACGTGAAAATTGCGAAAATTTAGGTCAAAATAACCTCGACCAACAATGATTAACTCCCCTTTTTATTACCTCGGAAAAAAGTTGGGTTTATCATTTTTTTCCCAATAAGTAAGGAACGAGTATTAGTTCAAAATTATACTTTCAGCAATAATTCCCAATGGTTTCTTACCAAGAATTATTTGATTAAGTAACCATGGTACATCACAGATAACACTACTCCGAATTCTTGCCTTTTTTCGCATAACAGGTCATGTCGTAAAAACGCCATTTTTCAGTGACAAATGAAAAAAATTATGACTTTATTGACTTAACTTTGTTCATAAAACCCCTCAGCACTGACCAAAGTGATTAGAAGTTAGAAGAGTGCAAAAAGCTCTTAAATATAGGAGTGACCTCACTGGAATTTACTTCCGGAGGTCGTTGTATGGTAAAAGTAGATCTTAAAGAAAAAATAGTTCGGCTTTAAAATGGCATTTTGAAGTGGAGAATAGTGATCCACGTGCATATTTATTTGATTTTTTGCTAGTTTTGAATCTCTTCTTTAATATAACGCTCGTTTCGATCTTTTTTGTGCACGATTTCCTTTCCGGGAGGAAGGATAAGGGACGGGGGGCGTACCCGAACTAACTGTCCTCTTCATGTGTGGGAAAAAGACGGTGCCTTTACTCTCGCTTGAATAGCCCAAAAGTTAACCTGATTTGACCAAGTTTCTTTAGTCTCAAAAGATAGATCTTTGAATGTAGATGAAGCGCTAATGACGTAATATGTAAGAGAAGTGTTGTGGAATGCGTTGCAGCACCTGAAAGTTGAGCAATTTTATATAGAACAAAGAAGGCCAAAAATCGGGTGGGGTCTGACCTAGATGGTAAAAAGGCCCGATTTTTTGAAAACGAATTTAGACCACTTCAGATAGTTTCAAATGATGTAATCCTTTGTCAATAGTACCAAAAAGTGTAAAAATTGCAATTTTGTTGATTTTATCGATTTAAAATCGAATAATTAATTTTTTTAAAAAAATTAAGGAAATTCTTTGCAAATATTTCTCCTTGCATTTTTTAACTTTTAACAAAGTTAAAATTATCATTAAGTCAGTTTTAGTGCTTTGGGAAGAAAGGATTAGTTTAATTGGTCAAGTGGGTGTAATTAATTGTGTAAACAATGCGATAGAATGGACTAGAAAACCCCTTACCCCATGTAACACCTGCGATTTGGTAATATGAGACTATCACACATAGGTGATCGAAAAGTCGTTTTTCAATGCAACCTTTTTATTAACTTTGCTCAGAGTATTAGAAATAGACCTTTATTGGTAGAAAACAGGAAATATGCCCATTTCTCCTAATTCAAAATCCCCCTTCCGACTTGAAATTCAAACCCTTTACGCAAAATTGGTAAATTTAATATCGAAAGGAGCCTGTTTCAATATCACTTTTCTGACGTTTGTCAAAGTTCATGGCAAAAAATCTGTGCTAATAAGCTTGAGAAACATTTGTTTTTCAATGTTCATGCAATTACAGGTGAAATTTTAGTAAGAAATGGTGAGAAAACGCCTAACCCTTGCCCCGATAGCGGTTTTTTCATGACTCGGTCGCAGGTGACGGACCCCTTTTAAGAGCGTTTTTTTTAGAGTCATTTTTAACACATTTTCAAACTGGTTTTCGCAATTGAATAAGAATGTTTTAAAACACTTTTTAAAAAAGCAATTGAGAGACAAAAACATTTGAATCAAGTTAATTTGATAGCGGAGACAAAGGAAATTACTAGTCAAAATGGTCAATTATGTAAAATTTGTCCCACTTATCGTGTCAAGTTGTTTCTTGTAAATTGATTGATCTTCCGTTTCTGATTCTTAGATAGTAAATTCGTCATAGCTGAATACCTAAACGTGAATGAAACTCTCGACATAGCTTAAAATGATACAAGAGACCCAATTTCCAACCCTTAACACCCATTTCAGAATGGATATTTATTGAAGTGGGTACCCCCATTCCATGTTGTACAATGCACGATTCTTCTTCCCGTTTCGGTTTCTAATACCCTTTTTGAGTTGTTATACAACACATCTGTCATGGAACAGAGCTTTCTAAGAGATCTATGACATAAAACTATATTTTAAGAATTTAAAATGAGCGGGCTCTATCAGTTTTTCATTAAATTTCACCCCCAGTATGACTATTTTGACATGTTTTTTGGGGGTTGGTTTTCGTGTTTTCTACACATTATGTAAGTAAACGATGCACAAACTCTTAAACGATGTTTTAGATCCTGAAAAATTTAGCAAAGATTGTGGAATTTTGAATTTTACCCTTTATTCTTTACGAACCCCTTTCCCACTCTGGGGAACGCTGTTATATCATTTGATTCATGGAAGTAGCGATTTTTGAGGCTAAAATGTCTGTTTTATTTTCTCTTTCTCCTGCTTTTTGATATCTTTTAACAGAAAACACTCTTTTTGCGCATATTTTTATGATTAAGTTCTAGTTATTGGCATTAAAACGTGAAAATTGCGAAAATTTAGGTCAAAATAACCTCGACCAACAATGATTAACTCCCCTTTTTATTACCTCGGAAAAAAGTTGGGTTTATCATTTTTTTCCCAATAAGTAAGGAACGAGTATTAGTTCAAAATTATACTTTCAGCAATAATTCCCAATGGTTTCTTACCAAGAATTATTTGATTAAGTAACCATGGTACATCACAGATAACACTACTCCGAATTCTTGCCTTTTTTCGCATAACAGGTCATGTCGTAAAAACGCCATTTTTCAGTGACAAATGAAAAAAATTATGACTTTATTGACTTAACTTTGTTCATAAAACCCCTCAGCACTGACCAAAGTGATTAGAAGTTAGAAGAGTGCAAAAAGCTCTTAAATATAGGAGTGACCTCACTGGAATTTACTTCCGGAGGTCGTTGTATGGTAAAAGTAGATCTTAAAGAAAAAATAGTTCGGCTTTAAAATGGCATTTTGAAGTGGAGAATAGTGATCCACGTGCATATTTATTTGATTTTTTGCTAGTTTTGAATCTCTTCTTTAATATAACGCTCGTTTCGATCTTTTTTGTGCACGATTTCCTTTCCGGGAGGAAGGATAAGGGACGGGGGGCGTACCCGAACTAACTGTCCTCTTCATGTGTGGGAAAAAGACGGTGCCTTTACTCTCGCTTGAATAGCCCAAAAGTTAACCTGATTTGACCAAGTTTCTTTAGTCTCAAAAGATAGATCTTTGAATGTAGATGAAGCGCTAATGACGTAATATGTAAGAGAAGTGTTGTGGAATGCGTTGCAGCACCTGAAAGTTGAGCAATTTTATATAGAACAAAGAAGGCCAAAAATCGGGTGGGGTCTGACCTCCCATGACCTGTCAATCTCGTACGTGTTTCCTACGAGCAGAGCTTGTGCGGCATCAATGTGTTTTTCGTGTAAATCTGTTTGTTGCTTTCTGATTTCACTTTTTGGCTTGTATATTTTCCTGATAGACGGCTGCCAAAAAGATTTCGAAAATCTTCTCTGCGGCGACGCCAGATTGTCTGAATCTGATGTAGTTTTAGCACGAGCTGCACGAGATAATCTCTCTAAACTAACAGAAAGTAATCGACGGTGAAAAACCTTGCAGATTTATTGTGTTGTTTTACACTTTTACTAGATAATACATATCTCAAGTTTTAAAGGTGCTCACCCAACCGGCTAATTTGAATTTGTTAATTACTTTCGCAACACTTACTAGGCAAATAGCAACACTAAGGAGTTTTCTAATTTTCTCATTTTTGAAAAGGGACCGAATGCAATTTTCATTTTTCCTGAAATGTACATTTTGGAAATGTACTGTGATTTTCTTTAAGAGGGTCTGATTTCAACGATGTTTAGAACGGAAAAAGAAGTACAGTTAACAACATCTTGAAATTGACAAGGTGAATGATTATGGAATGATTTAGGAATGAAATTGAATGAATGTGTGGAGCGACTTTTGAGTGAATTTAACGGGAGGTAATCCAGTATTGCAAATTTTGTTCAGGAAGAACAAAATTAGCAATAATGATTACCTCCCTTTAATAAAATATTGATACAAGTTCGATAGATAGCTCCATATTTCTTCTAGAACCTATTATACACTAACAATTTCAATTAAATAAGTGAAATCCAGATTTTTCCCAGATGTTTTTATTTTGAACGAAGTTGTTGTTATATGTTTTTCAGTATTTTTAGAGCGTTTTTAAATGGTTTGAGTGAGTGTCTGGAATGAATGTATGCAGCGCTGAGTGAGCGATTTAGAATGGCTTTGATTGAGTTAAATGTCAATTTCATGAAGTAACAAACTGTACTGTTGGAACACTCATCCCAGTTTAAAAATCAAATACAATGCTTTCAGTGCTTTGATTAAGAAGGTTGTAGGTCATTTTGCGTGTGGTATTTCTACAGCTGGTTTTTCCCATGACCTGTCAATCTCGTACGTGTTTCCTACGAGCAGAGCTTGTGCGGCATCAATGTGTTTTTCGTGTAAATCTGTTTGTTGCTTTCTGATTTCACTTTTTGGCTTGTATATTTTCCTGATAGACGGCTGCCAAAAAGATTTCGAAAATCTTCTCTGCGGCGACGCCAGATTGTCTGAATCTGATGTAGTTTTAGCACGAGCTGCACGAGATAATCTCTCTAAACTAACAGAAAGTAATCGACGGTGAAAAACCTTGCAGATTTATTGTGTTGTTTTACACTTTTACTAGATAATACATATCTCAAGTTTTAAAGGTGCTCACCCAACCGGCTAATTTGAATTTGTTAATTACTTTCGCAACACTTACTAGGCAAATAGCAACACTAAGGAGTCTTCTTATTTTCTCATTTTTGAAAAGGGACCGAATGCAATTGTCATATATTTGTGAAAGGTACATATTGGAAATGTACTGTGATTTTCTATAACCCTTTGTTGTTTAATCCCTGCTTTTAACGTGTCTGTGGTTTAATGATTGAGAGAAAACATTGTGAAAACAGAAGAAATTGCTTCTGACAAGCAATTTCTTCTTTTTCCACACTTTTTTCTCCCCTACTGAATGATTATTTTTCAAATTAAAGCTACTTTAAATTTTCGTCTGCAAAACCTTTGAATTTAGACAGGTCCAAAATTTTGTAAAACAGGAAAGGGTTAAGAGGGTCTGATTTCAATGATGTTTAGAACGGAAAAAGAAGTAGAAATCCAATCTTGGCTGGATTTGCATCTTTCCTATCTGGATTAAGATAAGCCAGGCTCTAGGAAAATCTCATCATTCTTATCGAAAAGTGAAACATTTTTGTACTTAATACGCATTTTCCGAATCATACTACAAAAAAAAAAAAAAAAAAAAAAAAAACCCACAGCGCAAACGTTCGTTTAGATAACGTCAAGGTAGGGAACCTATTCATTAGTAGCATCTCTGAAGGCAGCTTGCTATATAATTCATGACAAATTGATGGTACGGTGAACTCGACCTACGCATTTTCACGGTCAGTCTTATAGTTAGGAACATCGTGAAATTGACACATGGTCAAAATGCTTATCCATTCACTACGAAAGACCGGTACGAAATACCGGTTGTGACTTCTTTTATTCACACTTCACGCATCACACTTCAAACAAATTATCTTTCAGATGTGAAGTGAGAACACTTCAAACTTCACAGTTCATATTTCACGCTTCACACTTCACAATTCACACTTCAAACTTCACACTTCCCTCTTCAAAGTTAACAATTCACACTTCAAACTTCACACTTCAAAGTTCACACTTCACACTATACACTTCAAGCTTCACATTTCAATGTTCACAGTTCACACTTCACACTTCACAGTTCGCACTTCACACTTTAAACTTCACAATATACAGTTCGCACTTCACACTTCACACTTTAAACTTCACATCACAGAACACACTTCACAGTTCGCACTTCACATTTTACACTTCGAAGTTCGCATATCAATGTTCACAGTTCAAACTACACACTTCACACTTTAAACTTCACAATATACAGTTCAAACTTCACACTTCACACTTTAAACTTAACAATAAAGTTCGCACTTCACACTTCACATCAAAAAACACACTTCACACTTCAACAATATTATGTTTGAAGCGTAAAGCTTGAAGTTTGAATTCAAGAAGTGTCACCACCAGTTCACGCTTCACAGTTCTCATTTCAAAGATAATATGTTTTAAGTGTGAAGCGTAAAGTGTGAATTAATTAAGACACCATCGGTCTTTCGTAATTCACAAACGGTCCATCGTGCTTCGACTGACGTCACGTGAAAAATGCGAAACCAGTAAGCATTTTAGCAATACTACAGTTAGGAACATCGTGAAAATGACACGGAATATGAATTTAGAATTCTTTTAGAATAGAAATGAACGAGTGGGATGAACAGTTTCGAGTGAAATTCAAGGGAGGTAATCTAATATCGCTAATTTTGTTCAGTATGAACAAAATTCACGGTATTTATTTACCCTCCTCTCTTTAGTAAAATACAAGTTGTTCAATTATTGCAGTTAAACCACAATTTTTCTCGCTAGATTTATTTTCAATAAAGTTGTTGATTTGATCTTTTTAGTGATTTTCGAGTGTTTTTGAAAAGTTTGAGTGAGTTTTTGGAATGAAAAAAAATGAACGATGAATGAGCGATAAAGGATTTTTTTATTGAAATGAATGTCAGTAAAGTGACTCGTTGAAGAAATTTAGAACGATTTCAAATGAAATTGAATGAGTAAGTGGAACGAGTTCTAAATGATTTTCAATGGAGGAAAAACTCGTCTTATTCGTCGAATTCCGTAACTACCTCACTTTAACAAAAATCTATATACTTTTCCGACTAAAAGAGTCTTTAAGGACAAACTAGGCGCTTAAAAATACGCACAATAAAATCATGCAATTATGTAAAGGCGTATTTTCAAAAGTGAGCTTTGACGTATGCGCCGTGTCCATAAACCCATGGTATATCGGGTATATTTAAAGAGCATATGATAGGAATTGAACATGGAATCTTCAATTATGAAAGTAAATGTATCACTATTTATTTCTATATGAATATGCTTCTAGACTGAAAGATCAATATATTCAAAGTTGGACATCAGAGTGTGATTCAAAGTCAAAATTAGTTCTCTATATAATGTACAAGTCTTCGTTTGAGATAGAGTCTTACCTTACCGTAGTTGATATCGCAAAATTCAGGAAAAGTATTGCGATTTTCCGCTGTTCCTCACACAATCTAATGATAGAGAAAGGTAGACACTATGACATTGCACGTGAGTCAAGATTTTGTGTCTACTGCGAAAGCTCCGTAGAGGACGAGGTACATTTTCTATTAAATTGTCCTCTTTACGAAGATTTAAGAACAAAATATTTAATTAAAATAAATAACATAGGATCTACTCAAAATTTCATAAATATCATGTCAAGTAAAAATTAGAATGTCTTGCGTAATCTTGCTATGTTCATTTACTATGCATTTAAAAAGCGGGATGAATATCTTTCAGAATAATATGATGGAATGTGCATATGTGCACATGTGGATGTATAGGTGCATGTGTGTATGTATATGCATATGTTTGTATGCATGTTTGCGAATGAGTGTATGCGTTGTATGTGCGAGTGTATATATGTATGTGAATATATTGAAGCAAGAATTATTTATCAGTTTGTACTTAAAACTATATAAACAGTAAGGTATCGACACTTCACTAATATTTATAAATTGTATTGTTTGTAATTGTATTGTATCCTTGTGTATGGGCCGGTGGCCTGATTATAAAATAAAATATTTGAACTAAACATTACGATTTAAAACAGGCAATAACTGTCATATGAAAGTTAAATTGTAACTTTTTATAGATATTTTTTTTAAACCCGATTTGTCTATTTCGAAAAGATGACACGGAAAACTAACGGTGAAAGGTAGATTTCACGGCTTACCGCCCAAAATCTAGCTGTAATCGATTTATTGTAATGTTGATCATTTGAACGGTTTCAAAGTGTTTTCACTTGGAGTGGGTGTTTGGAATGAATGACTTTGAACAGTTTTGATCGAGATGAGCGTCAGTTTCACGATGTGATTTGCTGCATTAGGATCTACAGTCAGTTTCATTGTGAAAATTGACATTCACCTCAATCAAAAACATTCCAAACCGCTCATTCAGCACTAAATTCAATAATAACGCCCAAACCAATTGAAAAATATAGAATCAACAACGTCATTCAAAATAAATTTGGATAGAGAAAAATCGCGATTTCACTGACATAATTTAAATTGCAAGCGTCTTATAGATTCTTATATCAGAAATAGGAAGTTATCTAAATAATTTTTATGAATATTTTTTTAAAGGGAGGAAATCAATATCGCTAATGTTGTTCATCCTGAACAAAATTTGCGATATTGGATTACCTTCCATCAAATTCACTCAAAATTTGCTCCACACACTCATTCAATTTCATTCCTAAATCATTCCAAAATCATTCATTTTGTCAATTCCACGATGTTGTTAACTGTAGACGTGTGACGGCTCGCGCTAAATAAATATATCACGTGCTGACAATTAAATGTGATTGAAGCCTTTTTATTAACTAGACACGATAATCTATCAAAGAAAAAAAGTAATAAACATGACTTTAATATGACACTTGGATGAAGTTTTGAGGAAAATGTTCTTTTTGTAACAAGTTACCTAGTCTGGCGGATAGACTTTTTTCCAAGATGTATTGTATCATTGTGAGCTTTTAGGGTTTGACACTAGCTACGTTTTGTCACCAGTCTCAAAGACCTATTTCTCTTAATGTAACAAGTCCTCCCAGATAATAATAGGTCCTCCTTGAAACTTTAATTATTTTTAAGCAGTTTAAGGGGTGAAATGTATGAAAAAGAGTGTGTGAAAAGAAGAAATTGCTTGTGACAAGCAATTTATTCTTTTTTTTTCCACAATAGTTTTGAAAGGGTTTTGGAAAAATTGAGCATTGAAAAATAAACTATTTTTCAAAATAAGATAGATTAATAAATAATTTGACCATTATCTACAGGCCCGAAGGAGCTGCAGCACGATTGCTTCTTCCAGTCCTCCTTAAAATACCAAAGGTCTCAGGTCCAAGAACTGGTGTAAGTGTCAATCCCTGGGCTTCAACTCAAACAGGAACTATCTATGAACTTTATAAAAGAAATATATTTTTTTTTCTAAAAAAAAGGAAGGATCTAGAAAAGGTCAATCAGAGGCACATTTCGAAAGTAACTATGGGAAGATACAATGATCATTCTACGTTCAGGAAATTGTCTTAACCCGATGTATCAAAGGTCAGCCCAAGCAGCTCGCAGCCTGAACGTGATGGGCAGTTTTCCACTACCCAGATACAGTTAGTTACATCGTGAAATTGACAAGGTGAATGATTTTGGAATGATTTAGAAATGAAATTGAATGAGTGTGTGGAGCGAGTTTTGAGTGAAATTAATGGGAGGTAATCTAAGATCGCAAATTTTGTTCAGCTTGAACAAAATTAGCGATATTGATTACCTCCCTTTGCTAAAATATGCTTACAAGTTATATATATAGCTTTCTATTCCTTCAAGAACCTGTGAGACGCTAACAATTTGAATTAAGTCAGAGATATCGCGATTTTTCTTTATCCAAATTTATTTTGAATGGCGTTGTTGATTCTATATTTTTCAGTGGGTTTGAGTGTTTTTGAATGGTTTGAGTGAGTGTTTGGAATGAGTGGATGGAGCGCTGAGTGAGTGATTTAGAATGGTTATGATTGGGGTGAATGCCAATTTCACGATGTTAATAACTGTAGTTATGTTTTGCTTGAGGGATCAGTATCATCCTGGTTTATGTGATTCTATTGAAATTATCGAATTGTCTTTAGGTCTAACGTTCAATGACTTGAAATATTATAGAAGAGTATCATTTAATCAATTCATTGATATTCATGTGTGTCTTTTGTTGCTTATATACATGTACTAATAATAATTGAAATCCAATAAAATAAAGAATTTTGATTAGTTTAAATCGCATCACGTGGGGAAATCCGTTCCACTTTATTTCTGAAACCTCTTTGACGATTGATCTGCTAGTCCAGTGACGTAGGAACTCTAAAATCCCTCGTTTCCGTTCCATAACCATTCATCGCTATTCGAAAATTTAAAAAGTGAAATACTTTCAAAGACTGTTTTATAACAAGCATGTAGCTCATATTCTGAATCGCCGTTTACATCGAGTCGACGAAGAACATCAAGCAACGCTCTCAAGCTTGGTCGATCAAGCTGATTTCGTTGTAAAATGGAGAAGTTTAGAAGTACTTGGCAGAAGTAATTTTCTGATGATAAAAACCTCCAGAAATGTCTACAAATTGTAAATTGTATGCCAGCAAACTTCGATAGCGAAAGAACATTGCACGTTTAATATGCGATCTAAAAATAGATGATGTGTTGATCATACTACGCGCAGAAAGTAGACTTGAACCTTTATGATTTGACCTAGTATTTTAATTGTTCCTTAAATCTAAAGAATTGCAATATAATATATCAAATATATTTTCATTTTGTTTTTGGAAAATAAAATTCTATTGCCAAAACACATAGCTTAAATATGACGCCTACGGGCGATATTTTGCCATGTGCTAAGGCAGTTGCACTATATACTGTAATAAAAGTAGTGAAAAAACGCCATGTGCTAAAGCAATTGCACTCTATCCTCCAATAAACGCAGTGAAAATTCACTCATCCCTATATTGTTCTTTGTTTGTGTTTTATCCACCTTAGAGGACAGCACGAAAAAGAGTCGAACACTCATTTCCATTATGTGCCTAACTAACTTATGAAAAATACGCCATGTGCTCAAGCAATTGTGTTCCTAACTTATGCCAGATCTTACCATGCATGCTCTAGAGGGAGTAAGATGAAATGTATTCCATCTTCTGCTATCCACTTTTGCAACTGGCTGGACTGTGACGCTTTCAAACTGTATTCGAAGTGCAAGGTCTTCTATTCACAAAACATTTTCTACCATCTAGGATTGTTTATTTTCAAATAACAGTCATTTTATTTTGACGTCCGCATTTTCTGTTAATTTGGAACCATCTAGAATCACGAAATTTAATATTAGTTGTCAAATTAGTCCCGTCTAAAAAAAAATCGACCTTTTTGATTAGCTGCTTTTATCTCACGGAGAAAAGTTTTGGGGACTAATATCTTTTTCAGAACTGCAGAACAAACGTTTCTGTGTATGTTTAGTAGATACCATCGTCCATGTTTTTTTGTGTTTTTTTTGTGATTTCTATATATCGAATTTTATTTCTAGCTATTTCTCGGTGTGTAAAAATACAATTATAAAGTGGTGGATGTTGATAATCAACGATTTTATGTATAACTGTAGGTTGGTTTAAATGGACTCTGTCATTTAGATTTATTTAATTATTTGTGCAATACGGTTAGCCATTACACGTATTATCATCAGAAAAATCTGTAAACGACATCGAATGTTACAGACATTTTGTACTTAAATAAAATGTTAGTCAACCATAATGAAGCTATTTTAACATAAAGGTCAAGTTCAGGTCAAATAAACCAATCTAAAAAAATATGTTCATTCTGGTTAAGAATTCCAAATTAAAACTCATTGACTCGTGGCAAAATTTAGACAAACCCTCTTTGAAATCAAAGAATTCGTGTTATTTACGCGCACACAATTGGCCTTTCCGACTAATAAGCATGACGGGTCAGTTCCGGCCAAGCCCGGATGTTATGAAATAATTCTGGGAGATTTATCTCTTTTTTGCCGGAAACATAACAAACCAAACAGCTAGACCAAACTGTGTCAAATTGATACTGATAACCCTTGACTTAAATAAATATTTCAAAGATATCTTTTTCTTTTTGCAACACGAACACGTTCCTGGGCGGATCCAGGGGTTGATATCGGGGATCTGGACCCCCTTCCCCGTTTGAATCTAGGCAAAATATATGATTGTCAAAGTATTATTTTGTCAGTAGAAAGGCAAGCTGTCATACATATAGTTTTGCTAAAGCCGTCACTATTAAAGTTTACCAGCCAACCAATAAAATATAATATAATTGTATGTAACCCATCTCGGGAGAAATGGAGAAATTGCGTGCTTCGTAAAACATATGTGAGCCGTCAGACGGAAACGGACCCACGGAAACGGACCACCTTGGTAATGCGTAAAGTGTCGATCCTCGAAATGTTTCACACTTAGCTGATTTCCTGAATATATACTGAGCAAAAATAAAAAGTATCCACCCAATAAAACTTCGGATTTCTTTAAAAGTGCACACAGGAATTGTTTGAAACATATTGCAAATTACGCCCCAATCATTTGGAAATAAATTTGAAAAGTTTTATGTAATTTAAAGAAACCGCTACCGAATTGTAGACGCTAACGTAGCCAGGGGGTCGTTTTCAACAATCGCAAACTCTAAATTAATTATTCAAATGATTTTTCTGACAGTTTTAAGCTTGCGAAATGCAATATTATTGCTATAGGTATTCTGGATTGATAAGACAACTTTATTCCTTCTGCTAATTACTACTAAATTTACGTCAAATGAACACTTCAAACATTCATAAAACATCTTACGCAGATTCAAAGCTAAAATTAACAAAATTCTGTCTGCTCGCTCCTTGTCAAGAGAACCAATCCCAAAATGCTCTATTTCATTTTCATTAGCATTACCACGTAACGTCAACGTTCCATCTTCCTCAATGGAGAGGCTCGTATGAATATCAAGGAAATTTGCTCGCCTTACACCCGTTTGGAATAAAATGGCAATTGATTTAGTTTTAAGGTTTGACGATTTTAAAGGTTCAGACATTAATTTCACTTCCGCTTTGAAATAGTGGTTAAGAAGCGTATAGGCAATCGCGTCAACGTGAATGAGAAAATTTGGCGTGACGTCTTCCCAGTGACCCAATTGAGTTGAAGAGGGCGAATGACAATACTACTCTATCGGAAATGGCCAGCGCACGTCTTTATTCATCTTCTTTTTCAACTAACGTCCGTATTATTTATTCAACGTGTGACGGGTTTTGATTACGCCTGTGGTCATGTTTTTCTTGGTCACGTTACAAAACTGTGTTGTACGGAACACAACTAATGTTTGATTTTCTTAACCACATAGCTTTAGAGGTTAAATTCATTTGAGAAGAAACTCACGATCGAACACGTGACGTACGTCGACGTAGAAAACAACGGCTCCGACATTTTTCGAAAAACACCAAAAAATGACAAATTGTTTGAATGAAAAATGTTTTGTGCATGAGAAAACGAAGCGCTGCAAACACAGTGGTACTTTAATTGATCATTTAATCTTTAAAGTATAAAAGATCTTGACAAATGAAAAGTGGCTACTTTCTTTTTTTGCTGAGTATAGAATGATAAATCTAAATTTACACATGACATTTTTAAAGAGTGAACTCAGATTGACATTTCATGGACAATATCCTTTTTCTTTTGATATCTATTTTACAGAGTTACCTAGTCTGGCGGCCAGACTCTTCTTTAGTTTTATTTATTTATTTTTTATCAAAAGGGAACTAATTGTGACCGACATTATAAAACTATTGATTTAGTCCCCATTGTTAAATATAAATTTGGATTATTTGATTAAATGGAGTTTAACGCCGCTTTCAACATTTTTTCAGTTATATCACGGCGGCTGGAGCACCCAACAATAGATTCTGGTATTTTTCTCACCAGTGCAACCATCGCATCCTTTATTAGCCTCCAGCTGCTATCTCACATAGGTCTACGATTATCAACCCATTGGTGAGAGACAAAAAGTCGGAAAGAATGAGTGCGGCAGTCGAGGATCGAACCCGGGACCTCTAGATAGACAGTCCATCGCGCTACCAACTACGCTATCACGGCGGCAAAATTGGATTAAAGAGGCACGTAATAGAACTACAACAAAACATTTTCTGAAAAACGACTGAGGCCAGTCAATTGAGTTCCCAGAAGGCTCTTATCCTTATGACGGGTCACATATTTTGATTATCATTTCTTTTTTAAAGAAAGCAAACAGTCTAGATCCACTAGATTTCCAAAAGGATGTGCATTTCAAATATAATAAAATAGAAATAAGATTATTGTTCATTCGAAATTAGAAAATCATATTTAACGAACGCTACGGCTTTTAAGTTAATGTGCAGGTCGAGTAGGCAGATTTGCTTCTGTATTGATTGTACTTTCCAAACGACCCCTTTTTGCTTGAGGAATGATCCCTTGCTTTCCTCAGAAAAGCATCATGCTGTGTTAACGAGCATTGACTCATTTTCTTTCATTAAAAAGGCAACAACCTGACTCGAAGACATATGACAAACCTAGAATCTACAGCCTCAAACAACATTTTTACTGGTAAAGGTAATACGTATACTAAATTTTTAATTTCACTTTGTTACGATCTTTCATTGGAGGACACCCAATATGCTATGTGAGTTTTCTGAATAAAACTTGTATCTTAGACGAAATTATCCATATCATATTACTAGAACCTTCACATAATTTCATTAAAAATGTCTGCTAAAAACATTTCTGCTCCTCTTTGTGAAATTTGGACTTTGTGTTTCTGAAATTGAGATAATTCAAATCTGTCTTTGTGACTCTTTAGAACGTTTCAGAACTTGTATATTTATGTGATTTAATGCTGATTTATTTGTTATATTAAATATCACAAAATTGACATCGCTTTACTCTTGACACTATCCAACCAACTTGAGCCTTTCTACCTTACCAAATAGCATCATGTACTACAAAAACAACTACCGAAATCCCTTCATTACTGATAGGCAAAAACACCTGCGTAATAAAGGACCCAGAATATGTTGATATACAAGCTGATCTGAGACTTTACTTTACACTCAATGAGCAATCGTTCAGAACGTCTAAAGGGTCTACACGTATTTACATTGTAAATGTGCATCAAGTAATATCATTGAAAACTGAAAATATGAAATACGCTATTTAAGCGCTAAGGGGTGTAAGTTTTTTTAGCTTCAAACTTCCATGAAATCAAACATTTTCTGTTCGTAGCTTACACTTAGTTACATCATGAAATTGACATTTATCTTAATCGGAACCGTTCTAAATCGCATACTCAGCGCTCCATTCATTCATTCCAAACACTCACTCAAATCGTTCAAAAACGCTCTAAAGTCACTAATAAGATAAGATCAAGAACATCATTGAAAATTAGTTAAGTTAGAAAAAAAGCAATTTAGCTGGCTCAATAAAAAATATGAGCGTGTGGTTGGTTCTTGAACACATATGAAGCTATTTGTAGAACTTATTTACATATTTTATTAAAGGGAGGTAAAAATATCGCTCATTTTGTCATCCTATACACAATTAGCGATATTAGATTACCTCCCTTTTAATTTCACTCAAAATTCACTCATCGAACTTATTCAACCATTTCAAAATTATCCACCTTGTGAATTTCACAATGTTCTTAACTGTATTTTGTATTTGAATAGCAGGAAGATAAAGAAGAAAAATGCATGAATGGAGCGCTGAGTGAGCGATGTAGAATGATTTTGATCGGAATGACAGTCAATTTCACGATGGAACTAATTGTACTTCGTCGGATTTTACTCTTTTGAACAAACTGCATTTATCTTACTAGACACAACAAAAATTAAATCAATATGGAGTGTAATACACTATATATAGTAAGTTCAATCGTGAAATTGACATTCATCTTAATCAAAACCATATTAAATCGCTCGCTCAGCGCTTCATTCATTTATTCATTCAAAACACTCACTCAAACCGCTCAAAACGTTCCAAATCACAAAAATGATAAGATCAAAAACATCCTTCAAAAATTAATACAGCAAGAAAAAAAATGCGTTTGATTGGTTCTTGAAGAAATATGAAACTTTTTATAGAACGTGTGTGCATATTCTATTAGAGGGAGGTAATAAGTATCGCTTATTTTGTTCATCCTGAACAAAATAATTACATCCCTTTAATTTCACCTAAAACTTACTCATCTCACTCATTCAATTTTGTTTCAAAACCATTCGATTTGTCAATTTCACGATGTTGTTAATTGTTGATGTTTATTTTGTTGCTCTTCTAAAGTTTGAATATAAATGGGACTGAAAACTGTTCTGGTACAAAGGGATATGAAATTATTCATGCTTGGCCTATTTGTTAAACAGCCCAGCCTAATTGGCTTATCAGACAGGATGGACAAGGCAGGAGTGTGGGGTGAAGTTCTGAAGGTTTCTGTCAGAATGAAGTAACAAAACTAATTACTCTGACAGACACAAATAATTTTGTTGAAAAGATAACCTTGTAACAAATCTAAAACATCAGCAAAATACGTAATGTTTTCTTGGCCACTACAAGAGTCGTTGAAATGATTACAGGTCAACACGAACATAGTTCAGTCGAGGCAAAAATAGTGTCTTGAAAAATAGTTCAGTCGAGGCAAATACTTTGCGTCTTGAAAAAGAACTCATTTTGGAATCCGTTTGAAAAATATCTGGCTACAGTTTGTAATTGAACTCAAACTTTGGCAAGTCTTTCGTCATTTTTTTTAGGGGGGGGGGGGGCATACTTATTCGTAAAAAAACATTCGTTATTGATAATGGTATTATCTACATATACCCGCCCCCTTTTTTTGAGTTGTTCTCGTAAAGATATTGGACCTGTTTTACTTAATATCTTACGATTTTTTTTGCGTAAGTGTAAGTCAAACTAAATATGGAATTCTGCCATAATTCATCTCATTGCAATCGTCTTCTACATACGATTCCAAGGGGATATTGCAAGGCAGAATCTAACAATGAATGGAAACACCAGGTACGATTTGTAACTTTGAATTATGATAATTTTTTCGTAAGATGTTTAGTAAATGGGCAACTGGTCTCGCCCGGCTAGCTCAGCGGTAACGCATTTGACTGTCAATCTTGAGCCGCGAGTTCGAACCCTGACCCGACCAATTTTTATCCGTCATTTGACAAAAGCCAATTTGACACGTGTCATTTGCAGGGGTCGACACTTACTGAAGGGCCTTTTAGCCACAAATCTTACTGGTCCCCCAAAGGTAACAGGTCCTCCATGAAAACAATACTAATTATTTAACAATTTAAGGGGGACATTTTAAAGAAAACACTGTGGTAAAAGAAGAAATTGCTTGTGACAAGCAATTTCTTCTTTTACCACAATAATTTTATTGGACAAGGAATAAAGTAATTGTATGGGAATGGCATTTTTGCAATACTGGATCGTCTTGGAAATAATATGACCATTAAATACAGGCCCGAAGGACTTGCATTTTGGTTGCTTCTACCAGTCCTTCCTAAAATCCGCAGGCCTCGGGCCCGTGGACTGGTGTTAGTGTCAATCCCTGGTTTGTCTCTCACCAGTGGATATATGATAAGTTGTACGCCTAAGTCGGATGAGCAACCGTTGGGTAAGATGAAATGTTGTGGTTGTACTGGTGTGATGATCGATAGGAAACCAGGATACATGTAGGTACACTAGCCACATCGATATAACTGTAAAAGTGATCAAAGTGGCGTTCAAACACATACAAACAAACAAATAATGACATGTAAGATATTAAGGGCCCGTCAGATACAATTTTTCTATATGCTTCCGAACCACCGCTATTGACAACAGACAAAACACTTAATATTACTTATACCCTCCTATAAAGTTGCATACTGAAAGGGTACATGTACAGTTATCAACATCATGAAATTGACAAGGTGAATGATTTCGGAATGATTTAGGATTGAAATTGTATGAGTGTATGGACCGAGTTTTGAGTGAATTTAATGGGAGGTAATCCAATATCACAAATTTTGTTCGAATGAACAAAATTAGCTATATTGATTACCTCCCTTTAATAAAATTTGCATATACAAGTTCTATAGAAAGCTTCCTATTTCTTCAAGAACCTACAAGACGCTTACAATTTGAATTAAGTCAGTGAAATCGCGATTTTTTCTATATCCAAATTTATTTGGAATGACGTTGTTCTATATTTTTCAATTGGATTGAACGTTTTTGAATGGTTTGAGTGAGTGTTTGGAATGAATGAATAGAGCGCTGAGTGAGCGATTTTGAATTGCTTTGATATAGGCGAATGTCAATTTCACGATGTAACTAACTGTATCATGTTGTCCCACAACTACTAAAAAGTGTAAATATTCAAGGGCAATACATATACAAGATAACACTTACTGTTAACAACATCGTTATATTGATACGACGAATGTTATTGGGATGATTTCGGAATGAAATTGAATGAGTGATTTTGAATGAAATTAAAGGTAGGTGAGACAATATCGCTAATTTTGTTCAAAATAAACAATATTGGCGATATCTCCCCCCCCCCCCAGAATAAAAATGCATACAGGCTCTATGAATAGCTTTATTTGTCTTTGCGAACCCATCACACGCTAACCGTTCATTTATGTCTTTGAAATCATGAAGAGCTGAGTGAGCTATTTATAATGGTTTTGATCAGAATTTCACGTACCTCGTCAATATCAACTAACATCGTCAAATTCACGTAACATCGTTCCACATTTGGACTACATCTAGTTTTCTCCTAAATCGCAAAGATGTTATTTGTTTACCGTCAAGAAACGTTGTTAAGTTTAGTTGGATAGAAGCTGAAGCTAGTGATTTTGAGTTTGATTTTGTGAGCTGTTGTCGAATAAATTAAGAAATAGGAAGGACGGGCGGATAGATAGACGAACACTTTGTCATCCATAAACATTCTTAAAGATTTCTCGCAACTCTTTCTGGGAAAATAAAACTGCCATAATTTGTCAAAAAGTCAAATGTCATATCAAAGAGGAAGACAAAACAACGGTTACTAAACTAATGTATTTTCCTCACCAATTAGCACTGTTTAGATCATAAAAATGTCGGAGGTACTCTACAATATTTCTTGTTTTGTCATTTAGTACAGGGTGAAAGAACGTGTCATTGATGAAACTTCAGAGGAGTTGAGAACTATTGAAATGCTCTTTTGGCAATCCTGTCTATTTTGAAAAAATCGTCGTTAAGCGATCAAATCTCGTTACTACAGCTTGAATAAAACTGTAGTTAAAGAATTTGATCGCCAAACGACAAATACTCCAATGTATACGCAAATATGATGCATTATGAATAAGTTTGTACATATATATAACGTATGTACTGCGTATCTCACGCGAAAGGCGATCTCAAGTCCAGAAGTCATTTGTAGGCACTGTTCTAATTTCTTGTCATCTTGTAATCTAAGCGCTGAAATATAATCGCCATTAAATTAAATTTTACTTGAACTTAGATATTTCATTGAAAAGGTGACATATATGCCCTATCGGGCTGGGTGTTTTATTTGCTATCTATTTTTGTATTTGTATGTTAAAATGTATACACATGTCACTATAATACACTATTTACTCACTTACTTTAACGACGCTATATATAAGACGTAATCTGCTACACATGTTCACGTTAGAGGTCTTTGAGGCTGTACATGTTATACTCGATACACGTTTTTTTTTTATCTTTCTGCTGCTGCATGTAATTTATTTCCGTCGCAACATCTAAAATACCATGTACTGTGAAACGGTGACGGATGTAAGATCAAGCTTATTCAGTTATTCACTATTGGTGAATAATGACAAAAAGATACAGAACGAAACATTGACCCATCTGTCAACCTCTTCTTCTTCTTTCTCTCCCTGTTCAACTTATGTAATCTACATATAATAGGCAAAATGTTTGGGTTTGTTGGTAAAACAAAAAATAATAAAAGAGCGAGTTTTGAGTGAATTTAATGGGAGGTAATCCTATATCGCAAACTTTGTTCAGGATGAACAAAATAAACGTTATTGATTACCTCCCTTTAAATAAAATTTGCATATATAGATAGCTTCCTATTTCTTCAAGAACCTATTAGACGTTTAAATTTGAATAATGTCAGTGAAATCGCTATTTTTGTTCTTTCCACATTTATTTTGAATTACGTTGTTGATTCTATATTTTTCAATGGGTTTGGGCGTTATTAAATGGTTTGAGTGAGTGTTTGGAATGAACAAATGGAGCGCTGGGTGAGCGATTTAGAATGGTTTTGATTGAGGCGAATGTCAAATTCACTATGTTATTAACTGTAGTTATGTTTTGCTTGAGGGATCAGTTTCATCCTGGTTTATGTGATTCTATCGAAATTACCGAATTGTCTTTAGGTCTAACGTTCAGGGACTTGAAATATTATAGAAGAGTATCATTTAATCAATTCATTGATATTCATGTGTGTCTTTTGTTGCTTATATTCAAATAATAATTGAAATCCAATGAAATAAAGAATTTTGATTAGTTTAAATCGCATCACGTGGGGAAATCCGTTGCACTTTATTTCTGGAACCTCCCCGACGATCGATCTGCTAGTCAAGTGATGTAGGAACTCGAAAATCCCTCGTTTCCGTTCCATAACCATTCATCGCTATTCGAAAATTTAAAAAGTGAAATACTTTCAAAGATATTTTTATAACAAGCATGTAGCTCATATTTTGAATCGCCGTTTACATCGAGTCGACGAAGAACATCAAGCAACGCTCTCAAGCTTGGTCGATCAAGCTGATTTCGTTGTAAAATGGAGTAGTGTAGAGGTACTTAGCAGAAGTAATTTTCTGATGATAAAATCCTCCAGAAATGTCTACAATTTGTAAATTGTATGCCAGCAAACTTCGATAGCGAAAGAACATTGCACGTTTATTATGCGATCTAAAAATAGATGATGTGTTGATCATACTACGCGCAGAAAGTAGACTTGAACCTTTATAATTTGACCTAATATTTTAATTGTTTCTTAAATCTAAAGGATTGCAATTGTGGGGGCCAATTATATTTTCATTCCATTTTTGGAAAATAAAATTCTATTGCCAAAACATAATGCTTTAATATGACGCCCTACGGGCGATATTTGCTATGTGCTTAGGCAGTTGCACTATATACTTTAAATACGCCATGTGCTAAAGCAATTGCACTTTTTACTCCAATAAACGCAGTGAAAATTCACTCATCCCTATTTCGTCTTTTGTTTGTGATTTTCCACCTTAGAGGACAACTCGATAAAGAGACGAACACTCATTTCCATTTCCAAAACACATGGCTTAAATATGACGCCCTACGGGCGATTTTTTGCCATGTGCTATGGCAGTTGCACTATAAACTATAATAAAAGTAGTGAAAATACGCCATGTGCTAAAGCAATTGCACTCTATCCTCCAATAAACGCAGTGAAAATTCACTCATCCCTATGTTGTTCTTTGTTTGTGATTTTCCACCTTAGAGGACAGCACGATAAAGAGTCGAACACTCATTTCCATTGTGTGCCTAACTAACTTATGAAAAATACGCCATGTGCTCAAGCAATTGTGTTCATAACTTATGCCAGATTTTACCATGCATGTTCTAGAGGGAGTAAGATGCAATGTATTCCATCCTCTGCTATCCACTTTTGCAACTGGTTTGACTGTGACGCTTTCAAACTGTATTCGAAGTGCAATTTCTTCTATTCACAAAACATTTTCTACCATCTAGGATTGTTCACTTTCAAATAACAGTCATTCTATTTTGACGTCCGCATTCTCTGTTAATTTGGAACCATCTAGAATCACAAAATTTGATATTAGTGTAAAATTAGTCCCGTCTAAAAATTCGACCTTTTTGATTAGCTGATTTGTTATGCTTTTATCTCATGGAGAAAAGTTTTGGGGACTAATATCTTTTTTCAGAACTGCAGAACAAACGTTTCTGTGTATGTTTAGTAGATACCATCGTGCATCTTTTTTTCTTTTTTTTGTGATTTCTATTTATCGAATTTTATTTTTAGCTTTTTCTCGGTGTGTAAAAATATAATTCTAAAGCGGTGGATGTTGATAATCAACGATTTTATGTATAACTGTAGGTTGGTTTAAATGGACTCTGTCATTTAGATTTATTTAATTTATTTGTGAAATACGGTTAGACATTGCACGTATTATCATCAGAAAAATCTGTAAACAACATCGACTGTTATTGACATTTTGTACTTAAATAAAATGTTAGCCAACCATATTGAAGCTATTTTAACCTAAAGATCATGTTCAGGTCAAATAAACCAATCTAAAAATATATGTTCATTCTGGTAAAGAATTCCAAATTAAAACTCATTGACTCATAGCAAAATTTAGACAACCCCTCTTAAAAATCAAAGAATTCGTGTTATTTACGCACACACAATTGGCCTTTCCGACTAATAAGCATGACGGGTCAGTT
The DNA here is from genome assembly GCA_948146395.1 of Fragum whitleyi. Classification (NCBI taxonomy): domain Eukaryota; kingdom Metazoa; phylum Mollusca; class Bivalvia; order Cardiida; family Cardiidae; genus Fragum; species Fragum whitleyi. The sequence goes on along the minus strand of OX411544.1, from coordinate 88,000,634 downwards.
CCGGCCAAGCCCGGATGTTATGAAATAATTCTGGGAGATTTATCTCATTTTTTCCGGAAATATAACAAACCAAACAGCTAGACCAAACTGTGTCAAATTGGTACTGATAACCCTTGACTAGAATAAATATTGCAAAGATATTTTTTCTTCTCGCAACACGAACACGTTCCTGAGGCGAATCCAGGGGGTAGATATCGGGGATCTTGACCCCCTTCCCCGTTTGAATCTAGGCAAAATATATGATTATCAAAGTATTAATTTGTCAGTAGAAAGGTAAGCTGTCATACATATAGTTTTGCCAAAGCTGTGACTATTAAAGTTTACCAGCCAACCAATAAAATATAATATAATTGTATGTAACCCATCTCGGGAGAAATGGAGAAATTGCGTGCTTCGTAAAACATATGTGACCCGTCAGACGGAAACGGACCCACGGAAACGGACCACCTCGGTAATGCGTAAAGTGTCGATCCTCGAAATGTTTCACACTTAGCTGATTTCCTGAATATAGAATGATAACTCTAAATTCACACATGACTTTTTTAAAGAGTGAACTCAGATTGAAATTTGATGGACCATATCCTTTTTCTTTTGATATCTATTTTACAGAGTTACTTAGTCTGGCGGACAGACTCTTCTTTAGTTTTATTTATTTATTTTTTATCACAAGGGAACTAAATGTGATCGACATTATAAAACTATAAATTTAGTTCTTACTGTTTAATATAAACTTAGATTATTTGATTGACTGGAGTTTAACGCCTCTTTCAACATTTTTTCAGTTATATCACGGCGGCTGGAGCACCCAACAATGGATTCTGGTATTTCTCTCACCAGTGCAACCATCGCTTCCTTTCTTAGCCTCCAGCTGCTATCTCACATAGGTCTACGATTATCAACCCATTGGTGAGAGACAATTGATTGATTGAATGGAGTTTAACGGCGCTTTCAACATTATTTCAGTTATATCGCGGCGGCTGGAGCACCTAACAATGGATTCCTGGTATTTCTATCACCAGTACAACCACCACATTCTTTCCTAGCCTCCAGCTACCATCTCACATAGGTCTACGATTATCAACCCATTTTTGGTGAGAGACAAAAAGTCGGAAAAAAATGAGTGCGGCAGTCGGGAATCGAACCCGGTACCTCTACATAAACAGTCCGTCGCGATACCAACTACGCTTTCACGGCGGCAAAATTGGATTAAAGAGGCACGTAATAGAACTACAACAAAACATTTTCTGAAAAAACGACTGAGGCCAGTCTTGGAGTTCCCAGAAGGTCCTTATCCTTGTGACGGGTCACATATTTTGATTATCATTTCTTTTTAAAGGAGGCAAACAGTCTAGATCCATTAGATTTCCAAAAGGATGTGCATTTCAAATATAATAAAAAAGGAATAAGAACGCCACGACTCTAACGTTAATGTGTAGGTCGAGTAGGCAGATTTGCCTCTGTACTGACTGTACTTTACAAATGACCCCTTTTTGCTTGAAGAATGACCCTTTGCTTTCCTCAGAAAAGCATCATGCTGTGTTAACGAGCATTGATTCATTTTCTTTCATTAAAAAGGCAACAACCTGACTCGATAACAGGAACATGATGAACACAAATTGTTGTTTTTGTTTCTTTTATAATTTTATATTATAATATTTAAGACATGTGTGTCGATTCCATGCTTAAAGCTTAAGGTGTATACGCTTACTTTTCGCTGGCTTTACTAAAGACATATGACAAACCTAGAATCTACAGCCTCAAACAAGATTTTCACTTGTAAAGGTTATACGTATACTACATTTTTAATTTCACTTTGTTACGATCTTTCATTGGAGGACACCCAATATGTCATGTGATTTTTCTGAATAAATACTTGTATCTTAGACGAAATCACTCATATCATATTACTAGTACCTTCCCTTAATTTCATTAAAAACGCACCCCATCCATTCTAAAAAATTTTCAAATCATTTACTTGTAAATTCCATGATGTCGTGAACTGTACCTTTACCCTCAGTAAAGGACCCTTGATATACAAGCTGATCTGAATCTTTACTTTACACTCAATGAGCAATCGTTCAGAATGTCTAAAGGGTCTACACGTATTTAAATGTGCACCAAGTAATATCATTGAAAACTAAAAATATGAAATACGCTATTTAAGCGCTTAAGGGTGTATGTTCTTTTAGCTTCAAACTTCCATGAAATCAAACATATTCTGTTCGTAGCTTACACTTACATGTAGTTACATCATGAAATTGACATTTATCTTAATCGGAACCGTTCTAAATCGCATACTCAGCGCTGCATTCATTCATTCCAAACACTCACTCAAACCGTTCAAAAACGCTCTATAGTCACTAATAAGATAAGATCAAGAACATCATTGAAAATTGATGAAGTTAGAAAAAAAGCGATTTAGCTGGCTCAATGAAAATTATGAGCGTGTGGTTGGTTCTTGAACACATATGAAGCTATTTGTAGAACTTGTTTACGTATTTTATTAAAGGGAGGTAAAAATATCGCTCATTTTGTTCATCCTGTACACAATTAGCGATATTAGATTACCTACCTTTTAATTTCACTCAAAATTCACTCATCGAATTTATTCAACCATTCCAAAATTATCAACATTGTGAATTTCACAATGTTCTTAACTGTATTTTGTATTTGAATAGCAGGAAGATAAATAGTGAATAGATGGTTGGTGACTTGATATGGAAAAGTTTATCGGGCAAGGCGTAGGAATTTATCTGGTGAGCCGGAGGCGAACCGGATAAATTCCGCAGCCGAGTCCGATAAACTTTTCCATCTCAAGTCACCTATCATCTATTCTATTTATCCTGTTACAATCTTTTTCTAAACTCTAATCGTTATTTATTTACGAAAATACAATCCGATCCCGAGTCACAACTTCGATATCGGCGAGTCCTCGTCATGGTAAGGGTGAATGGGTGGAGGAGTTTGGGTGATCGCTAACGGCTTAAGAACTCGATAATTGAAAGGATTTCTTATGCTGTAGCAGAAAAATATTTAACAAAAGAAAACTGTAATACTTTCATACCTTAATGATTAAGAAGATATTAATCTGGTGATTTTCGCAATCTCAAACGTCCTTTTTTCTCCGAAGTTTTGTTGTCATGCAGCTAAAAGCAAATCTCAATTGAATGCCTTCCTTGCTCTAAATCAGAGGATGGACATAGATTGAGATCAGATGCAAAGCTACTATCTCCGAAATCCTCCTCATCCGAATAATATCTGCGTTGAATCCATTCAGATAAATGTTTTAAAATCCTGACAGTTTTCGAGGTCGAATGTAAACACCAAGATAAGCTTCATCATAATTTTATACATTACGTCATCAGTCATGTCCTACGTCATCGATATGGTCGCGACTTGGTTTTAAAAATATATGAGAATCGAGTGAAATGTTTTTATTAGAAATAGACACTCAGATTCAATAGAAAAAATGTTAGAGAGGACTGTTTTCAGACCTAATAGCCGCAAAAAGAAGACCCGGCAGGTCACGTGACCAAGTGACATGATAAAGCTGTCACGTGATCAAGTTACCTGATATCAACAAGTTTATCATACACCCTTTTATCAGGCAATATTTACAGCTAGTGACAGAATAAAGAAGAAGAATGCATGAATGGAGCGCTGAGTGAGCGATGTAGAAAGATTTTGATCGGAATGACAGTCAATTTGACGATGTAACTAATTGTACTACGCCGGATTTTAGTCTTTTAAACAAACTGCATTTATCTTACTAGACACAACAAAAATTAAATCAATATGGAGTGTAATACACTATATACAGTTAGTTCAATCGTGAAATTGACATTCATCTTGATCAAAACCATATTAAATCGCTCACTCAGCGCTTCATTCATTCATTTATTCATTCAAAACACTCACTCAACCCGTTCAAAAACGTCCCAAAATCACCAAAATGATAAGATCAACAACATCCTTCAAAAAATAATACAGCAAGAAAAAATTGCGTTTTAACTTAAGAGCATTTGATTGGTTCTTGAAGAAACATGATTCTTTTTATAGAACGTGTGTGCATAGTTTATTAGAGGGAGGTAATAAGTATCGCTTAATTTGTTCATCCTGAACAAAATCATCGATATTGGATTACCTCCCTTTAATTTCACCAAAACTTACTCATCTCACTCATTCAATTTCATTTCAAAACCATTCGATTTGTCAATTTCACGATGCTGTTAATTGTAGATGTTTATTTTATTGCTTCTCTAAAGTTTGAATATAAATGGGACTGAAAACTGTTCTGGTACAAAGGGATATGAAATTATTCATGCTTGTCTTATTTGTTTTACAGCCCAGCCTAATGGGCTTATCAGACAGGATGGACAAGGCAGGAGTGTAGGGTTAAGTTCTGAAGGTTGCTGTCAAAATGAAGTAACAAAACCAATTACTCTGACAGACACAAACAATTTTGTTGAAAAGATAACCTTGTAACAAATCTAAAACATCAGCAAAATACGTAATGTTTTCTTGGCCACTACAAGAGTCGTTGAAATGATTACAGGTCAACACGAACATAGTTCAGTCGAGGCAAAAATAGTGTCTTGAAAAATAGTTCAGTCGAGGCAAATACTTTTCGTCTTGAAAAAGAACTCATTTTGGAATCCGTTTGAAAAATATCTGGCTACATTTTGTAATTGAACTCAAACTTTGGCAAGTCTTTCGTCATGATTTTTTTTCGGTCATGCTTATTCGTAAGAAAAACATTCGTTATTGATAATGGCATTATCTACATATACCCGCACCCCTTTTTTGAGTTGTTCTCGTAAAGATATTGGACCTATTTTACTTAACATCTAACGATATTTTTGCGTAAGTGTAAGTCAAAGCTAAATATGGAATTCTGCCATAATTCATCTCATTGGAATCGTCTTCTACAGAGGCGGAATCTAACAATGAATGGAAACACCAGGTACGATTTGTAATTTTGAATTATGATATTTTTTTTCGTGAGATGTTTAGTAAAACGGGCAACTGGTCTCGCCCGGCTAGCTCAGCGGTAACGCATTTGACTGTCAATCTTGAGCCGCGAGTTCGAATCCCGACTCAACCAATTTTTATCCGTTATTTGACAAAAGCCATTTTGACACTAGTCATTTGCAGGGATCGACACTTACTTTTAATGCTACCAGCCTGAAGGGCCTGTTAGTATCTTACAGATCCCCCCCCCCTAAAGGTAACAGGTCCTCCATGAAAACAATGCTAATTATTTGGGGGGAAATTTTAAAGACTATACATTGTGGTTAAAGACGAAATTGCTTGTGGCAAGCAATTTCTTCTTTTACCACAATCATTTTATTGGAGAAGGAATAAAGTAATTGTATGGGAATGGCATTTTTTTCAAAACTGGATCGCCTTGGAAATAATATGACCATTAAATACAGGCCCGAAGGACTTGCATTATGGTAGCTTTTACCAGTCCTCCCTAAAATCCGCAGGCCTCGGGCCTGTGGACTGGTGTTAGTGTCAATCCCTGGTTTGTCTCTCTCCAGTGGAAACATGATAAGTTGTACGCCTAAGACGGATGAGCAACCGGTTGGTTAGATGAAATGTTGTGGTTGTACTGGTATGATGATCGATAGGATAGATAGATAGATGTTTTATTGAAGTAACGTAAACTATACAGTTTCTTGTTACACAACAATGATGTACAATAAATCAACAAGGTCAAACAAACATATATAAAAACAAACAACTTGACAAATACATTTCAAACACTAAGGATAACATAAGAAGCATGTATAGACCAAATTCGCTAATTTGACCAGTGGTTTGCATACAAATGTACTGTTATCACTGCTCATAAGAGCGAATCCTGGTTATCTGTATGAGGTATGGTAAAGAAACATTAATTTGAGAGAAAATTATATATTGAATAAAGTTTATAGCATAGGAACTGATGACAAATTATTGTTTTTTCATTGACATTAAGCATTTTTTTTCAAATATTTAGCTTTCCATAAAATATAAAAAAACATCTAGATTAGAGTGAATTATCCATTTTCGAACATTATTCTTCGTTGAAAGACCTCTTGTAAAAATTTAGCTAGATTCATTAATATTATAGGAAACCAGGATACAGTTAGTAACATCGTGAAATTGACATTTAATCCAATCAAAACCATTCTAAATCGCTCACTCAGCGCTCCATTCATTCATTCCAGACACTCACTCAAACCATTCAAAAACGCTCCAAACTCACTGAAAAACATATAACAACAACTTCGTTCAAAATGAAAGAGCTGGTAAAAATATCTGGATTTCACCTATTTAATTGAAATTGTTAGCGTATAATAGGTTTTTGAAGAAATATATCAAACTTGTATGCATATTTTATTAAAGGGAGGTAATCAATATTGCTAATTTTGTTCATCATGAACAAAATTTGCAATACTGGATTACCTCCCGTTAAATTCACCCAAAAGTCGCTCAACACATTCATTCAATTCCATTCCTAAATCATTCCATAATCATTCACCTTGTTAATTTCACGATGTTCTTAACTGTACATGTAGGTACACTAGCCACATCGATATAACTGTAAAAGTGATCAAAGTGGCGTTCAAACACTTACAAACAATCAAATAATGACATGTAAGATGTTAAGGGCCCGTCAGATGCTATTTATCTATATGCTTCCGAACAAGCGCTTCTGACAACAGAAAAAAACACTTATATTATAATATTTATTGATACCCTCCTATAAAGTTGCATACTGAAAGGGTACATGTATCATGTTGTCCCACAACTGCGGGCAAGTGAAAATATTCAAGGACGATACATATACAAGATATCACTTACTGTTACCAACAATGCGATATTGATACGATGATGTAATTGGAATGATTTCGGAATGAAATTGAATGGGCGATTTTGAGCGAAATTAAAGGTAGATGAGTCAATATCGTTAATTTTGTTCAAAATCAACAAAATTGGTGGTATCTTTCCCTCTTAATAAAAATACATACAGGTTCTATGAATAGCTATTTTGTCTTAACGAACACATCACGCGCTAACCATGTCTATGCTAATTATGTAAGTGAAATCGTGAAGAGCTGAGTGAGTGATTTATAGTGGTATTGATCAGAAAGACTGTCAATTTCACGTTACATCGTCAATTTCACATAATATCCTCAATTGTACGTAACATCGTTCCCCATTTAGACTACATCTAGTTTTCTTCTAAATCGCAGATGTTATTTGTTTACCGTCATAAAGCGTTGTTGTTATTGTTTCTGTTATTGTTGTTTAATCTGAACTTGGTTAAATTTTCGTTGGATAGAGGCTGAAGCTGGTAATTTTTAGTTTGATTTTGTGAATTATTGTCGAAAAAATAAGAAATCGGACGGACGAATTGGTCCAGGCGGGTTGATAGACGAACAGTTTGTCGACCATAAACATTCATAAATATTTCTCGCAACTCTTTCTGGGAGAATAAAACTACCATAATTTGTTAAAAAGCCAAATGTCATATCAAAGGGGAAGACAAAACAACGGTTACTATACTAATGTATTTTCCTCACCAATTAGCACTGTTTAGATCATAAAAATGTCGGAGGTACTCTACAATATATCTGGTTTAGTCATTTAGTACAGGGTAAAAGGGTGTGGCATCGATGAAACTTCAGAGGAGTTGAGAACTATTGAAATGCTCTTTTACCAATCCTGTCTATTTTGAAAAAAAATCGTCGTTAAGCGATCAAATCTCGTTACTACAGCTTGAATAAAGCTGAAGTAACGGAGGTTTTGATCGCCAAATGACGAATACTTTAATGGATTCGCAAATATGATGCATTGTGAATAAGTTGTGTACATATATAGAGGATATTGAATGAGTGGTCATGGAGTACCGAATTTATTAAACGAGTCATCTATAAACAGATAAAAACGAGGCTGCGCCGAGCTTTATCTGTTTATAGATGACGAGTTTAATAAATTCGGTATTTTATGAGCACAAATTTTATATTCTATTTATAATATGACCCGAATTTTTGCGAAAAATCGAAAAATATCTTTATCTTTCAACATTTCAAATTTCCGCGAAACTTATAACGCCGTTCAAAAATGATTTCACAATATGACGTCAATTTCGCGGTTACAAAATAGCGTTGCTGTTCTATCTGAGCTCATTTGCATAATTATTCCACTAGTGTAATAACACTCGTGTAATATCAAAAATATTCAACGGCGTTATTTCACTTCGGCGACGTAGGTCATATTATAAATAATTTTATTTACCGTCGCTTTATATATACGGCCTACATCTACAGATTTTCACGTGAGAGGTCTTTGAAGCTGTAACACTCGATACACGGTGGGGTTTTTTATCTTTCTGCTGTTGCATGCAATTCATTTCCGTCGCAACATCTAAAATACCATGTACTTCGAAACGATGACGGACATAAGATCAAGCTTATTCAGTTAAACACTTTTGGTGAACAATGAAAAAAGGTACAGAACGAAACTTTCATCAATCTGGCAACCTCTTCTTCTTCTTCTTCCTGTTCAACTGATGTACTCTACATGTAAAAAGCCAACCGTTTGGGTTTGTTGGTTAAACAAAAAAAAATAATAATAAAATGAGTGTGTAGAGCGAGTTTTGAGTGAATTTAATTGGAGGTAATCTTATATCGCTAATTTTGTTCAGGATGAACAAAATAAGCGATATTGATTACATGTACCTCCCTTTAATAAAATTTGCATGGAAGTTCTATAGTTAGCTTCCCATTTCTTCAAGAACCTATTAGACGCTTGAAATTTGAATTATGTCAGTGAAATCGCGATTTTTCTCTATCAAAATTAATCTTGAATGACGTTGTTGATTCTATATTTTTCAATGGGTTTGAGCGTTATTGAATGGTTTTGTGAGTGTTTGGAATGAACAAATGTAGCGCTGGGTGAGCGATTTAGAATGGCTTTGATTGAGACGAATGTCAATTTCACGATGTAACTTACTGTATGTCATTCTTCAGAAATGTAGAAATCATTACGTCATAGTTTCATATTCTTATTTGTTTGTTTACCAATTAGATCTAAGTATTGTTTCCTCATGCCGCGACCTGTCAATCAATCAGCCCATTAACACGTCCCGCCAAAACAGTAGTACGGTTGACTCACATCGCCACTGGTTCTTGTGTTGGCTTCATTCTTCATGGCGGGCGGCCATGTCTGCTGAAATCTGCTAGGACTATCATGTATCACGAAAAACCGAAACGAGAAGGATACAATGGTATCAAGGCTGTGTCACACTGGACCTAGTTTCACGCATAAAGTCGAAGTCATTCATCGTCGTAGTTGGCCGTAGACTTTGCGTGGCTAAAAGAACCTTGCTTAGGTATCCAAAATACTTTGTGCCAAAACTTTGGGAAACTCGATTTCATAAATCTTACTAATTCTGTGTTGAGCGTGTTCACTCTCATGCAAAGCGGGGTAAAATGTAACAGTTTGCACCGCTTTTGGTATCACGAACGCAAAGCAGGTTAAAGGAAAAGTTTAAATATATAAAAAAAAAATACTGTTGCATACCGCTTGTTGGTTTTAATAAGTTAGTCGTGTTTTTTGTTGTTGTCGTTGTTGTTGTTTTTTTTTTTTCGGCATACGAAGATAATCGTCAGTGGAAAATTCTTCGAGTTAGATATGATAGAAAAAAAAAATATAGATCGTACTATTTGAGAAGACGTTTGTTATTCCCTTTTCGTCATATTCACGCTTGAAAGCACACACACCTATACCTAAATACTCGTGCATAGATCTTCTCTGCTTTAACCTTAGTCACTAGTTGAACCGGCAACTTACGAATACGTCATGTGCCCTGTGTTCAGGATCACAAAACAGTGCAAACAGTTTTCCAATTGTACCCCGCTTTGCACGTGCATTTTCATGCAAAGCGGGGTACAATGGGAAAACTGTTTGCACTGATTTGTGAAGCTGAACGCAGGGCTGGTGTCTTACTAAGGTTAACAACGATTTCGGGGATATAACTTAAAAGTGTTAAGAGCGTTGTATATGGTTGAACTGTATGTATTTTGTGTGTATTGAATGAGAGAATCTATAAGGGAAATTCGGCTTGAATAATACATACGAAAATTAGCATGATCAACGATGTAAAATATACACGGTTAAGAACATCGTGAAATTGACCAGGTTAATGATATTGGAATAATTTGGGAATGGAAATGAAAGAGTACGATGAGTGGGTTTTGAATGAAATTAAGGGGATGTTATACAATATCGCTAACCTTGATCAAGATGAACAAAATAAGCGGTATCTATTACCCCCCTTTTAAAAAGAATGCAATCATAAAAAGTCCAAAAATAGCTCTCTACATCTATACAAACTAACCAGACATTTAAAACATTCAATTAAATCAGTGAAATTTCGGACTTTTTCTTGCAATTTCTATTTTAAATAAAGTTGTTGATATGACCATTTTAGTGATTTTGGGACCGTTTTAAAATAGTTTGAATTAGCTTTTAGACTGAATGAAAGAAGCGTTGAGTGAGTGATTTGGAATGGCTTAGAATGGGATGGGTCTCAAATTCATGACGTTTTTCTAACTGTATAATATACTATTGAGGAGTTCATGACCTTCAAAACACAAATACAAGGGCTTCATGCGTTAAAACAGATTTTGGCATCACTAGACATTTAACAAACCCTGCCAAAAAGATGAATGTTTCTCTTCCTGTTTTTTTCCAGCACGTGTAACACGAGCTTTGACGTCAAGCAGAGAGAACAAGGCATGAAGGTGCTTGTTAATTGCGCGTAACCAAAGATGTTAAACACATGTAGTAAACAGGGAAGGATAAACCGGATAATTGGTCATGCTACTGCTGGCATACAGTGGTCATTGTCCAGCCCTGTGTTCAGGATGTTAAAACGTTTCGCGAGCACTTTGAGATGATACCCCGCTTTGCACGTGGACATACGTGCAAAGCGAGGTATCATTTCGAAATCGCTTTACTAATGCTTTCATCCTGAACGCAGCGCTGCCCTCCGTCCAGGATGCAAATATGTTTGCTTACGTTAAAAAATTCTACTTCCACGATATGCAATTAAGTTTACGTATTATAACGTGCAAAGCGAGATACTATTTCTAAAACTGTTTGAGAACATATTCATTTTGGAGTTTAGTTAGCTATACCTCTTGCATCCACGGATACCCCTGGATCTTCCTATTTTCTACGCTATTTGCGACGCTATATCGTTAAAGCGTAGCAAATATGGAGACCCCGGGATCTCCTGAGAGATTCCTCATTCCACCGGCGCAATGTAGTCCGTAACGCTACTTCCTAGTGTTTCTACCCGGAATTGTTCCCTCATTTTGTACCTAAACATTCAAAACTTCGTCTATTTACGTGCTGATGTAATCTGTAAGGATTTATAGAATTTAAGCATCATTCATTTAACATTTCCGATTCAAAGTTAGTAAGATAGGAACACGCATCAAGTTTTGAACTTCGAATTGACGGCACCGGTCGAGACCAAGACGAATGGGCAATCAGCGGAAAGTTCTACTGAGCCTATAGGAAAAAACCTAGGCGAGACGTTAACATGATGTAGTATGATATAAGGTCTTCAATTGTAATCAGATGTCTTCTTTTTCGTTTTTTTGTGTGTGTGCGTGTGTGTGTGTGTGTGTGTGGTTTTTTGTTAATGGATAGTTTCTGGAGATCTGTCACAGATCAACATCAGTGCAGTACTAGTATCTTAAACACACATTAAACAATATAGTTCATCATTTGGAAAGCCGCCCCCATAGCGCAGTTGGTTAGGCATAAGACATCCAATCTGGAAGTCGTGGGTTCGATCCCCGTTGGCGGCCAATATCCTTTCCGACGTTTGTCTCTCACCAATGGGTAGATAATCGTAAACCTATGTGAGATAGCAGTCGGAGGCTAGGAAAGGGTGTCATGGTAGTAAAGGGTGAAATAAATACCAGGAATCCATTGTTAGGTGCTCCGGCCGCCGCGATATAACTGCGAAATTGTTGAAAGTGGCGTAAAACCCATTCAATCAATCAATCATCATTTGGATCAGTTTGGTATGAAAATTGTATTTATCCAATGGATAAGGCGATACAGAAATTGTGTTGATAATTGAGTTGAGTATTCTGAAAAGTGCCAAGTTCCAACGCTTGCTGTCAATACCGTAGCGTCATATTGACATCGTTACCGTGCGCCGGTACCAAATGGCTACACGTTTCAGAATGGTCGCTACAGTTGACCAACTAGTTGGACTGCATACAAATGAACTGGATAAAAAGGAAAATGTCGCAAAATGATAAAAGTGGAGTTTTCTTTTTTAAATCCGTAAAATCAAAATATCTGTAACTTAGTCTACGTATTTTTTTTCATTCAACCTCGTAAAACGTTTCGTCATCAACTTTTCACAGAAAAGGTTAGATACGGTATTTTCTAAATTACTTACCTTTAACAACATGTGAAATTGACTGTCATTCCGATCAAAATTATTCTTTATCATACACTTAGCGCTCCAATCATTCATTCCAAACAATCACTTTTTTAATTTTTAAGAGGCTGATTCCTCCAAGAAGACGAAAAAAAGAGAAAAGTATGCATATTCTATTAAAGGGAGGTAATAAATATCGCTAATTTTGTTCAAGATGTATTCGTGTAAATAGACTATAAGGTAAAAGCGATGGATGTTTTCAGGGTAACAACAGTTAATTACATCGTGAAATTGACATTCACCTCAATCAAAACCATTCTAAATCGCTCACTCAGCACTCCATTCATTCATTCCAGACACTCACTCAAACCATTCAAAAACGCTCAAACCAATTGAAAACATAGAATCAACAACGTCATTCAATATAAATTTAGATAGAGAAAAATCGTGATTTCTCTAACATGATTTAAATTGTTAGCGTCTCATAGGTTCTTGAAGAAATAGGAAGCTATATATACAACTCGTATGTATATTTTATTAAAGGGAGGTAATTAATATCACAAATTTTGTTCACCCTGAACAAAATTTGCGATATAGGATTACCTCCCATTAAATTCACTCAAAACTCGCTCCACATACTCATTCAAGTTCATTCCTAACTCATTCAAAAACCAGTCACCTTGTCAATTTCACGATGTTGTTAACTGTACTATATCATGTTCTTCTATAGTATTCATGTAGAGGCGCTCACTTGACTCGTTCCCAAGTTGCTTACATAAGTTCTACACGCCTAAAACTCTTTCATCTTTTCAAAAACAAGAGCATTATAAGTTCTGAATGTCTGCCAAGCTTATTTTTACAAACTAAGCCGGTGGATTAACAATCAGAGGTATCGAGGAGACCTCCAAGAGCATCAAAAGTAAATTAGCCTTTTTCCCCCGTAAATAACACAGCGTTACAATAAACGGGTAATGAGGTTTGCTCGGAAAATGGGGATTTTATGCATATGTTATTTTCAAATTTCGACCGCGGCACATACATTAGTTATTTCTAGTCGGCCAACGAACAAATATCATAGGCACTCTTGTGTAACATTAAGATATAGTTACGAGGGGTAGCTTTCAATTCCTGTGCTTCGCCCATTAAATTTATTACATGTATAAATTAAATTACAGTGAAACTTGTGTAAAGCGATCACTAATTGGGCCATCAAAAAGCGGTCGTTTATGGGAATGGTCGCTTAATACAAAATATCATGATAATTGTTAGGGTTCAATTTGATAGTATTCATAGATTGTCGGTCAAGTCGTACTGAATGCTATGATGTTCGAACCCATTAGAATCGTCTTATTGAGACGATTCTAATGGGCTTCGTCATCATAAGATTCAATAATAACAAATGTTTCGTTAAGATGGTCCTCTTTTTCGGAGGTTTTGCTTACAGTGACGGGACTTTTTACGGTGGTCGCTTAATGGACGTGGTCGACTGTATTTTCATATGAATGAGAAAAGATAAATGACCTTGTTTCAGATGGAAATTCGGCCTTTGAATGTACAAATGAACATTCTGTCAGTATACTTTTTAAAAAAAATACATATAGTTTCTCTTTTATGAATCTCAAATAATTTAATGCATCTTCTTTTAACGGTTCAATTGTCATTCCGAGGAAAATTATAGAAAAATACGTATAAATGCTCATACATAATGTTGGCGCCGACCCTACGATGTTACCTTCAGTCTTTGCATTCAAGTAACGTATCGATTCGCTGCTCTGAACATTTTGATTATTACGCGAAAAAGAAATATCTGTAAATGAAAAAAAGTGCGCCCATTACCCCACATGTATACATACTAAATTTTAAAACATAGTCAATGGCGGGAAAAAACCTAGTCGATAGACTAGCATGTATTAACAAATAAATAAGTGAAGGTCCAATTTATATAAACCCGGTTGGAAGTATTCTGCGTCAATATTCACCTGGTATGGCGTGTATTACGCATGACGCAATTTAGCGAATTTACTATTTCAATATTTATGGTTTTCTGTCAAACGTTAGTCGGAAATTACAGTTAATGCTTGCAAATAACTGTATCATATAACCAAACGGGTTCTCGTGCTTAGAGAAAGTGAACGCATTTCATCGTTGGCTTGCCAAACCCTCGTAGCTTCAGCTTTAACCAGCTGAAGTTGTGAGGGTTTTGCTACCAACCTACGATTTAATGTCTCAAGTTATGTTCATGTCTTCTATCTATAAAGATAAGTACTTATAGTAAAAAGCTGATTTATCTTAACCTGAAGGGCTCCGCTCCGCCCTGTCAGTTCAATAATGGTGGATTATAAAACGTCATAATTATGATCTTTATTATACATATTGAATATCTATTGTTTTGTATATCTAGAGCAAAGTTTACATTTGAGAGATAAGAGAACGGCTTATTGAAATATGAACGAGAGTATACCGTGAAGCGAGTTGAACTTTTTGGTAATTTCACTGGTTAAGCAGTTGGTTTATCAAAATGAAACTATGCCTTTGTTCCCCAATAAACCACCAAAAGACATAAAAGAAACTTTCATAATTTCAGAAGTTTGGCCATACAGTTGTTTGGGGATGATCTACCGATATTTTGCGATAATCTGTCGACAAACATTACAGGAAAGTCAATATAACTATTTTTTTCAAAAAAAAAAAATATATATATTTTGTTCTATCTTAACGTTTCTCACTGATCTCAAATTTTGACCTCAACTCATTTTTGAATAATTATTTTTTTTATTGAGTTCGCAGATGCTTGTTTAGGTATTTAATATCAATAAAAAGGAGCATCATTAATATTACTGGCATCGTATCTTAGTAGCAAAAAAGAATGACGTCTTTATGGTAACGTTGGCCTTTACAATCGCAGTTCAGAAACAAGGTTTTAAACTTCTATAAAAAATATCAGCTCATTGCATCATTTACATCAATGGTTTTCTTTGCATAAACAACAGCAGAACCTTTGTGTAATTTAGAGAAGTTTGAAAACATGCATCTACACTGGCTCAAAATCCCTTGAAACATTTGTATCGTCTATTGTGCCTTTACACTGAAAAACATGCAGGTTTCTTCACTATATCGTTACCCTGTGATGAAAAATGAAAATAAACCCTTCCCAATTGCTGCTTCAGATCTATCAAGCCTGAGATGGGCTTGCGGGCTCGGGCTTACCAAATGTCATGCAACATTGGAAGTTTTTCTGGTTCTAAATCCAAAATTCTGGAAGGAATTGTGTGATCTCCACTTCTATCCCACTTTCTGCTTATCACCCGTCTATGGAATCCTAGCTGTTCTGTTAGCATAACGAGAAGAGAATGTGAAAATTTTAAACAGTACATTTTTATTTTGTTTTTTTCTTTAAACACCATCTGTGAAAATTATTTTCTTTCTTTTGCAAACTCATATTATATTGTTGTTAGTGTCCGTCTGTCATCTCACTTGATTCTACACTGCACTCAAAAATACTACATAGTACCAGGTATTCGACTATGATTTTTTATGTGTAATTGTAACTTCAAAACGAAAACTGATCAGTGTTACAAGAACAAAACATCTCTCGTTAATAAGTCATTTTAAATTTTATATCCGTCATAACACGATCCTTTTTTTTTTAACAATTGAATTGACAGTAAAATTGAATTAATTTTCAATATCGCTCATTTATAATATGACCTACGTCGCCGGAGTGAAATAATCCCGTTGAATATTTTTGATATTACACGAGTGTTATCACGCTAGTAGAATAACTATGCAAATGAGCTCAGAGCGAATAGTAACGCTATTTTTGTAACTGCGCAGCCTCGTTTTTATCTGTTTATAGATGACTCGTTTAATAAATTCAGTATTCAATGACCACTCATTCAATATCCTCTATATACAATTAACGATATAACCTATCTCTTAGCGTAACAAAGAAAAAACTTCATGTTGTATTGCTGAAATTGAAATTTTGTCAATATATTGCTATAAAACAGCCAAAATCCTGTTATCGAACTTCAATTGTTCGAAATCAGTTATAAACTGTTTTTGAGTATTGTTACGTGCCAATGTAACATGAACAAAGAAGCCAGCAACAAACTTTACAATTAACAATATTTATTGACAATAATACCAGAATTATTGACAATATGAAATTAATACAAAAACAATTTACAATACCTTGAATGTTTAATCCTAAAGTTTTAATTTTAGATCCAATTTATTTAAGTTCCTGGTCCACAAATAATAAGTCCAATAATATCTGAATTTAAAATTAAACACGCTTTCAAACACACTTTTAAGATAACAAGAAATCCCCTTTTAGTTTAACACAGTACTACTAAATGAAACCATAAGTCTAAATCAAGTGAACCAAGAATGCTGTAGGAACCCCTTTATATAATACTATAGAACAATCTGGAATAGCATAGAACATAAGAATACTCTAGAGTCTGAATCACTTTCTAAAAGGCCTTTCTAGAAAGATCTAAAATCTTCTACATACATTTACCTATTAGTATCAAGAGATAGAAAAATTCCCAGTCTGAAAATAGACACGGTAAATACCATTAGGTTTATTTATAGTTTATATATAACACTTTCCCCCTTGAAAGAAAAAAGAAAGGTTTATGAAATAAATCTTTCTTTTTGCATTATCATTAGCATATACAATGATAATATACATAACATAATTGATAATATCATGATTCGTTGCAACATTTCAGCACATCTAGCATGAAAATACAAACAATTTTCATCAAAAGAATTGAAAAAGAGTTATATATGCAAACATACATACATATATACAAAAAATATAGTAAAATGTAACTGTTAAATTCAATGTTTTATTAAAGATAAGACAATTCAAAATTTTAGACTCTTGACATAGCATCTGGTATAATGTTGTCTTTTCCTTTAATGAGTCTTACATCAAGATCAAATTCTTGAAGTGACAAATTCCACCTCAATAATCTTTGATTCTTACTCTTAAGTTTGTGAAGAAAACTTAAGGGATTGTGGTCACTGAATACAACTATAGGAGAAGTTGCAGATGTTAAATAAACTTCAAAATGTTTTATTGCCAAAATCAGAGCAAGACATTCCTTTTCAATGGTGGACTTGTTTTTCTGATGTTTGTTTAATTTTTTAGAATAATAACAAACTTGATGATCTATACCATCATCGTCTTCTTGCAAAAGAACAGCACCAATACCAACATCACTTGCATCAACAGCTAATTTGAAACATTTGTCAAAATCAGGTGCTGAAAGAACTGGTGTGCTCTTTAGTATGGCTTTTAAGCGATCAAAGGCAACTTGACAGTTATCATTCCATTTGAACTTAACGTTTTTCTTTAATAAGTTTGTAAAAGGTTCAGCTATTATAGAAAAATTCTTACAAAACTTTCTATAGTAGCCAGCCATACCAAGAAATCGCATCAGTTGCTTTTTAGTAGCAGGCACAGGAAACTCAGAGATAGCATTGACCTTAGATTCTAAAGGTTTAACTTGACCCTGTCCCACAAGATGTCCTAAGAAAGTAACAGTAGCATGACAAAATTCTGTTTTTCCAAGATTAATAGTCAATTTTGCATCACTGAGACGGTCGAAGAATCGTTTGATTCTTTGAAGGTGGTCACTCCATGTATCTGTATAGATGATGACATCATCAATGTATGCGTCACAGCCATCTAAGCCAGCTATAACCATATTTACAAGCCGCTGAAACGTCGCAGGAGAATTTTTCATCCCAAACGGCATAACTTTGTACTGGTACAGACCAGTTGGAGTAGCAAATGCTGATACTTCTTTAGCCCTATCAGTGAGCGGAACTTGCCAGAATCCTTTGAGAAGGTCAAATTTGGTGACATATTTAGAATTACCGACTTTGTCAATACAGTCATCAATTCTTGGTATAGGAAAAGAGTCAGTTTTTGTCACAGAGTTCACTTTTCGATAGTCAGTACACATTCTGTAAGTTCCATTTGGCTTTGGAACTAATATACATGGTGAACTGTAATTACTTTGGCTGGGTTCAATAAAACCATTCTCCAATAAGTAATTCACTTCATCTTGAAGGGCTTTTTGTTTCACTGGATTCATTCTATAAGGATGTTGTTTTATTGGTTGAGAATCTTCCACAATGACATCATGATATATTTTATCAGTTCTTGTTGGGATGTCAGGAAACAAGTGTTCATATTCATTAATCAACTGTTTCAGCTCTTCTCGTTGAGATGGCTCCGAATGTGAAAGTTTGTCGTCAAGATTCTTTAATATTTCAGAGTTCTCAAGTTTAGGTGGACCAGGAACGGATTTTTCACTAAAGTCTGAATTAACTTCTGATTCAATCACATTTGATTCTTGTGGGACAGTGTTTACAACTGTAACCGGTTTTGAAATAGAGCTATCTCTGTCAAAATACTTTTTTAACATATTCACATGACACATTTGTTTATTTTTACGCCTTCCAGGAGTATTGATAATATAATTCAAATCACTTGTTTTCTTATCAATAGTATACGGGCCATAATATCTTCCCTGTAAGGGTCGGCCAGGTATTGGCAAAAGAGCAAGGACTTTATCACCTGGTTCGAATTTCCTATCAACACTATGCTTGTCATATCTTGCCTTCATTTTGCTCTGAGATGATTTAAGATTTGACCTAGCAACCTCACATGCCCTAGACAGTTTATTTCTGAAGTCAGAAACATACTGTAACAAGTTCAAGGGTGTTTCATCATCAGCAAGAAATTTCTCTTTTAAGAGTGTTAATGGCCCACGAACAGAATGACCAAAAACTAACTCAAAGGGGCTAAAGCCAAGAGATTCTTGAACAGATTCTCTGACTGCAAATAATAGCAAATGAATACCTTCATCCCATTTTTTATCAGTATCAAAACAATATGACCTTATCATATTCTTTAGGGTCTGATGAAACCTTTCTAAAGCACCTTGACTTTCAGGGTGATAAGCAGATGACCGATATTGCTTGATACCTAATTCATGCATAACCTGTTGGAATATGCCTGACATGAAGTTTGATCCTTGATCAGACTGAACTGATTTTGGAAGGCCAACAAAAGTAAAGAACTTGACAAGAGCCTTAATAATTGACTTTGCCTTAATGTTTCTTCTGGGAAGTGGGTAGAAGCACACATAATTGTCAACAAATATTCAGAACCCGACTTGGTTTTTGGTAAAGGACCAACGCAGTCTATTATTATTCGACTGAAAGGTTCATCAAAAGCTGGAATGGGTTGTAACCTTGCTTTTGGAATAACTTGGTTAGGTTTCCCTACCATTTGACAAGTGTGGCAACTTTTACAATATTTGGAAACGTCCGATTTAAGTCCAGGCCAAAAGAAATGAGTCATAATCTTGTGATAAGTCTTGTTTACACCTAAATGACCAGACATTGGACTTTCATGTGCTATACTAAGTATTTCATGGCGATATGACTTTGGAACAACAATTTGGTGATGAACAGCCCAATCGTCATCAGCTGGGACATCAAATGGTCGCCATTTTCTCATCAGAATACCATTCTTTTTATAGTAACAAACAGGATTCTGAGACATTTCTTTTTCGGGTAATGCCCTATCAATTAACTTTGAAATCTCAGGATCATTTTGCTGTTCCTGGATTAACTTTGACTTTGAATGCGTTTCATGACCTTGGTCATTTGACTTTGGAGATGACTGACAAAATTTTGACGAGTCTGTCTGAGTATCAGGCAGACTAAGATTAAAAGACTTTTTAATCTCGTCATTGAAATATTGACCAACAAAAGTATCAGTTAAGTCAATATCATTTGAATTTTTCAAGGAAGCTTTTTTAGCCATACCCCGAGTTACTGCACATGAAGGGTACAAATCAGGTATTTCCTGCAAAATAGGATCATCTGTTTGACCTACATTAGGTGTGTCAGTTACAAGAGGATTAACAACAACCTTATCTCCAGCTAAGTCATTGCCTAGCAATAAATGTACACCTTTAAATGGTAAAGAATGTTTAACACCAACAACCACAGAACCAGTAACCAAATCTGAGGACAAATTAACCTTATGAAGAGGAACATTAATAACACCACACTCTACACCCTGAATAAGGACACTAGTACCAGACGAAGTCTTCTCAGAAAAAGGCAGAACATCTGCTAAAATAAGAGATTGAGAAGCTCCTGTGTCTCTTAAAATTTTAATAGGGGTAGGTGGGCACATATCACCTGAAAGTGATGCAAAACCATTTAACATGAACGGTTCAAAAATCTCCATACAGGAATCAGAATTTGTTTCTGCCTTAACAATTGAATTTAACTCAAAAGAAGGCTGTGACTTAGGCTAAAGGCTGGTGAGCCCTGTAGGTTTGGCTGCACTCAGTTCCTTCTTCCTTTTTAATCTAAAACATTCCGAAATAAGGTGACCTGGTTTTTTACAAAAAGAACAATGTACTCGAGATAAGGGATTTTGAACATTGGTTTCACCAGTAGACTTTGGTTTAGGTGAATTCGATTGACTAGACATGCTAGATGAATCACCAGACATAGATTTATTTTGGGGATGTGAGGAAGCAGGTTTTGCTTTATTAACGAAAGAATTTTTGTGTGTAAGGTAGTAATCATCAGCTAAACGAGCTGCCTCATGTATAGTTTCAACATTTTTTTCATCTAAATGTGACTTAATGTCAGACTGAATGCAATTTTTGAATTGTTCAATTAATATAAGTTGTCTAAGATTATCATAATTTTGGTCTATTTTCTTAGAATAGCACCACCTGTCAAATAATTTTTCTTCGTTTCTTGCAAATTCAACGTGAGTCTGGCCAGATTCTTTTCTACAACTTCTAAATTGTTGTCTGTATGCTTCTGGTACCAGCTCATAACCTTTGAGAATGAGTTCTTTTACAGTATCATAATCATTGCTTTGTTTTGTTCTAAGTTGCGAATAAATATTGCGAGCTTTTCCTACTAAGACACTTTGGAGAAGTAAGGTCCATTGCTCCTTTGGCCATTTCAAGTTATTTGCAACTTTTTCAAAATGTTCGAAATATGTATCAACTTCATTTTCTTGAAATTGAGGAACAAGCCTAAAATGTTTTGTTACATCAAAATGGTCATTATACATATATCTGGGCTGATTTGCTCTATCTTGTATTTCTAATTCTTTTAATCGTAATTGAAATTCTCGTTCTTTTTCTCGCTCTCTCTTTGCTCTTTCTTCTTCTCGTTCTCTTTCTTCTCTTTGAAATTGCCTTTCTCTTTCTTTTTCTTCAATTTCTCTTTGTGCTCTTTCTCTTTCAATTTCTTCCTTTTCCCTTTGAAATTGCCTTTCTCTTTCCTTCTCTTCAATTTCTAATTGTGCTCTTTCTCTTTCAATTTCTAATTCCTTCTCCCTTTGTTGAAGTTTTAACAGTTCAAGCTCTCTTGAGCTTGCAACTGATGGAACATCAACAATGAGAGATAGAGCCTTTTCATAAAAAATGTCCTCATCAACAAAATATTGAACCAAAATATTCTTAATTTCATGCTTTCGCAAAGAGGACTTGACTTCTTTTAATTCATAATGCTTGGCAAGATTGAGCAAATCAGGCTTTTTACCCAAATTCAACAACTCCACGGAAGGTTCGTGCGTAAATTTTTCTAAGTCAAAAGACATGGTAGCTTGTTGCTGTATTCGAATAAGAATGTAAGATTTCGATAAATAATAGTGAAAGTGCACTCTAGATTTATCAAAATTGAAATATGAAATTAATTTCTTAAATAATTTTGAACAGCAGATTTAAATAAAGAATTTGTTTGATTTGTTTTGTTTTGTTTGTTTGTCTGATATTCGTATCTCGAGACGAGCCCCCAAATTGTTACGTGCCAATGTAACACGAACAAAGAAGCCAGCAACAAACTTTACAATTAACAATATTTATTGACAATAATACCAGAATTATTGACAATATGAAATTAATACAAAAACAATTTACAATACCTTGAATGTTTAATCCTAAAGTTTTAATTTTAGATCCAATTTATTTAAGTTCCTGGTCCACAAATAATAAGTCCAATAATATCTGAATTTAAAATTAAACACGCTTTCAAACACACTTTTAAGATAACAAGAAATCCCCTTTTAGTTTAACACAGTACTACTAAATGAAACCATAAGTCTAAATCAAGTGAACCAAGAATGCTGTAGGAACCCCTTTATATAATACTATAGAACAATCTGGAATAGCATAGAACATAAGAATACTCTAGAGTCTGAATCACTTTCTAAAAGGCCTTTCTAGAAAGATCTAAAATCTTCTACATACATTTACCTATTAGTATCAAGAGATAGGAAAATTCCCAGTCTGAAAATAGACACGGTAAATACCATTAGGTTTATTTATAGTTTATATATAACACTTTCCCCCTTGAAAGAAAAAAGAAAGGTTTATGAAATAAATCTTTCTTTTTGCATTATCATTAGCATATACAATGATGATATACATAACATAATTGATAATATCATGATTCGTTGCAACATTTCAGCACATCTAGCATGAAAATACAAACAATTTTCATCAAAAGAATTGAAAAAGAGTTATATATGCAAACATACATACATATATACAAAAAATATAGTAAAATGTAACTGTTAAATTCAATGTTTTATTAAAGATAAGACAATTCAAAATTTTAGACTCTTGACATAGCATCTGGTATAATGTTGTCTTTTCCTTTAATGTGTCTTACATCAAGATCAAATTCTTGAAGTGACAAATTCCACCTCAATAATCTTTGATTCTTACTCTTAAGTTTGTGAAGAAAACTTAAGGGATTGTGGTCACTGAATACAACTATAGGAGAAGTTGCAGATGTTAAATAAACTTCAAAATGTTGGATTGCCAAAATCAGAGCAAGACATTCCTTTTCAATGGTGGACTTGTTTTTCTGATGTTTGTTTAATTTTTTAGAATAATAACAAACTTGATGATCTATACCATCATCGTCTTCTTGCAAAAGAACAGCACCAATACCAACATCACTTGCATCAACAGCTAATTTGAAACATTTGTCAAAATCAGGTGCTGAAAGAACTGGTGTGCTCTTTAGTATGGCTTTTAAGCGATCAAAGGCAACTTGACAGTTATCATTCCATTTGAACTTAACGTTTTTCTTTAATAAGTTTGTAAAAGGTTCAGCTATTATAGAAAAATTCTTACAAAACTTTCTATAGTAGCCAGCCATACCAAGAAATCGCATCAGTTGCTTTTTAGTAGCAGGCACAGGAAACTCAGAGATAGCATTGACCTTAGATTCTAAAGGTTTAACTTGACCCTGTCCCACAAGATGTCCTAAGAAAGTAACAGTAGCATGACAAAATTCTGTTTTTCCAAGATTAATAGTCAATTTTGCATCACTGAGACGGTCGAAGAATTGTTTGATTCTTTGAAGGTGGTCACTCCATGTATCTGTATAGATGATGACATCATCAATGTATGCGTCACAGCCATCTAAGCCAGCTATAACCATATTTACAAGCCGCTGAAACGTCGCAGGAGAATTTTTCATCCCAAACGGCATAACTTTGTACTGGTACAGACCAGTTGGAGTAGCAAATGCTGATACTTCTTTAGCCCTATCAGTGAGCGGAACTTGCCAGAATCCTTTGAGAAGGTCAAATTTGGTGACATATTTAGAATTACCGACTTTGTCAATACAGTCATCAATTCTTGGTATAGGAAAAGAGTCAGTTTTTGTCACAGAGTTCACTTTTCGATAGTCAGTACACATTCTGTATGTTCCATTTGGCTTTGGAACTAATATACATGGTGAACTGTAATTACTTTGGCTGGGTTCAATAAAATCATTCTCCAATAAGTAATTCACTTCATCTTGAAGGGCTTTTTGTTTCACTGGATTCATTCTATAAGGATGTTGTTTTATTGGTTGAGAATCTTCCACAATGACATCATGATATATTTTATCAGTTCTTGTTGGGATGTCAGGAAACAAGTGTTCATATTCATTAATCAACTGTTTCAGCTCTTCTCGTTGAGATGGCTCCAAATGTGAAAGTTTGTCGTCAAGATTCTTTAATATTTCAGAGTTCTCAAGTTTAGGTGGACCAGGAACGGATTTTTCACTAAAGTCTGAATTAACTTCTGATTCAATCACATTTGATTCTTGTGGGACAGTGTTTACAACCGTAACCGGTTTTGAAATAGAGCTATCTCTGTCAAAATACTTTTTTAACATATTCACATGACACATTTGTTTATTTTTACGCCTTCCAGGAGTATTGATAATATAATTCAAATCACTTGTTTTCTTATCAATAGTATACGGGCCATAATATCTTGCCTGTAAGGGTCGGCCAGGTATTGGCAAAAGAGCAAGGACTTTATCACCTGGTTCGAATTTCCTATCAACACTATGCTTGTCATATCTTGCCTTCATTTTGCTCTGAGATGATTTAAGATTTGACCTAGCAACCTCACATGCCCTAGACAGTTTATTTCTGAAGTCAGAAACATACTGTAACAAGTTCAAGGGTGTTTCATCATCAGCAAGAAATTTCTCTTTTTAGAGTGTTAATGGCCCACGAACAGAATGACCAAAAACTAACTCAAAGGGGCTAAAGCCAAGAGATTCTTGAACAGATTCTCTGACTGCAAATAATAGCAAATGAATACCTTCATCCCATTTTTTATCAGTATCAAAACAATATGACCTTATCATATTCTTTAGGGTCTGATGAAACCTTTCTAAAGCACCTTGACTTTCAGGGTGATAAGCAGATGACCGATATTGCTTAATACCTAATTCATGCATAACCTGTTGGAATATGCCTGACATGAAGTTTGATCCTTGATCAGACTGAACTGATTTTGGAAGGCCAACAAAAGTAAAGAACTTGACAAGAGCCTTAATAATTGACTTTGTCTTAATGTTTCTTAAAGGAATTGCTTCTGGGAAGTGGGTAGAAGCACACATAATTGTCAACAAATATTCAGAACCCGACTTGGTTTTTGGTAAAGGACCAACGCAGTCTATTATTATTCGACTGAAAGGTTCATCAAAAGCTGGAATGGGTTGTAACCTTGCTTTTGGAATAACTTGGTTAGGTTTCCCTACCATTTGACAAGTGTGGCAACTTTTACAATATTTGGAAACGTCCGATTTAAGTCCAGGCCAAAAGAAATGAGGCATAATCTTGTGATAAGTCTTGTTTACACCTAAATGACCAGACATTGGACTTTCATGTGCTATACTAAGTATTTCATGGCGATATGACTTTGGAACAACAATTTGGTGATGAACAGCCCAATCGTCATCAGCTGGGACATCAAATGGTCGCCATTTTCTCAGCAGAATACCATTCTTTTTATAGTAACAAACAGGATTCTGAGACATTTCTTTTTCGGGTAATGTCCTATCAATTAACTTTGAAATCTCAGGATCATTTTGCTGATCCTGGATTAACTTTGACTTTGAATGCGTTTCATGACCTTGGTTATTTGACCTTGGAGATGACTGACAAAATTTTGACGAGTCTGTCTGAGTATCAGGCAGACTAAGATTAAAAGACTTTTTAATCTCGTCATTGAAATATTGACCAACAAAAGTATCAGTTAAGTCAATATCATTTGAATTTTTCAAGGAAGCTTTTTTAGCCATACCCCGAGTTACTGCACATGAAGGGTACAAATCAGGTATTTCCTGCAAAATAGGATCATCTGTTTGACCTACATTAGGTGTGTCAGTTACAAGAGGATTAACAACGACCTTATCTCCAGCTAAGTCATTGCCTAGCAATAAACGTACACCTTTAAATGGTAAAGAATGTTTAACACCAACAACCACAGAACCAGTAACCAAATCTGAGGACAAATTAACCTTATGAAAAGGAACATTAATAACACCACACTCTACACCCTGAATAAGGACACTAGTACCAGACGAAGTCTTCTCAGAAAAAGGCAGAACATCTGCTAAAATAGGAGATTGAGAAGCTCCTGTGTCTCTTAAAATTTTAATAGAGGTAGGTGGGCACATATCACCTGAAAGTGATGCAAAACCATTTAACATGAACGGTTCAAAAATCTCCATACAGGAATCAGAATTTGGTTCTGCCTTAACAATTGAATTTAACTCAAAAGAAGGCTGTGATTTAGGCTAAAGGCTGGTGAGCCCTGTAGGTTTGGCTGCACTCAGTTCCTTCTTCCTTTTTAATCTAAAACATTCCGAAATAAGGTGACCTGGTTTTTTACAAAAAGAACAATGTACTCGAGATAAGGGATTTTGAACATTGGTTTCACCAGTAGACTTTGGTTTAGGTGAATTCGATTGACTAGACATGCTAGATGAATCACCAGACATAGATTTATTTTGGGGATGTGAGGAAGCAGGTTTTGCTTTATTAACGAAAGAATTTTTGTGTGTAAGGTAGTCATCATCAGCTAAACGAGCTGCCTCATGTATAGTTTCAACATTTTTTTCATCTAAATGTGACTTAATGTCAGACTGAATGCAATTTTTGAATTGTTCAATTAATATAAGTTGTCTAAGATTATCATAATTTTGGTCTATTTTCTTAGAATAGCACCACCTGTCAAATAATTTTTCTTCGTTTCTTGCAAATTCAACGTGAGTCTGGCCAGATTCTTTTCTACAA
This sequence comes from Fragum whitleyi, assembly GCA_948146395.1. NCBI lineage: Eukaryota > Metazoa > Mollusca > Bivalvia > Cardiida > Cardiidae > Fragum > Fragum whitleyi. The sequence goes on along the minus strand of OX411544.1, from coordinate 87,973,503 downwards.
CTTCTAAATTGTTGTCTGTATGCTTCTGGTACCAGCTCATAACCTTTGAGAATGAGTTCTTTTACAGTATCATAATCATTGCTTTGTTTTGTTCTAAGTTGCGAATAAATATTGCGAGCTTTTCCTACTAAGACACTTTGGAGAAGTAAGGTCCATTGCTCCTTTGGCCATTTCAAGTTATTTGCAACTTTTTCAAAATGTTCGAAATATGTATCAACTTCATTTTCTTGAAATTGAGGAACAAGCCTAAACTGTTTTGTTACATCAAAATGGTCATTATACATATATCTGGGCTGATTTGCTCTATCTTGTATTTCTAATTCTTTTAATCGTAATTGAAATTCTCGTTCTTTTTCTCGCTCTCTCTTTGCTCTTTCTTCTTCTCGTTCTCTTTCTTCTCTTTGAAATTGCCTTTCTCTTTCTTTTTCTTCAATTTCTCTTTGTGCTCTTTCTCTTTCAATTTCTTCCTTTTCCCTTTGAAATTGCCTTTCTCTTTCCTTCTCTTCAATTTCTAATTGTGCTCTTTCTCTTTCAATTTCTAATTTCTTCTCCCTTTGTTGAAGTTTTAACAGTTCAAGCTCTCTTGAGCTTGCAACTGATGGAACATCAACAATGAGAGATAGAGCCTTTTCATAAAAAATGTCCTCATCAACAAAATATTGAACCAAAATATTCTTAATTTCATGCTTTCGCAAAGAGGACTTGACTTCTTTTAATTCATAATGCTTGGCAAGATTGAGCAAATCAGGCTTTTTACCCAAATTCAACAACTCCACGGAAGGTTCGTGCGTAAATTTTTCTAAGTCAAAAGACATGGTAGCTTGTTGCTGTATTCGAATAAGAATGTAAGATTTCGATAAATAATAGTGAAAGTGCACTCTAGATTTATCAAAATTGAAATATGAAATTAATTTCTTAAATAATTTTGAACAGCAGATTTAAATAAAGAATTTGTTTGATTTGTTTTGTTTTGTTTGTTTGTCTGATATTCGTATCTCGAGACGAGCCCCCAAATTGTTACGTGCCAATGTAACACGAACAAAGAAGCCAGCAACAAACTTTACAATTAACAATATTTATTGACAATAATACCAGAATTATTGACAATATGAAATTAATACAAAAACAATTTACAATACCTTGAATGTTTAATCCTAAAGTTTTAATTTTAGATCCAATTTATTTAAGTTCCTGGTCCACAAATAATAAGTCCAATAATATCTGAATTTAAAATTAAACACGCTTTCAAACACACTTTTAAGATAACAAGAAATCCCCTTTTAGTTTAACACAGTACTACTAAATGAAACCATAAGTCTAAATCAAGTGAACCAAGAATGCTGTAGGAACCCCTTTGTATAATACTATAGAACAATCTGGAATAGCATAGAACATAAGAATACTCTAGAGTCTGAATCACTTTCTAAAAGGCCTTTCTAGAAAGATCTAAAATCTTCTACATACATTTACCTATTAGTATCAAGAGATAGGAAAATTCCCAGTCTGAAAATAGACACGGTAAATACCATTAGGTTTATTTATAGTTTATATATAACAGTATGTCAAATTTTAAGTGAGAAGCTATTAACTCCCAGTTGCATAAAATATAACAATTGGCTAATTATTATATCCGAAACGTATTAATCGCTAATCTGGTTTTTTGTTTCAATTGAAACAACATATCTGATACGCTGAAAATAATTTTTGGATAAAATCTAACCAATGTTTTGCTATGAAACAAGTACATGTATAAATACACTCCTCAAAACTCCCAAGCGGCCACTTGCCTTTTTGGTCATTTGCTGTAAATGCCGCATGGTATCATCCCGTTTTCGCTTGAATGATTTAGCCAAATTATTTATGAAGTCAACAAGAGAAAAATCAGTGAAATGATTCAAGAAGAACTGTTTTAAAATTAAGCGAAAGTAGGAGTACCCTCGATTTCAAAGTTAACATTTGTGGGTGGGGTATTTTTGACATTTCTTGTTAGTTTAAGGATTGTGTAGAAAGTTTTGGCATTTCTTATTAATTCTAGAAGTCCACATGCTTTGTACCACTAAAATAAGTACAAAAGATTGATAGGCTTTGCGTTTTTCAAGTATCGAAAAATTCAAATTTCTCTTAAAAGGGTCAATTTTGTGACTTTTGAATTTGGGGCTACATGCATTTTATTCCGTCTTTAGGACTTACGGATGCATGATTTTACAAAACAAATGGATAGGATGATGACTGAATGACCACTTGTTCAAAAGACAAAGTTCACATTTCAAAATAAAAGCGGAAAATGTGTGATAAATGGAGAAAGGTAAGGTGGCCGTTTAGAACTTTTGAGTAGTGTAGTCTAGATAGACATTGTTCAACTGGTACAATAATTCGGTTTAACCCTGTGAAATATTAACAGTTAAAGAAATTCTGTTAGTGTCATATGAGCATTTTTATGATAAACCCAATACTACGAATCGCACGTGATAGACATAAATAAGGCAGCCTAAAAAGTTACACAATGAACTTGTAAATGCAGCTATACAACAAGAGACACTTCGGATCCTAAGAAATCCTCATTTTTGAAAGTAACGACTATCACCAGGATGTGCGTATTCACAGACTGGTACGTGTCTACATTTATACAATAAGCAACATTGTGAAATTTAGATATTTCTTGTTCAAAGCAATTCTAAAACGATTCTAAAATGCTCCACGCATTCACTCTGAACACTCATTCCAATCACTTAACTAGAAAGCCATGGATGGCTTGAGTCGCTCCACAGACTTGAAAGTCTTGTAAAAGTATTCACTAAATTTTCAGATATTTTATAATAATAATAATAATAATAATAATAATAATAATAATATCTTTATTTTATGAAGGTGAAACATTAAGACAAATCTTTCAAAATTAACAAATTGAAATTTCTCTTTTTTACAATGTTGCCTTCAGTGAAAGAAAAATTAATGAAAAGAGATAATCTGTTTAAATAAAGATATCATGATAAAAAATATGCCGAAAGTCGCCGAAAAAGATGATGACAAATGATGACATATGAAAATAACAATGGAAACAATATACAAGAAAATTCATGTATTAGTAAATCTTCGGACAGATACACCATTTACTTAAATAAATTAGATGCTTTCTGCATCGACTGTTGATTTAGTTAAGAGCAAATACTGTTTAAATTTGTTTTTGAAGCTAGGTAAAGAAGATGCATTTCTAATGGAAATTGGGATTTCATTCCACACATGTATACTACTGTATGAGAAAGAACGTTTTTTGTACAACGTATTATATTTTGAGTGAGTGATGTCATTATGTGCAGACGACCTTAAATTATAGTTACTGTTTTTTCAAAATGAAATAACCTCATTCATGTATTCTGGTAAAAGGTTATTATAGCATTTGAAAATTAAAACACAAGTATAATAATTACATCGGTTGTCAAATGTCATCCAGTTAAGTTCAGTGAAAAGTTCAATCGATGGTGTTCTTGAAGAAGCGCCCAAAATAACACGAGCTGCTCTTTTTTGAAGTATAGATAATTTAGCAGTCCTATATTTAGCACTTTTCCACCAAACTGTACAGCAATAATCAAAGAGAGGAAGTATATACGAATTGTAAAACAGTTGCTTCATTCCTAAGGTGAGATAATTCGATATTCGTTTGAGCAATGTAATTTTACTGTTGATTTTAGAACTTGTTTTTTCAATGTGTGTATTCCAAGATAGATGGTTGTCGACATATACACCCAAAATCTTATGAGATTCAACGACTTCAACGCAAACACCGTTTAGTTGTAAGCATAGGTTAATATTCTTTAATCTATCTTTAGGTCCAATAAGCATATGTTTTGTTTTAATTGGGTTGACAAGCATATTATTATTTGAACACCAAGAGAGTATAGATTTTAAACTATTTTGTAAGTTGGTTTGTATTTCGTTAATGTTTACTCCAGACTTATATAATGTTGAATCATCTGCATAGAGATCTAAACTTGAGATATTTCCATACAAACTCATGTCATTAATATGAATCAGAAATAGAAGCGGTCCTAATATAGAGCCTTGTGGGACACCGCTAGGTATGATTTGTGGGGTGGAAAAAATATCACCACTCTTAATATACTGTTTTCTGTCGGACAAATAAGATCCAAACAATTCTAAGGCTTTGATAGAAAATCTATGCAACCTTAATTTATGCAACAAAATTTTATAATCCACAAGATCAAAGGCTTTCTGCAGATCAACGAAAACTGTACCAACGATTTTTCCCGAATCAATATCCTTTAGCCATTCATCGATCATTCGGATAAGGGCCGTCTGACAAGAATGCTTTTCTCTGAAACCTGATTGGTGCTTATTCAGAATATTATTTTTGTTCAAAAAGGATAACAACAAATGGCGTTCAAAGATCTTTGAAATAGTTGGCAAAATAGATATTGGTCTATAGTTATTTGGATCCTCCCTATCGCAGCCCTTATGTAATGGAAGAACATACGCTTCCTTTAAGGCATCTGGAAATATACCTTTTGCAATACTGTTGTTGATAATAGATGTTAATGGTAAAATTATCTGATCGCCACAAGATTTCAAAATAGTGGCACTAATACCATCAATTCCGGTTGCTTTATTTTTGTCGAGATTATTTATCATTTTCTTTTCTTCTAAGGATGAAATCAATATCAAAAACTTGACCTTTCAATACTGTTTCAAAATGTTTCTGTAGATATAAAAATTGGGGTTCATTGAATTGTGACTTTTTCACAATGTTTGCTATATTGATGAAATGTTTATTGAATGATTCTATAATATCATCATCTTGTCGAACCAAGGGTTACGAACGTTTTACTTATCTTACCCTTGGCTGATTGAATGGGTAATTTCTGTACGCGTGACGTCACAGAACGGAAAACGAGAAGGACCAATTAGTAACCTTCTTACAAAAAGGTCAGACAGCGGGAGGTATGTTAGATCAATATACCCCGCGGCTACTTTCCAGATGTGAAATTAACCCTTAGAATTGCCCTCAACCCCTTCAGTTTTAGGTAATTGTGACACTTAGCAAGACTGAAATACACAATCACAAAAACTGATCGAAATTCCTATATCTGTTCAAATGACAACATATCTTTTTAATAATTAGATGGTACATTGAAAGGTTCTCAAATTCTTCTTTTTCTACCCTCGATGACAGTGTATTACGATTTTTCAATGTTTATTTGAATTTTCAAGTTATTTAATCAATCAATACCTGTTTAAGTTTTCAACGTTTTAGACCTTATCGATGGCATACTCCAATATAGTAGAATGCATCTATATTGAAGTACGCGAAATTTAAAATTTGGAATAAATTCAATAATAAAGCCGTCTTATAAATAGAAATAATTTAGAAATGATAATTTACTTGAATTTTCATATGAATTCCTTTATTCGGGAGTTTTTCTCCTTCTTTTCCAGCAGACTTCTCTTTAAACACATTTAATGACAAGAGAAATAAAGAGAATAAAATATGAAAATAAATTAAGAAAGAAAGAAAATAATAGAACAATTTTTAGTAAAAATCCTCTATCTGTGTAAAATAAATCTCGTGTGAGAATATTGTGGGAGCCGAAGAATTAATCAATTTATTTGTTTAATTTATAATTTGTCTTCATTATTTATCTATTTGTTTATCTCTTTGAATAAATTTAAATTTGAAATGTACCCATATTGCAGGTAGTCACAATATTACGATAAATTTAAAACTTAGATTTGCTATGAAAGAACTTATTCATGACGTTTAAAACAAAGCAATCACGCGCAATGTCCAATCCAAATCGAATTACACATGTATTTGTAATTAAAAAGGGATTATTTGATTTTTATCACTAATACATATGATATATACGTGTTTTAATGTAGGGTAGTCCAAAATCTCGTGGCTACAGCTTATTCAAGTTATGATTAAGTAGTTTTGCCGCCCGTTGACTAAATTCTATGTAGTATAGAAATATATTTGATTTCAATTAAAAAAAGAAAAACACAAAAAAATCTGGCCATTAATTTTATTTATTTTTATTTCATACATTTTTTTTGGGGGGGGGGGGGGGGGAGAATGCTATCCAAAATGTTCTTCTATGGAACAATATAGGGGATAGATTAACTCAAAATCATTTCATGCTATTTTTGTTAGTCGGCAAAAATACAAAACGTGTGAAAGATAATGTCTGAATTCCCAACTCACATTTTTGATGTAATTTAAGGGGGGGGAGATCGGAAACATTCACGGTGGACATGGGGAAACTTTCGGCTTACTATTCCTATCATTCTGATAAAAAGGAACTGATTTATATTTTGCTGATTTTATAAATCTATCTGTAACCGAATAAAAACGTACTAAAAAGTTAGCGTTTTCGATGCGACGCATTTTCTTTATCCAAGAATGAAGGGTTATCTACACAGTCGTCGGAATACAACAGGTTGCCATAGGGATTAAAAGGTACCGATGTCATTTGTAAGAAGCTCTCTGATTTGCAGTCACAGAAATCGCGTTTGACCTTTTGATTGGCCGGCTAAAAATAAATCGTACAGAAAATACCTATTCATTCAGTCAAGGGGTATTCGAGAAGATCTAATCGATTCGATACCCCTTGACTCGTGAAGATGTAATATCATGGGCCCCCCGGATACATTCTCCATTAAAAACCATTTCCGAAGGTAATTGAACGGGTTCAGCTAATAAATTATCATTATTTTGTACTCGGTGTAAGTTTTTCCATAGATCTTTACTACTTGTACCCTTTTTGATTGCATCATTATAGAACTCCTTCTTGTTTTTACGAATGAGATGCACCACTTTATTCCTCATAGTTTTATATTCATCCCATTTTTTTTAATTTAAGGAAACGATCCCGTTCACACATTGCTTTTTTAACTTCGGCATTTATCCATTTAGGTAAATGTTTACTTTTAACACGCTTTGACTTGATTGGAGCATGTATAGATAAAACACCATTTAAAATGTCGTAAAATAAAGAAAGCGCCTTCTCTGGGTCAGGCTCGATTTCAATAAAATGAATATTCGTAGAAATTAAGTCATTTTGAAATTCGTATTCTTCAAAGTTTTCAAAACTTCTATACGTCATAACAGTGTGGACGTTTTCTTTAAAAGGCCTGTTTCTGATTTTTCGCGTCAAACAAATTGGAAAATGATCACTTAATACAAGAGGGGAAACAAATGTTTCTGTGATTCTGTCAGTACGATTTGTATAGATATGGTCTATAATTGTCGAAGATGTTTTAGATATTCGGGTTGGTTCAGTAACTATTTGTGAGAGTCCGTATTTCAGAGTAAATTTAGACCACTCTTTATTTTCAAAGTTTTTTTGTTTTCTGATAGGTAATTGTAGTTTAAGTCCCAATTATATAATATTCATTACAGTATTCATCTGCTTTCTTTATTTGTATATCAAATGAAAATATCCAATCTTTATTTGATTGTGGTGGTCTATAAACAAAACACAATAGAAAAGATTTTGAATTCTTATGGCATATTTCTATCCATACCGATTCTATATCTTCCGATTCTAAATCTGACCTTCGATAAAACGGGATACAATTCTTTAAATAAATCGAAATTCCCCCACTTTTTTTTTAGTTTTCTGTCTTTCCTTATAAATGAAAAACTGGGAACATTAAGGTTCAAGTCGGATAAAGAATCATTAAGAAACGTTTCGCAAGCGCCAATGATATTGATATCGCTAGAAGATAAAATGTATTAGATCTCATCAAATTTTGGAAGAATGTGTTGCACATTGAGATTAACGATATGTAGACCTTTTTGTTTAAACTTTATAGTTTCGTTAAAGAAACTTAGGTTTTTAGAACTAAGATGCTGGCTACTACCAGAAACCGTCAATTCATTCACTGGTTCAAGAATTTTACATTCTTTATAATGAGAAAAAGACGCGGTAGTATAAGAATTAGAATGAAAATGAGAATTAAGATTTGAATTAGACAGAGATTTTGATTTAGAATTATGCATACGAAAGTTTGGTGTGTTTTCAGAATTAATGTTAAATTGCATGCAGCTGCATGGAAATATTTGGCAATTTGAACATATGGAACTTAAAGCACTGAACTTATTTTTTAGGGAAATTTGCATGTATCTGTCCGCGTTTTCCTAACGAGCGTAAATTTGTCTACACTCCGAAGATAAATGATTGGTCAATCCACAATGAAAACAACGGGAATTTAAATTCCTACGATAATTCATTCTGTCTATTCTGTTTGCACGTGCGCTTTGAAAGTAGTTGAGTTTAATTTGCTCACAATCCTCAATTCGGTGCCCTTCTTGGCCACAGGAATAACAGCACAGGCGATAATAATTGGTACTCGAAGAAATCTGTATATTTTGTTTCTGTCTCGGAGTTCGTTTAAGTATGGGAATGTAGTCATTGTAAGTTTTCAGTAGCACAGCTGTCCCTTTGTCTGATAAATAGATAAAATCTTTCCAATATAGGAGCGAAGTCAGATTTAGCCGTTCACTCACTGATATGCAGGTCACACCATTATCTTCACACAAGAAATTAATGTTATCGTTCATGTCGTTGACGTCTGCATCTTTTCTCGGAGTTATTTCAGAAATGCATATTTTTGTCTTCGGTGACTTGGACTTTATATAGTCTATCATTTTCACGAAGTCGTTCTCGATAGCCTCTTCATTTCTTCCCTCAGCGAGATCGTTACCGCCAACCTGAACTATTACTGTTTGGTAATTTGTAAGCTGAACGTGTTCTAGCTTCCTTTTAATTTGCCAAACTTTTGCCCCGCGATTCGTCATAACGTCGACATTTGGGGCTAAACCTCTTTTATTAATCCGTTGAAGGATGGAACTTCCTATGATTAGGACTCTATCTGTTGTTTTATTTCGGTGATCTGTAGTATCGTTTTCTTGACTTATTCTGTTCTTGTAATTTACTCCGGTGGATGTGTCATGGGTTGATTCTTTTTCTGTCTGCGTAAATGTATCGGTTGTTTTGTCACTTTCGATTTTCTGTTGTCTTTTTTCGGTTTTCCCTGGTCTAACCTGTCCGATATTGACTGCAGTTTTTTACTGACAATTGTCGATACGCTTGCAAGTTCATTTTTACTGTGTCTGTAGTATCATTGATATACGCTATTTTCGACTGGAATGTGTCAGATTGAACTTTACATAGATTCTTTATAGATACAATTTCATCTCTTATTCCGCCAACTGCCTTTGATGTGGAATGAATGTGAGTCAAAAGAATGTCCTTCACTTCATGTATTTCTCGAAATAAGTCTTTCAAAGTTACGTTCGATAGAGTATCAGCGGTTTCATCTCGGTCTTGTACTTCAGAATCGGCGTTTTTGACTGCTTAGATTCGATAGAATGAATATTTTGTATAGTCTCCGAATCCGATTCAGGCGAATTCACATCTTCTTCGACACGAGAAGTAGTTTGTTGATCATCGGTTGTACCAGTAGAAGACTGATCTGGTGTTTCTGGATATCTAACAAGGCACAGCTTTTTCTGTTGTCAGTTGTATTCGTCGATGTACTGGAACTTGGACATGTATCGATGTTACGGCATAGTAGAAGGATAGATTTTATCTTCCTATTAATTTCCTCCAAGGATATATTTGAAGTATCTAATGTATCCTCCATAGACTCAAATATTTTCAACATGTGGCTTTCAACAAATAGTGACGATTTTTTCCCATTCACTAAACTTGAACACCGTGTGTGATACATGTTAAAAGTATACAGATGACCCTCATCGCTGTAAATCTTGTATATATTTTCTGTATTATTTCCGCCTTTATCCGTTACCGGATTCTCAATACATTTCAAAGGGTTTTCCAACAATGAATAAAACTTCTCCACTTCAATCTTAAATACTCATAAAACCCAGTGTTAAACTCGAACTTTATACCTCCGCCAGTTTTTTTCAATTTTCATTTCATCTCTGTCAGTATTTTTCATTTTTTTTTCATCAACGATTTTTGTTTATTTAGCTCGTATGGCCTATTTACGGCTGAAGAGATGTCCTCGGAACTCTTGAATCGCTCAACGATTTGCATCTGCCGCTTAAGCTTTTTGTTCATTTTTACTTCATATATTCTACTGATGTTTTATTTATTTATTTGTTCATTTTATTTCCTCCTAATGGAGATTAATAGATAGATAAATTATTAACAAATGAACTTTGAAACAAACATCAAATGAGAATCACAATAATTTTTGGTAAGCTGATAAAGGGTCACTCAAGGATCACTGCAGTGAAATTTTGTTGATAACCATCAGTTACATTCTGAGAAAATGATTTTGAAAGTTTCCACTAAATAACTTATAGAGAAATGACCTCCGCCCATAAAATAATATTTTTCATCCGATCACATTCATTTTTGGTAGACTCATAAAGGGTCGCTGTAGGATCATTCCAGTGAAATTTGGTTGATAACCATCACTTAAATTCTGGGAAAATGATTTTCAAAGTTTCCACTATATGGCATATAGAAAAATGACCTACGCTCATAAGACACATATTTTACATCCGATCACAATAATTTTGTCAGACTGATAAAGGGTCACTAAAGGATCATTCCAGTGAAATTTGGTTGATATCCATCTATTAGAATCTGAGAAAACTTACTTCTAACCATATTTGGAAATTAGCCACGCCCATTAAATCCATGTTTTTCATTGCAACTTAATTTCTTGAACAACTTTTAAAGAGGGTCACCAATGGATCATTCCTGTGAAGTTTGGTTGAATTTCGTCCGGTAAATTCTAAGGAGAAGAAAAAGGATCCGACCGGACGCACGCTCTGACGGACAGACGGACAACTCCATGACAATAGCCCCGGTGGCCTTCGGCCAGTGGAGCTAAACACGCTCCAAAATCGTTAATTGTTCAAAACGATTAACATCTCATTGAAATTTATCATATTGATCCACGATTTTATTGTCTAGTTTGCGCAGATATGAAAGAGCGTAGAATTTTTGTAAAGGGAGACAAAGGATATCGCTAATTAGCGAATTTGTATTATCTTCCTTAAATTTAGTTCAAAACCTTTCTAGACATTCATTCAATATCATTACAAATCATCCCAAAATCATTCAAGTTGTCAATTACACGATGTTAAAAACTACACTACCTATAAAAATTTACAAATGCTCAATTGAAACATCGAGACAACGAAATAATTATTTTTTTCAGTTAATGGCCCGGGTTTTTTATTAAATCAAAAAATGATTTATTTCAAAACATATTTGCTTTTTTTTCGGAGTTGTTTTCCTACATCTAAAACACCAGGTTCTAATCCAATAATTTTTCTCCCAATTATTCTTTGTTTAACATGTGAAGGGAGTCAGTAATAAAGTTAATGAAGTCATTATGGTTTATAGTCTATAAGGTGTCTGACATCGCGACGGGCACTAACTCATTTATGTGGGATTTAATGACTATTAACCCTCAATTCTTGACCTATTGATAATTACAGTCAATCTTGTATGAAAGACCACCCCTACCGAGTGACTATTTCGATAAAGCGACCAAGTTAGATTATATTTTACATCAAGCGCCCTGAAATTCTGAGGTTGAGTTTTTTTCTAAATACGTTCTGAATACGTTCATAACTGTAGTGAAAAAGATTTTTACGAACTTCTCTTATCTCATCACTTCCTTAAATCACATATATCGGATCCATATCACAAAAAATCATTATTTTAATTCGCTGTCGATTTGCTTCGCGGTTTTGTCGTACAGTTAGTTTCATCGCGAAATTGACATTCATCTCAATTAAAACCATTCTAACTCGCTCACTCAGCGCTCCATACATTCATTCAAAACACTCACTCAAACTAGTCAAAAACGCTCCAAAATTACTGAAAAGATAACAACAGAGACTTTATTCAAAAACAGAAATAGGTTCAGTTAGTTACATCGTGAAATTGACATTTAACTCAATCAAAACCATTCTAAATCGCTCACTCAGCGCTCTATCCATTCATTCCAGACACTCGCTCAAACCATGCAAACACGCTCCAAAATCACTTTAAAACATATAACAACAACTTCGTTCAAAATAAAAATAGCTCGGAAAAAAATCTGGATTTCACTTGTTTAATTGAAATTGTTAGCGTTTAATAGGTTCTTGAAGAAATATGGAGCTATCTATCGAACTTGTATGCATATTTTATTAAAGGGAGGTAATCAATATTGCTAATTTTGTTCATCCTGAACAAAATTTGCAGTACTGGATTACCTCCCGTTAAATTCACTCAAAAGTCGCCCCACATATTCATTCAATTTCATTCCTAAATCATTCCATAATTATTCACCTTGTCAATTTCACGAGGATGTTAACTGTAACCATGCAAGTATTTGATCGATGTGGTAATAATTAATATTTTCTAACGATTTAGAAACGTTTTTGAACGATTCCTTAGTGTTTTTGAGTGATTAAAGTTGGTGTTTTGATAAATGAATGAATTTTTCAGCGAGCGACAAAGAATGGTTTTGATCATTTGATGCACATTTCTTTCTCTTATAGCCAGATTATACAGATCTACAAACGGACTAAGATGGCCTTGAAGGATTAACCTTTATAAATCCAATATCCCCACAAACTAATTTACCTGGGGGGCATGCTAGCATAGTTCTTATAACCTGAAGAGGGTCACTTCGTGCTTGTACAGTGAAGAAGATCGTGGAATTGAAAAGATGGAATTGAATTGAATTGAATTGAATTGGGGTTTTACGTCGCTTTCAACAATATCTAAGTTATATCTCGACGACTGGAGCACCTAACGATGGATTCCTGGTATTTCTCACACCAGTACTACCACCACATCCCTTTCCTAGCCTCCAGTTGCTATTCCAAATAGGTTTACGATTATCTACCCATTGGTTGAAGACAAATGTCGGAAAGGATAAGTGCCGCGGCCGGGGATCGAACCCGTGCGAATATAGACCCCTGATTAGAAGTCCGGCGCGCTACCAACTGCGCTATTGCCGCGGCTTTGACAAGATTGGTGATTTTGGAATGATTTTGGAAATCAACCAATTGAATGAGTGTGTGGAGCGAGTGTTGAGTCAAATTAAATGAAGGTAGTTAATCTACTATCGCTAATATTGTTCAGCATGAACACAATTAGCGATCTATATTACATCCCTTTAATGAAATATGCATACAAGTTCTATAAATAGCTGCATATTTCTTCAAAACCTATTCAGACAGTTACAATTTCAATTATGTAAGTGAAAACGCGATTTAGGAATGAAATTGAATGAGTGTGTGGAGCGAGTTTTGAGTGAAATTTATGGAAGGTAATCCTATATCGCAAATTTTGTTCAGGATGAACAAAATTAGTGATATTGATCACCTCCCTTTAATGAAACATGCATACAAATTCTATAGATAACTTTCTGTTTCTTAAAGAACCTATTAGACGCTTGCAATTTGAATGATGTCAGTGAAATCGCGATTTTTTGTATCCAACTTGCTTTCGAATGACGTTGTTGATTCTATATTTTTCAATGGGTTTGAGCGTTTTTGAATGGTTAGAGTGAGTGTTTGGAATGAATGAATGAATGGAGTGCTGAATGAGTGGTTAAGAATGGTTTTGATTGAGGTGAATGTCAATTTCACGATGTAACTAACTGCAAATCGTCAGATGCCTCCTTGAAGACACAAGAACATGAAAGTAGATCTACGTAGAAATTGTTAAAGGGAGGGAAAAAAATCACAAATTTCGCCAAACATTAGGCAATCTTTTCATTCGGAGCTCGCTCCTCCCGCCCATACAACTTCATTCCTAAAACATTCTTAAATCATTCACCTTGTCAATTTCACGATGCTATTAATTGTAAAAGATCAGTAAACGGACTGAAATGGTAATGCTGAGTGAGCGATTTAGTTTTGTTTGATTGAGATTAATGTCAATTTCATGATGTTACTTACTGTACAACCTTGAGAGGGTCAATTCGTGCTTGTTGTTACATGTAGCCCATTTATATTTCCATTTACTTTTACTGTTTTTGTTGATTCCATATAAATAAGGCGCATCTTATAAAAATGCCATTGGTCATGACCCATGTGAAAACCGACCATACAGTTAACAACATCGTGAAATTGACAAGGTGAATGATTTTGGAATGTTTTAGGAATAGAATTGGATGAGTGTGTGGAGCGAGTTCTGAGTGAAATTAATGGAAGGTCATCAGATATCGCAAATTTTGTTCAGGGTGAACAAAATTTGCGATATTGATTACCTCCCTTTAATAAAAAAAAATGCATACAAGTTTTATACAAAGCTTCCTTTTTCTTCCAGAACCTATGAGACGCTAATATATTGAAATAAGTCAGAGAAATCACGATTTTTCTCTTTCAAAATTTATCTTGAATGACGTTGTTGATTTTATATTTTTCAATGGGTTTGAGCATTTTTGAATGGTTTGAGTGAGTGTTTGGAATGAGTGAACGGACCGCTGTGTGAGCGATTTAGAATGCTTTTGATTGAGGTGAATGTCAATTTCACGATGTTATTAACTGTACTACATGAAGTCTTCGTACTGTTATACGCTGTATTTGTTTGTATTCGTGGACCAAATAGACCCTTCAAAATCCACATCAGCCTTTTTTTTCCTGCACTGATTTGATTGATTTAGTTAAGTGGTTGAACGTAATGAACGATATCGGAACGTTTTCAAAATATCTCAGGGTGTTTTCGAGTGATCGAAAAGAATGTCCTGATTTTAGTGCTGAGCGAGTGATTTGGAACGGTGCTGGTCAAGTGTGTATCGCTACTCATAACTGTATCAACATCAAATATATAAAAAAAGATGTTTTATGACTTGACATGATGCTAAGTTATGTTGAGTTTCATTATCATGAAATATACAGTTCATAGGGTTTAATCCATTAATCTTCATAATACAAGATACAGTAAAGAACATCGTGAAATTGACAACGTGAATGATTTTGGAACGATATTGGAATGAAATTGAATGAGCGTGTGGAGCGAGTTTTGAGTAAAAGTAATGGCGGGTAATCCTATATCGCAAATTTTGTTCATGATGAACAAAATAAGAGATATTTATTACCCCCCTTTAATGAAATATACATACAAATATACAGTTGTACATATAAGGTCTTATTCCTTCAATCACCTATGAGACGCTAACAATTTGAATTATGTCAGAGAAATCGCGATTTTTCTCTATCTAAATTCATTTTGAATGACGTTGTTGATTCTATGTTTTTCAATGGGTTTGAGAGTTTTGAATGGTTTGAGTGAGTGTTTGGAATGAGTGGATGGAGAGCTGAGTGAGCGATTTAGAATGGTTATGATCGATGTGAATGTCAATTTCAGGATGTTATAAACTGTAGTTAATGCCCACCCAGCCTCGATCTGACACCAGTCTGACTGGTCTACAAAATTGATAAAAAATGTACTGAGAACATATGTTTTAATTGATACACGGTTAATCTCTATACGTGACCTAATTTCTAATTTATTTTCATTCGTCATCATTTATTATTACAATAATACATGGGTAATATACATGTACTTTACCCTACAACCATTACCTAACGTATTTGTGAGCATTTCAAAACAAATAATAATAATAATAATAATAATAATAATAATAATAATAATAATAATAATAATAATAATAATAATAATAATAATAATAATAATAATAATAATAATAGTAATAAAAATTATAAAAAAGAAGAACCAGCTGATTGTGTATCCGAATTAAAAATGTTAGCTTGAAAACCAGTCCAACATTTAGGCTGACAAAACGGCGCAAACTGTTTGATCATTTAACACCGATTTGCTCGTCAGTATTCTGCGTTTCTAATGAACTGGCAGGGCGCGGCTTAGTCGTGACGTAATTTGGCGAGTTAACTTTAAACTATTTTGGGTTCATTTAAAAGTCAGTCAGCAATGATCGTGAACGCGTGCAAATATCTGTATCCTTAAACCAAAAGGATTCACGTGCTTACTGATAGTGATCTTTTCATCGCTGGGTTACCAAAGCCTCTTAACTTCAGCTTTGCGGTTTCCAAGTTAATTATGTCGACTATCTTTTGAAATAAGTTATAATGAATAAAGGCTGATTTACCTTAACCTTAAGTGCATCGACCCGTTACTTTGGCTCCGCCACGCCAGGGGAAAAATCGTGGATTATACTACTACTACTACTAGTCTTTATTGCATAAATAATACAATTCTTATAGCAAATACAACATATTAACATAACAATGACATTATCTGAAGAGCAAATGATGTTATTGTTCAAATAGAGAAATAAATATGTTACTAATCATAAATGTTATCTAAATAAAAATTGATTATACAGGATTCTTGAGCATCTCCTTGTTACCTATAGAGAAGATAACGATAATAGTTATTGATCAGACATATACTGGTTTTTATGCTTGGTTAATATCCATGATCGTTGGCAAAATACATCAATTTTGATAGATTGAATATAATCTTATCAGATTTTGAGCACATTAAGTTAATAAATTTTTGTTGTGAAGGCCATGTATAATAATATTTTTTAATATATTCTTTCCTTAAATTTCTAAATTTCGGGCAGATGAGTAAGAAATGGTATTCGTTTTCAATTTGTCCATAGTTACAATTCGAACATACTCTTTCTTTTCGCCTTATATCATTATGACGGCCGCGTTCTATACTTAAATCATGAGAAGAGGTGCGAAATCTGGCGAGCGCGTTTCAGAATTTTTTATCTCGAATTATTTCCTAATATTTTTCTAGTTCTTTCTTTATTTATTTCCCCCGATCATACGGAGATTATTATTTTATAACAACATATTTATGTACAAAGCATGCTACAAACAACAAAAACATATAACATCAACACAACACGAATAAAGCAAACGTACTCGCACCTGCTCATATACAGTTACAGTCATCTTCACGCATGTACACACTCTCTCGCACGCTATCACGCACACACATAAATATACATTCACAGATTCGAAGTTTACATCAAGCAACTCGCGCTAGATTCTTTTGCCAGATAACTTTAGTACATGTTTTAGTTCAGTGTTTATTATATTGTTACTTGTTTACGATCAAAGGCGGAGGGTGGACAATGTAATGTTGATTTCAACATTTTGTTCTCCCTTTACCTTGACCGTTTACTTCTATATATTATTGTCGATTTCATAATGGTATTGCTTGGTTATGTCAGAGATAAATGCATGACATATATGAAAGTAGGTTTCAATACTATGAATATATGAATCTGGATATTTTCCTAGTGTTTTTTGTAAAAATATTTCATCGTCTTTTTCAGTCATAAGTTCCATAAATATCATAGATCCACAGTTGCGGTTTAAAGAGTCAAAAAATTGAGATCGCAAGGTCCATGTGGCACAGCAGCTAGCAACTATATGAGACGAAAATTCATATTGCATGTTCTTTAGGCATAGATTGCATTTTGTGGGGTTTTGAGTGGGGGGTTTAACCAAGAGTTGAGAAACGGTGTACGCGTTTTGTATATCTCTGGTATTCCTTGCAATTTTCCATACTAGCGCGTTTGTCCTATGCGAGTGTAGGGTACGAAAGCGCGCGTAATCGTTGTCTCGCTCGAAGTTGTTCTGTAGAATTCCGTTTTCAAACGTTTGCATTGCGGTTTTGGTAATCTTTTTCCACTGTTTTTTAGTTGGGAAACTTTTTTTCTTTTACGTATGTTTTTAAGTAATCAATTAAGTTATATTTGTCGAGTAATGAATAAGTATCTTTGAAAGAGCCTTGATTTTGCGTACATACATTAATATGAGAGTAAAGGTTGAAAAGAAATATAGATTTTACGATAGATGTTGAATGAAGAGAAATTATCTTTTGCAAAAAAGAAAGTTTCCTCAAATCTATAACGCTGGTTAAGGGGTATAGGCCTAACATAGATTCTGTCATGAGGGATCGAGTTTGTGTTTTATGATGTTGGATATTTTTCACAATAAAATGTTGAAACTTGTTAATTGAGTTATTATCAGACTTGGTTAACTTGAACCATGTTTCACATTCGTACAATACGATTGGTATAATTACCTTTTTGTACAGCGAGCATGCCGTTAACGGATTAACTCCCTTGGGTCGCATACCAATACTGTTATATGAGAAATAGGCTGACCTCCCTTTCTTTATTGATTCGTTCACGGTTACCGTATTTTTTCTATTTGACGTGAGAGTGATACCCAAGTGGACAACTTTGTCGAGAATCTGAATATTGTTATTGTTTAATGTATATTTGGGGGATTATTTCGTTTTATTGATTTTGAGTTAAAAACGATACCGACAGTTTTTTCGGAGTTAAACTGAAAGCCCCATTTTCTGGCATATTTTTCTGCGATTGATATAAGCTTTTGCATATTGAGTGGATTAAGTGCCGTAAGGGTGATATCATCTGCGAGCGTTGGGCAACCAGAATCAATATTGAATATTTTTGCTGCGAATTGGCTTTTCTGTAACAGGTCTAGCAGTTCATTTATGAATACAATGTACATGAAACCGGAGCTCGAGCCTCCTTGCCGAATACTTTGTTTCACCGGGAACCAGTTTGATTTTGTTGCATTTGTTAATACCGCGCTTTTAATGTTATTGCAAGAATTTAGAATTATTCGCCAAAGCTTCCCGTTGATGCCTAATTCATATAATTTAATCTATAAAGCGTCGTGACGGACAGTGTCGAATGCGGATTTTGTATCAAGCAGCACAGCATGCACGTCGTTTCCGGCTGAAAGATTGTAGTCGATTGTTTCCTGCAGAACGTAAGAGGCAGTTGTGCAGCCTAAGTTGGGTTGAAAGCCATGTTGATAGGGATGGGGGAAGGCCTCCTTTAGCGTTTTGGTGTACTTCCAGAGTCTTGAGGTATATACTTTTTCAAAAAGTTTGTACATGCAGCTGAGTAATGTAATTGGGCGGTAACTATTGACGTCAGTATGTGACTTGCCCTTTCCTTTAAATATCGGAATTATTAGTCCGTTGTTCCATTCCTCTGGAATTATCTCGTATTTTATAACGAAATTAAATAAGTTTGCGATTTCGCCTACGAGGTTATCGCCTCCGTATATAATATGTTCATTTTGTATTTGGTCGTGACCTGATAATTTCCCTCTTTTAAGTTCCTTGACTTTTTGTTTTATTTCGTGTATGGATATCGGGGAGTCAAGTATTTCATTATAGGGTTGATAGTTTGACATTGATTTGTACAAGCTAATCTTTTTTGCCATGTTTTCTATCGACTCTTTTTCTATAATCGATTCGTTGGGAGTGTATAATGCTTCGTAATGACTCGCAAATGCGTTCGCGATATCATGCTCTCCTTCTACAGTTTTGCCACTGAATGAAATATTTGTAATGAAGGATTTCGTTTTCGATTTTCCCTTTTTCACCAAGCGCCAAAATAATTTTAAATCAACTTCAGCTGCGCTATCGAGTTTTCGATACGAGTTATGCAGTAGATCGTTACTCGCTCTTCTTTGCACATTTCTAAAATGACTTTTCGCGGCCTTATAGGACTTGAAATAAAAGTTTTCAGGGTCTCGCGATCTGCCAGTGCCCAACCAGTTCGATCTAGCTCTGCGCGCTTGAGGATGCGCTCGCTTTACATCT
The DNA here is from genome assembly GCA_948146395.1 of Fragum whitleyi. Lineage (NCBI taxonomy): Eukaryota > Metazoa > Mollusca > Bivalvia > Cardiida > Cardiidae > Fragum > Fragum whitleyi. The sequence continues at coordinate 87,953,845 of OX411544.1, read as the reverse complement.
TTTGACCAGTACGGTTTAGTATAAAGATTGGGCTTACACTTTGGTACCGTTTGTTCGGCTGACGTTAAAAGTATGCGGGTTAGAGCGCTATAAAAGGCGTTTACGTTTTTTATACTAGATAAGCTTTGTAATTCTTCACAATTTTGCAGATAACTGTCAACTATCTCCCTGTAATGGGTTAGGTTATTTTCATCTGCTCTATGCCAGGCTGTAGAATATCGATTGTCAGTAGCTTTCGCAGTGTCGGTTCGATCTTTCTTAATACGGAGTTTTATGGTAATTGGAAGATGATCTGATGCGGCATTTATTGATGAGTTTTCGATGACGTCACATCTAATAACCTCATTTGATATATCTTTATCGCAAAATATATAATCTAGGGTTGTACCATATCTGCAAAATGTGTATTTATTACTTCGGCTTTTAATATTCATTGCGTTTAATTGACATTCATTGGCGAAATCTCGCAGAAGTTTTGATTTTCTTGTATTAACGTGCTGCTTATCTATTAGACTTGCATTAAAATCACCTCCGATCATTATATGTCCTTTGTCTTCATAATATGACATAATATCATAAAGTGTTTGCAAGTTATGTATGTATTGATCAATATCATTACAAGCTGGCATGTATACGCAGAATATATAAAAGGGTTTATCGTGTTTAAGTGATAATTCTACGCCGATAATTCTGTCATTTCCACAGTCAAGAAACTTTATAAATTTTGCTAGGGCTCTCTTATAAAGAATCGCGACACCTGCCTTGCCACATGTTCTTGCATCATTTGAGTTAAGTTCTGCATCAGCACGACTGTAGTTAAAATATTTCGTATGAATTGAGTCTAGAAATGACAATGAATGGGGAAAGAGTTTATGCTCACTAAATAACATTAAATCACAATCATGTTTATCAATAAGTTCATTTATACATTTGGTCGAGGACATAACTCCTCTCACATTCCAACATGCTATGCTAAGCATTTTGTTGAAGAGAACGATGACGGATACTGTCTTGTGTTTTACGAAATTGTTCATGTTTTAAAGTCTTTTTTTATTTATGTAGCTAGTTGTAATTGTAATTTGTTCTCCATTTATCGGTGTTTTCGTTCCAATCATCGGCATCATTTTGGCCCCATGACCTTCCTTCGTTTCTGCCCTGGTAGTTGGTTCGGTTGTCATTTGTGTAATCTGCATCGTACTCATAATAGTCTTTATCATATCGATCATTTTGGTACTTTGTATGCGTATTTCTGTTATCTCGAGTGTTACTATTTTTGTTATAGTTTTGATCTTTATTGTATGATTTTAGCGAATTACGTTGTCGAGTATGGGTTCTTGGCGGAGCCCAATGTGTAATAAACACTTCATCTGGTAGTCGAAGATCGTCATTTTCAACGCGATCCGCGTACGTACTTGGTACATTAATTCTAGCGTATTTATACCCATTGCGCGAATGATAGATTTCCACTTAAGTCACTCTAATGCCTTGATCACTGAAATGTTTTGTTATTCCTATTTCGTTTGTGTCTGGGCTTATATTTCCAATAAAGTATTTAGACGTTTTATTGCGACGCACACCCATGAATATTTCGCGTGCGTTAGCATCAGTCTTTTTTCTGTTGCTGCTATTAGAATAGAAAGTGCCATAGTTACTTGATTTATTTTCACTTGTACTTTTTACCATCTGTTGCGTTGTCTTTTGTTGTTCCTCGCCGGCTACGTTATCAATTATTATAACGTTATTTTCGTTGTTAGTTTGCGTTGATTGGGTAGTATTACCAGTATTACTCGGAGTATTTCGTTTATCGGAGTGACTTTCTTGGTTATTTTGACTGTTTGGACATCTCTTACTCACAACGTCAGAGAATGACTCTTTCAATCCAGTGTGGTTTTTGTTTGTGTTTTCAGGCCGTTTCATATATGATGGGAGAAATATATCGTCTAGTTCTTGATTAGATTTGGAGCTCGTTCTGCTTTCTATTTGTCGTTTCGCTTTCATCGTTAGAGGTCTCTACCCGGGATTCCGCGTCTTTATGTGTTATTTTATCAGCGCTCATTTTGTCAACCCCCATTTCACTCGCTCTCCTTAATTTCTCATTTGTCTGTTCAAGGATTGCGTTTGTTATATCTAACTTGGCCCTCAACGCTATATTTTCTTTTTCAACTTCCATTAAGCTACTATTGCAAAATGTAATTTTGTTTTCCATTTGTAGCACATTTTCTTTGCTTGATAGCAAATCTGATTCAGTTTTCTTATTGAGTTTCTTCGTGTGATAAGTTTTCCTTTTGGGCAATCTTGGTACGTTTGAGCGATCTGAGCTAGATGTGTTCGAAACCAATCAATGAGATTTGTGTCTTTATGACAGAGTGTTATCAGCTGCTCAATAAATTCATGTTTCGGTTTGTTATGTAGTGATTTCTTTAGTGTTGTATAAAATTCTTGATTTGGAATTTGGCTATCAATATTATCATCAATTTCTACATGAGGTTGTTGGTGGTCGGTAGGAGAGATGTTGGTTGTTACTTGGCGTGTATCAAGGTCGAAATAGACTAAACTTTGGCTATCATCAAAGGCGTTCGTGGCCATTTTAGTTCACCATATGTTTCAATAAGTTTTCCTTTAAATCCTTATGGGTTCGCTTTGGGGTACGGATTAATCCAATATTATTTGATTACCGTTAGGAAACCGTTCTGAAATACAATGGCGTAGTAGTATGTATAGTGACTACTAGTCCATACGGCCTTCGGCGTCTCTATATATAGTATAAATATAGTACACTTGTATACGTCACAATCTATTGTTTTTCGGAAAACTTGATATAGAGCTAATAATATAATTATAATGTACTTAAGTTTGTACTCATCTTTTGAAGCAGATATACATAGTCCAATATATAACATTTCTATCAATTCCAGTATGTCTTTAAATCACTGTTTTTTTATCACTGAAGTTTACACTGTGACCAGTTAGTCGCCATTTTTTTTTTCTTTTTTTTTTTTTTTTTTTTTTAAACAGTGTTTAAATAGACTATATGTATCCAATCGTCGGGAATTATTTATAGATACATACCATTCTTGTTTGTTTATATCTAATACCCTAATTTAATAATCTTAAAATTAATAGGCAAACGAAATTGATTTAGCTTTGATGTAGCTCAATCCTATTCTATCTAAAGTAGATTTGATTTGAAAGGCCAAGTCATTTCCATTGTATGTGTGGTTATTATCTACGTCTTTTTTAAGCATATGATAAATTTTGAATATTATAGTTTGTCTATTCATATTAAGAATTTTCAACCAATATTTTAAGATAATAAGATGCCTTTGAATATTCATAGGTATGCGACCAAGTTCTCCGTAGAGCGCTTGGTGATTTGTTGAGATTTTAACACCAAGAAGTCTTTTGCAAAATTCAGAATGATTTTTTTCTATATCAGAACAAGAACTAAAACCCCATACTGCTGCTGAGAAATTTAGAATGGGTGAAATAAGAGAATCAAATAAATTAAGCATTTGATAGGTAGGTAGGTAGGTAGGTAAAGTTCGTTACATGAAATGAACAGTGCAAAGGCGGATATAATTGACAAAAAGAATGCGCCGTTTAGTCACCCTTAACGCAGGGCCGTCCTACGGTCAGCATTAGATAGCATATTCGAACGCCCGAAGTTTAAAATATGCAAACGATATGCACGGACAACATTTTTGTGGCGTCGCATGTCTTTCTGAAATCCTGAACGTAGCTCATTCTACCTAAGTCTTAAACAGACAACAGGCCTGAATGTTGCAGATGGTCTTAAAGCCAAGTAGAGAAGAGTGGAGACTCATGTGTATCCTACAGTTAACAACATTGTGAAATTGACAAGGTGAATGATTATTTCAAACTAATAGCTCCCATGCTAATTTTAAACCGAAGCGTATTATAACCAATCGGGTTCGTTATTTCAATTGTGCAAATTGAAACAACATATCTGATTCGCTGAAAATAAATTCTGGTTAAAATTCAACCAATGGTTACCTCTTGTACAATGGGTTAGACATTGCCAGCCTCATCGGATGCTTTGATTCGGCTATATCCTATGGTAAATAAACAGTCAAAAATTCTGTTAATTTCATATGAACAATTTTTATGATATTCCCAATACTTTGCATACAAACATACATATTCTTTATTTGGCATTAAATAGTTTTACAACATATTCAACATATTTGAATAGCACGTGATATGCAGACATTAAGCAGCCTGGAAAGTCATACAATGAACTTGTTAATGCTCGATAAACAACAAGAAACACTTCGGCTCCTCAGAAAACAGTCTTCGCATTGGAAAGTAATGACTCTCATCAGGATGTGCGTCTTCACAGACCGGTCTTTCTTGAATGCTTTTTGGTGGTTTATCGAGACTTAAAGGTAGATTATCACTTGATGATCTCACCACAAAAACAGTAAAATTATCAAAAGCTTATACCCTGCTTTTGTGCATTTATCCTATCTGACGTCATCTATGCGGGGCGAAATAAGTGACGTCACATTGAACGTTGCATAGCAATCACGTTCAAAATGACGCGCTTTACGAAAATGTGTCCTAGAAATTTCATATTTTGTCTCATTTCTGCAATAAAGAAATAGAATAATCGTTTGTTTTTCGAGTAGGATCGATTAATATACCATTGAGTGAACAACAAAAGCTATGTTCTCGTAAAAAATAGCTTTTGTTGTTCACTCAATGACATGTTAATCGATCTTACACTGAAACAAACGATTATCCTCTTTGTGTCAACATTCATACAGTTATTAACATCGTTAAATTGACACTTATTTCTATCAGAACCATTCTAAAAACCCCACTAATTGCTACATTAATACATTCTAAACACTCACTCCAATCACTAAAAAATGCTCCAAAATCATTGACTAAAATTTGAACTCGTTCACAACGATCGACATTTCCTTAAAATTCAGCAAATTTTTCCATGATTTTATTGCCAAGTTTGGATTTTAAAATGTCTGATTGATCTGTGAAGACACAAAAATAGAAAAAAAACGTTGAAATGTTTAAAGGAAAGTAATACATATCGCGTAGTTCGTCAAATTTAGACTAAATTAGCGATAGTGTATTACCTCCCTTAAATTTCATTCAAAACCTCACTCTACACGCTCATTTAATATCATTTCAAAATCATTCATCTTGTCAATCACACGATTGTGTTAAATGCACACCTATTGCTGGAATTGTTTCACAAAGGCTTATAGTTAACAACATCGTGAAATTGACAAGATGAATGATTTTAGAGTGAAATAGAATGAGTGTGTGGACCGAGTTTTGAGTGAATTAAATGGGGGTAATCCAATATCGCAATTTTTGTTCAGAATGAACAAAATAAGCGATATTGATTACCTCCCTTTAATAAAATTTGCATACAAGTTCTATTGATAGCTTCCTATTTCTTAAAGAACCTATTAGACGCTTACAATTTATATAATGACTGTGATATCGCGATTTTTTTTTATCCAAATGTATTTGAATGACGTTTTTATTCAATACTTTTCAATGGGTTTGAGCGTTTTTGAATGGTTTGGATGAGTGTTTGGAATGAATGAATGGAGAGCTGAGTGAACGATTTTGAATGGTTTTGATTAAGGCGAATGTCAATTTCACGATGTAACTAACTGTAAGTGAAACATGGAAACAACGAATTCAATATATATATATATATATATATTTTCATTCAAAAATGATTTGTTTCCAGAATTATTTGCTATTTCTCTAAGTTATTTTCCTACATCTAAAACACCAGGTTCTAATCCAATAATTTTCTCCCAATTATTCCCTGTTTAACATGTGAAGGGAGTCAGTAATAAAGTTAATGAAGTCATTATGGTTTATAGTCTATAAGGTGTCTGACAACGCGACGGGCACTTACTCATTTATGTGGGATTTAATGACTATTAACCCTCAATTCGTGACCTATTGATAATTACAGTCAATCTTGTATGAGAGACCACCCTACCGAGTGACTATTTCAATAAAGCGACCAAGTTAGATTGTATTCTGAGGTTGGGTCTTTTTTCTAGATACGTTCTGAATACGTTCAGAACTGAAGTGAAAAAGATTTTTCGAACTTTTCTTAATCTCATCACTTCCTTAAATCACATATATCGGATCCATATCACAAAACAATCGTTATTTGAAACAGCTGTCGATTTGCTTCGCGGTCTTGTCGTACAGTTAGTTACATCGTGAACTTGACATTCATCTCAATCAAAACCATTCTAACTCGGTCACTCAGCGCTCCATACCTTCATTTAAAACACTCACTCAAACTAGTCAAAAACGCTAACAAGTCACTGTTAAGATAAGAACAGCAACTTTATTAAATCAAAAAACTGAAAGTACTGATGGTGGACGTTTCTGTTGGCATACAAGAGTGATTCTTCCATTCGTTACGAAAAGAGAATTTGTACATGTAAAATTTAGATAAAAGGAATCAAACCCGACCCAATTTTGTGAATTCCTAAAGCTTTTTACTTTTTACCTATCAAAATAGTTCTTAAATATTACATTACAAAAAAAAAGTAGATACGCTCCTATTATACATTATATTGTTTCCTAGTTTTATGTTTGCTGTTCATATACTTAGCAAAAATTAAAACATAAACTTTTGATTTTCTTATTTTTCCCTTTCGTCAAATAAATATGTAATTCAAAACATGTAATTTTTTAAGTAGAATCGATGTAATTTTATGCATTGTGTTACATTTTAAAGTTAAGTGCTTTACGTCAACCTGTAGGTCCCGAAAACGGAAAACATTGACGCCCATTTTCACCATAAACGGTGTCTTTATCTCACAAGCGTTAAGCATAGGTTTACCCGAATAAAGTTGGAAAAACAGGAAAAACAACTTTGAAATTTAAACTAGACGTCAATGTGTACTTGATTTCACTTTCAAATGAAAATGAGAACAGTTTTCAGAATTTTTTTAGTTGTTTGGTCTATGAACGAGTTTTTCGATGACAAAGTTTTGAAATAAGTTCAATTGTAGATGATGTAGCGATTCATTGCAATAAGTAGAGTTTTTTTGCAAAACGAAATTTGGCGCGATGCCAGTTACCTCAAGTGGAAACGGTCCTTAATAAATTTACGGCAACTTTTGAGAAAGATTTTTTACATAAACATTTATAAGAAGAGAGATGTCATGTTCGAGTGAGACCGATTCAATTATAAAAATCGCATATCCAGGCCGCAATTTCACAACTGAGTAACATAAAGTGCATCCTTTTGTGAATTTGTGAAAACAGCTTTTGATGGTACCTCGAATCTAATGAAGTTATTTGTCAATACAGATTACCAGTGAGACGTTGTCTGGTTTTAACCTATTAAAGAAAGAGAGAGAAAGAGAGACAGACAGACAGACAAACAGGCAGGAGAAAAGAGGTGAGAGAGAGAGAAAGAAATAGAGAGGGAAAGAGAGAGAGCAAGAGAGAGAGAGGGGGGAAAGAGAGAGAGAGATAGAGAGAAAGAGAGAGAGATAGAGAGAGAAAGAGAGAGAGAGAGAGAGAGAGAGAGAGGGGGGGGAGAGAGAGAGAAGAGAGACAGTGATCGTCCACCAAAGCTTTCTGATTGCATTGTGCATTAAATGAAAGAATAGAAAATTACATTATCTAAATATTATTCATTTTTTGCAACACTTATCGATTCTTCGATGTCTCGATTAACATTCTGTTGTTAGCTGGTGGAAAAATTCTATTAAAGGATATTAATTAATTGTTCTGAGATTTCTATTCTCAAATAAAGAAAAAAGAAAAGGTAAGTGTTTATATAAACAGGTACAAAAGTTGCAGACACTCGTCTCGGGATTGACTGTCGATAGTTGAAAAGTAATGTAAATCCCACTGCATAAACGCTAATCGCACAACCTTACTACTTTTCTTTACCTACTCGCTTTGTATCAATATCCATGTGTATTCAGGTATTTTCATGGATTGTTTTATATACAGGGGTATTGTCAGGGTAGGTTACCATTTCGGTAATTCAATTTACCAAGTTTTCAGTGACCTCCCATAGACCATTGGGAACAAAGGGCAAATTACTCACTCGGTCTGAAAAGTAGATCTACACAAGCAAAACGTTCGCCCGATCTCAGAATTGCATATGATTTCGCATTTAAAGGTTGTCTTTGCGGTATCAACAAGTTATGTAGAATTCTTGTTTCATGCCATTGTCAAAATGCATAGTTGTCAGACGGATACAATTCTTAAATTGTTAATTGAATCTAAGTGAGCACCCCCTTTTTGAAAACCAATTAACATCTGACTGGATTGTTCTTACACGGTATATAACACTGGTGAACGTAAACGCCCACCAAAAACAGATATAGGTAGGAAAAAATGTTCCCAGTGTCAAAGGCACCCACGGTAGTCCAAAACGCAACACGCCGTATTTTGCAACTTGTGACTTTGAATTGAAGTTCAGATAGGTTGCGTTACGTTTTCGCGCGATCCATCAGGATACCTGTAACAAACCCATTCGGAACACCACTCGGCCAATCTCACGATCAATCTCGGATGTACATAGGCGGACTATTTATAAAAAAAATACGGGAAAACCTTGGAAAAACTCGATGACGTCAGTTAAAATGGCGTTAGCCCTCGAAACTGTGAGTGAAAACATTCGACGTCGCCAACGCTACTTGTTTAAGTCACTGACGTGAACCCAACGAATACTATAACAAATATCTTTAGATTCTTAAATAAAGGCTGAAAAATCGTAATTTTTGAGAATGATTTGTCATTCTCAAAAATTAAGATTTTTCAGCCGTTATTTACTGTAAAAGATATAAATCTACAGAGCTAGTTTTTCTTACACTGTTTCCGCCTCACAAAATGCACGATTTTGTTACATACCCATCCGCTTTACATACATCCGAAGTCTGTTGCAGTTTACGGAAATGACCGAGTGATGTTCCGAATGGAAACAAACCGTGGGAAGAAGCGAGCTGCTGAACCCCGGCGACCTGAGGCCCACTAAGCTTTAGCCGACTGTCTGTTACGAACCTTTGTACGTTTTATCCCGTTCTTTTTCGTCCTGATGGGACCTATCACTTGGTTACGTTCAATTCACGGTTTCTCACGATTATCAAGTTCTGTCAATGTAATCTACGATTAGGTTGCTTTACCTTAAACTCCATAAAAATAAAAATAGCTTGAAAAAAAATCTGGATTTCACTTATTCAATTGAAATTGTTAGCGTATAATAGGTTCTTGAAGAAATATGGAGCTATCTATCGAACGTGTATGCATATTTTATTAAAGAGAGGTAATCAATATTGCTAATTTTGTTAATCCTGAACAAAATTTGCAATACCGGATTACCTCCCGTTAAATTCACTCAAAAGTCGCTCCACACATTCATTCAATTTCATTCCTAAATCATTCCATAATCATTCACCTTGTCAATTTCACGATGTTGTCAACTGTAACCATGCAAGTATTTGATCGATTTGGTCATAATTACTATTTTTCTAACGATTTTGAAACGTTTTTGAACGATTCCTTAGTGTTTTTGAGTGATTAAAGTGGGTGTTCTGATAGATGAATGTATTTCTGAGCAAGCGATAAAGAATGATTTGATGAACATTTCTTTCTCTTATTGCCAGATTATACAGATTAACAAACGGACTAAGATGGTCTTGAAGGATTAACCTTTATAAATCCAATATCCCCACAAACTAATTTACCTGGGGGCCATGCTAGCCTAGTTCTTATAACCTGTAGAGGGTCACTTCGTGCTTGTAACAATTAACAACATCGTGAAACTGACATTCAGCTCGATCAGAAATATTCAAAACGACTCGCTCAGTGCTACATTCAACGCATCCACAACACTCACTCAAATAACTCAAAAACAATTCGAAATAGTAAATTCACGCTTTGAAATCTTCCAAAACTATCGTCATGTCTTTCAAGTCGATAGAATCATTACAAGATTTTAATGGCTCGTGTTGATTTACATTAAACAACATCGTGAAATTGACAAGGTGAGTGATTTTGGAATGATTTAAGAATGAAATTGAAGGAGTGTGTGGACCAAATTTTGAATTTAGTGGGAGGTTATCCAATATCGCAAATTTTGTTCAGGATGAACAAAATTAGCGATATTGATCACCCCCCTTTAATAAAACATGCATACATATTCTAAAGATAACTTTCTATTTCTTAAAGAACCTATAAGACGCTTGCAATTTGAATGATGTCAGTGAAATCGCGATTTTTCTGTATCCATCTGTATTTTGAAGGACGTTGTTGGTTCTATATTTTTCATTGGGTTTGATCATTTTTGAATGGATCGAGTGAGTGTTTGAATTGAATGAATGGAGTGCTGAATAAGCGAATAAAAAAGGTTTTGATTGTGGTGAATGTCAATTTCACGATGTAACTAACTGTAAAAACGCCAGATTCTTCCTTGAAGACACAAGAACAGGACAGTAGATCTACGTAGATTTTGTTAAAGGAAGGTAAAAAAAATCACAAAGTTCGCCAAACATTGCGAAATCTTTTCATTCGGAGCTCGTTCCTTCCGCCCATACAATTTCATTCCTAAATCATTCTTAAATCATTCACCTTGTCAATTTCACGATGCTATTAATTGTTAAGATAAATAAATGGACTGAAATGGTAATGCTGAGTGAGCGATTTAGTTTTTATTTGATTGAGATGAATGTCAATTTCTTGTTACTTACTGTACAACCTGGAGAGGGTCAATTCGTGCTTGTTGTTACATGTAGCCCATTTATATTTCCATTTACTTTTACTACTTTCGTTGATTCGATATTAATTAGGTGCATCTTATAAAAGGATGTCATTGGTCACGACCCATATGAAAACCGACCATACAGTAAATCACATCGTTAAATTGACAAGGTGAATGATTTTGGAATGATTTAGGAATGAAATTGAATGAGTGTGTAGAGCGAGTTTTGGGTGAAATTAATGGAAGGTTATCAGATATCGCAAACTTTGTTCAGGGTGAACAAAATTTGCGATATTGATTACCTTCCTTTAATAAACAAGAGTACCATGATGGTCCTAGATCGCTCAACTGATTCTTTTTGACCACTGGGATGTCACAGCAATTAAATAGGCAGATATCATAAAGAAGATAATAAAAAACCAATTTTCATGAAGTTTGGACCAAAAAATGGCTGGCCTCTAGAGTGTAACATGAGAACAATCATTAAGACCCCTTTTCCTGTAATATGGCATGGATCCATCCAATTTTAAATAGGGTTCATCCTTGTGACATAATAAACATTCTGACCAAGTTTCATGAAGATTGGATAATATTTGTGGCCTCTTGAGCATAAACAAGAAATTTGTCAATAAGGCCCCTTTTCCCTTGATTTTGCATGGATCCTCCCCATTTTCAATACATTCATCCTTGTGACCTGGCCTACATTCTGAATAAGTTTCATGAAGATTGGGCTATATTTGTGGCCTCTAGAGTGTTTACAAGAAAATTGTCATAAGGCCCCTTTTCCTGTGATATGACTTGGATCCTTCCCATTTGCAATAGGGTTTATCCTTGTGACCTGGCCGACATTCTGACCAAGTTTCATGAAGATTGGGCTATATTTGTGGCCTCTAGAGCATAAACAAGAAATTTGTCAATAAGGCCCCTTTTCCTGTGAAATGGTATGGATCCCTCCGATTTTCAATAGGGTTCATCCTTGTGACCTGGCCTACATTCTGACCAAGTTTCATGAAGATTGGGCTATATTTGTGGCCTCTAGAGCATAAACAAAAAATTTGTCAATAAGGCCCCTTTTCCCGTGATATGGCATGGATCCTTCCCATTTTCAATAGGGTTCATCCTTGTGACCTGGCCTACATTCTGACCAAGTTTCATGAAGATTGGGCTATATTTGTGGCCTCTAGAGCGTAAACAAGAAATTTGTCAATAAGGCCCCTTTTCCCGTGATATGGCATGGATCCCTCCGATTTTCAATAGGGTTCATCCTTGTGACCTGGCCTACATTCTAACCAAGTTTCATGAAGATTGGGCTATATTTGTGGCCTCTAGAGCATAAACAAGAAATTTGTCAATAAGGCCCCTTTTCCCGTGATATGGGATGGATCCTTCCCATTTTCAATAGGGTTCATCCTTGTGACCTGGCCTACATTCTGACCAAGTTTCATGAAGATTGGGCTATATTTGTGGCCTCTAGAGCGTAAACAAGAAATTTGTCAATAAGGCCCCTTTTCCCGTGATATGGCATGGATTCATCCGATTTGACAGGGTTCATCCTTGTGACCTGGCCTACATTCTGACCAAGTTTCATGAAGATTGGGTCATATTTGTGTCCTCTAGAGTGTAAACACTTAAATTGTTGACGCCCGGACGACGGACGACGCACGACGCACGACAGACGACGGACATTCAATGATCACAAAAGCTCACCTTGAGCACGATGTGCTCAGGTGAGCTAAAAATGCATACAAGACGCTTGCAATTTGAATGATGTCAGAGAAATCACGATTTTTCTCTATCATAATTTATTTTGAATGATGTTGTTGATTCTATATTTTTCAATTGGTTTGAGCGTTTTTGAATGGTTTGAGTGAGTGTTTGCAATGAATCAATTGAGCGCTGAGTGAGCGATTTAGAATGCTTTTGATTGAGGTGAATGTCAATCTCACGATGTTAGTAACTGTACTACATGAAGTCCTCGTACTGTTATACATTGTATTTGTTTGTATTCGTGGACCAAATAGACCCTTCAACATCCACATCAGCCATTTTTTCCTGCACTGATTTGATTGATTTAGTTGAGTGGTTGAACGTAATGAACGATATCGGAACGTTTTCAAAATATTTCATGGTGTTTTCGAGTGATCGAAAAGAATGTCCTGATTTTAGTGCTGAGCGAGTGATTGTGAATGGTGCTGGTCAAGTGTTTATCGCTACTCATAACTGTATCAACATCAAATATGAAAAAGTTTTCAAAATATTTAAGGGTAATTTTGAGTGATCGAAAAGAATGTCCTGATTTTAGTGCTGAGCGAGTGATTTGGAATGTTGCCGGTCAAGTGTGTATCGCTACTCATAACTGTATCAACATCAAATTTTAAAAAAAATGATGTTTTATCACTTGACATGATGCTAAGTTATGTTGAGTTTTATTATCATGAAATATACAGTTCATAGGGTTTAATCCATTAATCTTCATAATACAAGATAGTTAATGCCCACCCAACCTCGATCTGACACCAGTCTGACTGGTCTACAAAATTGATAAAAATGTACTGAGAACATGTGTTTTAATTGATACACAGTTTATCTCTATGCATGACCGAATTTCTAAATTATTTTCAATCGTCATCATTTATTACCGATCGCCCTATTTTTTCCTCCAATGAAAGGCCGCTATTCCGCTTGAAATTCAAAAAATATATCCCATAACCTGACGATCTGCTCGAATAAGTGAGCTACGGGACTTTATATCATAAAGGGCGGGAACTACATTCAAAACCAGACAGTGACGTCATATACTTGTCTGATCAAATGTCCCGAAAGACCCTTAACTCGTAATCGAGTATTTATAAAAAAAGTTTTGTGAATGTTTTTAAATTATGCTTACACAAAATTACTCTCTAAAAGGAGGAGAAATTCTTGAATAATATGTCTGTATGTTTATCAAGAAAAGGCAGCCGCAGTTGGTAGCGCGCCGGACTGTCAATCTAGAGTTCGCGGGTTCGATCCCCGACGGCGGCACTCATTCTTTCCGACTATTTGTCTCTCACCAATGGGTTGATAATCGTAGACCTAAGTGAGATAGTAGCTGGAGGCTAGGAAAGGATGTGATGGTTGTACTGGTGATAGAAATACCAGGAATCTATTGTTAGGTGCTCCAGCCGCCGCGATATAACTGAAATAATGTTGAAAGCAGCGTAAAACTCCATTCAATCAATTATCAAGAGAAGATTTAGCTGATAAATCAATGATTCTGAAAATGAAATATTAATCTGCATGGTATACAGCAGTAAGAAAGACATGGGCGAGTTTGCTCGAACCAAGCCTTTCTTTACTCCACATTTTCACATTGACATAAAAAAGAAAAGACGCCTAGATCTCCTCAATGATTCTAGGTATACAAATATATGCAGAAAGAAACTGATTCAAAGCATGTAAGGCCTATAAAAGCTGACCAATATCGCAAGCAAACGCGACCCGTTTAACTGTGACTTATCGGTTGTGAACCAAAACTTGGTAACCACAGCTTTTCAATACACTATTAATGTTTTTACTTACGTCTTGTTGCAACTATTATATTATTGATAATAAATAGGCCATGTCTGGGGGGAAATGTTGTATTGGGTTAAACACCGCTTTCAACAATTTTTTCTCTGCGGCTGGAGCATCAACAATGATTTCCTGGTATTTCCTAAACCAGTACTACCATTCCTTTCCTAGCCTCCAGCTGCTATCTCACGATTATCGGCCTACAGGTGTGAGACAACTAGTCGGAAAGGATGAGTGCCGCCGTTGGGGATCGAACCCGGGACCTTTTAAATAATTGTCCGATGATTGCGCGGCTAAATATGCTCCGCTTAGGTTATATCGCGTAAATTGTCAGAAATGAACTATAACTATTACTTACCATACATGTACTTTACCCTACAAATATTACCTAACGTATTTGTGAGCATTTTAAAAACAAAAGATTATTTTTATGATAATAATTTTATTTATTTTCATTTATTGATTTCATAATATATTTATTTAATAATGATAATAATAATAATAATAATAATAATAATAATAATAATAATGATAATAATAATAATAATAAATTATAATAATGATAAATTATATTAATAATAATGATAATAATAATAAAAAAATCACTATAATTTTTCTAAACATAATAATAATGAGAAAAAAAGAAGAACGAGCTGATTGTGTATCCGAATTAAAAATGTTGTCCAGCATTCGGGCAGACAAAACGGCGCAAACTGTTTGATAATTTAACACCGATTTGCTCGTAAGTATTCTGCGTTATTAATGAACTGGCAGGGCGGGGCTTAGCCGTGACGTAATTTGGCGACTTTTATAAGATTTTTCTAGAAATAACGTAGAATAATGATGGTTAAAGTTCATAACTTAGCTTCTCTTCAACATTTGATATAGTGTGAAATTATTGACATGACTTGACCTTTATGCAATGAATAAATTAACCGATGAATACATTTATCATCGAGGGTATCCGCAAGCTTTCGAAAACATGATAAATCCGTGAAGTGAATGGGTTTTTAAATATGTTTTTTTAATATAATAGTTCCAATACACACTGTTTAACTGTGTGGTCGAGAGGTCTAGTCTGATGACTACAGGTGCAGGGATCATGAGTTCGAATCTGCTTTCACCTACTATTTCTTTTTATTTTCATTTAATTTTTCTTTTTCTCTGTAAGCCCCCTTTCGACTTATCATCCATTGTTTGAATGACAATAATTGTTTTGCACAGCCCGTTTCATTTATCGCATTCTATCTGCTGAACTCAAATATATATGGAAAACAAAAGACGCTGTTAAAGGGCCTAAAGAGCAAATTTGGTTGATAATCGAAGGCCTATGTGGTATTAGTAACTTGAGTCTCGGACGAGTTGTCGTGGTAGAATTCGTAAGAAAAATACCAGTGTTCCGTAGTCAAGCGTTTCACCCCCCGCAATATGACCAAAAAAATATAAAAAGAGGCGTTAAACCCATTCAAACAAATAAAAAAAAAAGAAACTAACGGCAAAAAACAAATAGTTTATAACATACCGCATATCTCTTTGAGAAACATTCTTACATGCACCCATTTAGTTATTTTTCTATATTAGTTTTTTTGTCAGTTGTAATTTTTTTTTCATTCTCAAATAATTCAATGTTAGTTGTTGCACCAACCAAGACTTTTGTATTCTATTCGCCTGAAAAAATTGTTCCATGCATCAACGAAAACAACATTAAGTATTTAGTACGCTTGCACTAAAATTTGTCCAAATAGAGATCCCATTTGCTTCATGATATTGAATAAAATACGAAAAGTATCAAGTTTTTTTTTTTTTTACATTTATAACGTGATTACGATTAAAAGGGAATTCGATTAACGCAATCAAACCAAGTATAGGCTTTTATTTTCATACCGTCAAAAATTAAAAAAGGCCTTCCATCTCTTAAATATAGATACATTTCAAAAGTTCAAATATTCAGTATCGCTTGCGATGTTTTTTGAACTACAAAAACGAGATACGCAATTGTTAGCATTTCCAGTACGACATCTCAATGCACTGTTATTACTAACAGTGATGAATGCACAGCACTTTGCAATGATCAGGGGCCTTTTTCACCAAAACATTTAAGATGCATTTTTGTCTTACCGATGACTTTCCAGATATTAAGGACAAAAATCACGTATCACCATTCTATTAAATACCTATATAC
Organism: Fragum whitleyi; assembly: GCA_948146395.1. NCBI lineage: Eukaryota > Metazoa > Mollusca > Bivalvia > Cardiida > Cardiidae > Fragum > Fragum whitleyi. Next base: position 87,937,367 of record OX411544.1, on the reverse strand, counting down.
GGTGATTGTTGATGTTACTGTTTCGGAAGTCATCAGTAAGACAAAAATACGTCTTAAAGGGGGTTTAGACTGTATGTTTTTTCACATGTGCTTTTTCATATATGTCAAAACATGCAGTGTAAACCCCCAGATAATGAGCCTTCTGTTAACAGATCTGCAAAACATACGGAATAGAACATGTTCTATTTCCGTCTGCTTTTCAATACCGAAATGACCATTAATACCCCTGATGACCTGCTGATAAGCTGATAAAATAAACAATTACTGGTCAGCTCTTTCAAGTAGCCTATCAAATAGACATATGTTGTGAAATATAATTCCTTCAATGACCAGGGAGAAAATTTAACCTATTACCATAAAATAGATAAGTCCTTCCAGTGGTACTTAGTATATTGAAAAATAATTATAGTAATAAAACTGAAAAATAATATGTTTATATACCCATTGCAATTTACTGACCTATCAGGAAATTGCAGAAGATATTGACCACAGTCAGTCTATATGTCAGGAATATTGGTGACCCAACTTAATTTAGAATTGTCATTCTACTGTACTTAATTGTTTAGCCTGATCACCTATAAAATAATTCTCTATCTTTTAATAAGTTATATGCCTATTCATTTTACATGGTTAATATCAATCAAGGTTCAAGTTCTTATAACTCCCTCTGGATTCTACTTCCTGTGAAATCCTCAAATACTGGCTCCAAATGTTTGAAATAAGTAAGAATGAAGCTAGATCAATGGCATTTTCGGGAATCAAATTTCTCCTGGCTCCTCTCAATCGAGAGACCGGTGCTTAGCGACGCAATGAAAATGTGTTGGTTATATATAAGTATTAAATTGTGAAGAGTAATTCGTTTTTATTGGCACTTTAAGTCTCAAATCAAATTAGAAATAAAATATTTTTTGAAACAAATGTTCAGAAAAGAAATCAAATGATTAATCACAGAAACAGAAAATCCTGTGACCATTTTCCAGAATTAAGACAACTCAAGCAGGAGAAAAAGATTCAAATAAATTAATTGGGCTATATTTCAATGTCTTTATTATCATTTAAGTGATGAAGAGAGACTATTTGTTGATTTCTTTGAGGTGTGAAACTAAAATATATTCACACTGTACAAATATGCAAAGCGGATTCATGTGTGAGTGTGATTAGGATTTTTTTGTTTCATACCTCCATGAAATTTATAAAGATATTCTCTTCATATCTTAAAATTTAATATCATGAAGCAAAAATCATTAAGATAAGTCAATAATAATATTTATTTTTAATTTGACTACTTTCGCGGAAGCTTAATAAAATAGCTGCATACTCAAAATTGCTTTCATTGCACTATGGAACCAATTTTAAGCCAATCAGAACATACGAATATTGATGAACATAAATAAAATTAAATCATTAAAATGTACATTTGGTTTCGGTGAGCGATAAAATATTCCCTCATCATTCCAGTAATACAATACACTATTTGATCTTGAAAATGACTGACAGTCATGACTGAGGTCAACTGAAGCAGATATGTTAAAGCATACAGTGTAAACGCAAAAAGACAGGTACGCTTTTACACATGTGCTTTTTCACATCTGCTTAAACATACAGTGTAAACGCTCTCTTAAATGTTTTGATGAAACTGGCCCCTGATCCTGAAAAAAAAAATGACTGTCAGTGTACAGATAGCCAAATGCAACAATGTTGTCTCAAAATAGGTAAAACAGTGTTACCCCCAAAAATATAGATATCACTGATCATGACTCCGATGGCTCGAACTCATGGCCTGTCGGTTATGGGTCAACAGCCATACCACCTGCGCTAATTTTCCATATGCGTGATGAGTTATGATGCATTTTATTCGATCTAAACCTCGCGAGTATAAGTCTATATAAAGAAACATATTATCCGACAATCAATAGGGGTTAAAGGGAATATTTAATGAGTGCCAGGTCATTGTAGATCAATAATATCCTTAAATTTAACAATAAAAATATGTTAAAAGTGCCATTAAATTAGGGACGGTTCCTATAAAATAACGAAAAATTTTCTTATTTGCATGGAGAGGTATGCTGAATTTTTTACCAAATATAGGAAAAATAATGTTTTTGAACATATTGGAAAATAAGAAAAATTCATTGGTGAATTTCTGCAAAAAATAGGTTTTTGTGACATTTCACCCCCTTAAATTGCAAAAAATAGTGCATTTTTAACTTTTGAAGACTCGTCATACAAAAGCAATAGATCTAAGAGAAAATCCCTCGGCAACATCCATTGTGCACATGTATAACGTCTATCAACATGTGTGTGTTTTATATCTATCAGCTAGTACTGAGTTTATACTAGACCTAAAACGAAAATAAACGTTTTACTGAAAAATGGCCAATACCACTCAAGGGCAGATAACTCAAGCATGAAAACGAGCATAGCGGGTACCTTCAAATTTTGATATAATGCCTATACAACGTTAATCTTCAACATATGTGAATAAGAAAAAAAATCATTGGGCGGAAAAAATGCCGCCTTGTGTCCATTGCTACCTTAACGCAGGGCCGTCCTACGGTCAGCATCAGGTAGCATATTCGAACGCCCGAAGTTTAAAATAAGCAAACGATATGCACGGACACCATTTTTGTGGCGTCGCATGTCTTTCAGTAATCCTGAATGTAGGTCATTCTACCTTAAGTCTTAAACAGACAACATACCTGAGTTTTACAGATGCTCTTAAAGCCAAGTAGAGAAGAGTGGAGACTCATGTGTATCCTAAGGGGGAAGTTCATAACACAGTCCGAGGGAAGCGAGAAATGGTGTAATAAAATGTAAATAACTGTAATATGCATGCGCAGAGACGACATTCATGTAAACGGAGTTACAGACTCATGGTAGTTAACGTGATTCAAAAATACCGCTACAATATTTAACTTATATTAAAGAATACTTTTGTTCATTAACAAATTGATAAACCCGTGCAAAACATGTTGTAAAGAGAACAAAAGTTATTTCTATTTCATCTTGAGAAATACCAGCATTATTTGTGATCGAACTGTTGTGCACTACTTTTTGACGTAATTCGGAATCCAAATAACACCGGTCCGCCCCGGGATCAGAAGCGTTGAGGTTGAAAGGTTAAAATGACATCACTTGTGTCGAAACCGAGGTCGTTCTGATGGAAACCCGATTAACTCGGGTCGAAACCGAGTCCCATATGAAATTCCCCTAATATACGAGCGGGGTTGATGATATGACGGAATAGGAAAATACGGACTTCTAAAATCTGCTTTAGGTTTCAAAAAGTTTAATGGTTATTTGTGCGTATTTTCTAGATTCTATCCGTTTAGGATGATATAAAAAAAATGTTTATGGATTTTGTAAAGATATCTTTAATTTTCAAATCATGATAATGAAGTCGAATTATTGCTGTCCCCTCGTGAAATATCAAAACTCCGTTTATTACACAACAACATTTTGAAAGCTTTCCGAAACTTAGCCGTCTTTAAACCGTATACCATCCAATTTATACTTGAGTTAATGATAATCAGGAAAAACGTCCATCCTTGAATACTTTTCAGCTTGTCTGAAGGTACGAATATTCCATGAAGTGTTACCATACAATACGGCGTCCAGCATACAATAAAAAGTGCGGATATAACAATCATCAAATACGTCTTTTTGATGCGTCTCCGTAGATGTTTATCTTGGTGACACACATCGTCCGGCAACTTCTGCACAGCGACCCTGGCAACGAACGAGAAGAATATTATATTGAATAAAACACATAACACCGTGTACGTCCACGTCAAAACTTGATATGTGTACGGCCAAACAAAGAAAAATTTACATTTCGTTATGTCATCCGAAATATGATTCCATCCGAGTAATGGTATACAGCTGTAGATGACGATGGCAACCCACGAAGCCGGAATGAATCGTTTAACGTGTATCATAGCCTTTGCTTTGTGTTTGAAAGGTAACGTAACTGACACGTATCTGTCCATTGATATTGCTAACATGTTTGTAGCCGACATAAGCAGAACAAAACCGAACGAAGTCAAATCAATCAGACACATTATTCCATATTTATTCATACCGAGAAAATTCCCAACAATTCCAATTGGACTACATAGCACACCGACTAACAAATCTATTGCGGAAAGATTTCCTATTAAAAAGTTAATTGGAGTTTGTAGCCACTTAAACTTGTAAATTGACACTAAAATTAAAATATTTCCAAATACGGATAACGGCAATAATGAGCATTGTAGAACGAAAAATAGCATTTCCAATGAGTCAATTCCATCGAAGAGAAACTGAAATCCTTGTGTCGAATTGTTCATTGTAAAATATTGTTTGTCAATATCATACATAGAAAACACGGCCTATCTACTGCATAATAAATAATATATAGTAATAGTGTAAAATAACAAAAATGCATAAATTACCTAGGTATGATATTTTGGCGTTCTAGATAATTGTAAATGAACAAATTTCAAACATGACATATCGCCATCAAACCAATTGCTAATTACACATGTTGCAAACGTTCGTAACCGAAGACTTTATTGAGTACCTACAGTATAAGCTCTGTTGGTTATTTGTTGTCATTTTTATTAATCACTCGATGCACATATGATCTTATCCGTTGCGCTGCATAATCATATTAATACCTCGGCTTCAGATATAGGGGCATTTTTTTTATTTTGATCGCGAATCTCTCCTCAACAGAGCATCAAATAATTTGTTGCGAGTACTCACTAAAATCACCTTTTCTGGGCGATTCAAATGAGTACCAACAACATAGAGTATAATACAGAAAAAACTGATTAATGTTGAACTATATACTTTTGACATATATTCCCATACCACCTTGCTACTGTGTAATAAATGGTAATTATTTAGTTGACAGCTTATGATGACAATTGCAATAAATCTAATACAGGTCATCCGTCATTTAGGTTTTAGGTTGATTGCACCTATCTCAAAATATTATGACCAAAATAGCTTAATATACAGAACAGAACAGAACATATTTTATTTACAAAATGACTTGAACATTCATATTCATCGTCATTACAATGCATAATAACACAACAAAATGTACATGTACATACAGGTAGCAATGGCATTATATATAGTAAATATAGATATTTCATTAGATTAAAGCAATTATTTTCTAATTTATTATCTTGATTTAATTATTATTATTATTATTTTAGATGTCGTATATTTATCTAAATTTGAAAATGGGAGTACAGAAAGGCTTGGATTAGCAATCTGGTCGATTTCCTTCTTACTGCTGTATACATGTAAATTATATTCTATAATCAGAATCAGTTTAACATCAGCCCTATCTTCTCTTGATTAATATTCGGACACATTATTCGAGAACTTATCATCCTTTTAATGAGCAAATTTTGTATAAGCATTACTTCAAAAGGTCATTAAAACAAAATTGTTTTTATAGACATACTTCAGCAAAGACCACAAAAAAGCCACTTGTTGCATATTCCCGAAATTTCAATCCAGGATATGCAAATCGTTTAAATTTGGGAAATGTGGTGCGTATAGTAAAGTTGTGATCGCGATTCCGAATAGTGGACGAGGAGGCTTGCAATTCAGGGTTCATTATTTGAGGGCGTTCGAACTTATAAATTCAAATAGGGTTTTAATGACGATTACCTGCGATCGGTTTCGCGCAACTTATTTGCGCATCGAGCTTTTCAAAAGGGGGTTAGCGTTCCTAACTTGCCCGTATCTCTAGAGTTACATAAAACCCTCTTATATTTCAATACTTCGGGGGAAGGGGGCGATTGATTATTTCAAATTTTGACCGTAGTAGACGATCTTGTTTTTTGTCACTTAATTTTACAATTAATTTGAAAATTTTTTGATCAAATTTCCGTATATAAATGTCAAATAGACTTTTAAAAAGAGCGTAACAGGATAAATAGAATAGGTGGTGGGTGACTTGATATGGAAAAGTTTATTTGGCTCGGCTCTGGAATAAATCCGGTTAGCCCCCGGCTCACCGGATAAATTCCTTCGCTTTGCCCGATAAACTTATCCATCTCAAGTCACCCGCCATCTATTCTCTAGATCTCATATATTTCTTAGAGATTGACATCTTTATTGACATCTTTATTGATAAATAACAGTAAAAGTAAACAACATCGTGATGTTGACAAAATGAATAATTTAAAATATTGAATGAGTGAGTTTTGAGTTAAATGAAAGGGAGGTAATCCATTATCGTAATTTTTGTTTAGGCTAAACAAAATTACTGATTCTTATTACATTCATTTAACAAAAATATGAATAACTTCCTTTCTCTTCAAGAAACACTCAAACGCTGACAATTTCAATAAAGTCAGTGAAATGGCGATTTTTTCTAGCTTTATCTATTTTGAATGTACATGTAGTTGTTAATCTTGTGTTTTTTTTTTTTGAGTCATTTCGGAGCGTGGTTTGAATGGTTTCAGTGAGTGTTCGGAATGGATGTATTGATTGAATGAATGAATGGAGCGCTATGTGAGCGATTTAGAATGGTTTTGACCGGAATGAGGGTAGTTTGCACGATGTTATTAATTCTAAGTTAATTCATCAACTCTTTGATTTATTTTTATTTTTAATTTTTTTTTTGCTATTGGAATTGGTCGTACAAATGGCCTCTTGGCAAAATATAGTAACAAAGTATTAATGCCACTTTGACAAGCATTGATGCCATTTTTAGAAAGCTCTAAAAGAAATGCAAACATAGAAGTAAAGAGTGAGAATTAGACGGTATGTTTTTTTATAGATCTGCTTTTTTACATATGTGACCCGTCACTTGAAAAGGGACCATCCGGGAATTCTGTAAAATGAATTATGGAAAAAAGAGATTTGATCCAGCATAGGTCAACCATAAGTCTCATTTCAAAAATTCTTTCACTGAAAGGTAGATTGATCATTCTTGATTCAGAAAATAAGCACATTGTGAAAAGTTTCGACCCTAGTCAGTCTGCGCAATCCGCGCAGTCTGACTAGGATCGACACCGTACGCACTTCCCAGATGGTCCCTTTTCGCGTGACGGGTCACAAATGTAAAAACTCACCTTGTGAACCCAACCCATAGAAAACGAGCGATCTGTTTACAGACTAGCACAGTCATACTCTATTTCGTCTGCTTTTTCATACGGAATTGACCACCAAGAAGATATTATGGAGATACAAAACCCATTCAAATTTCTCCACACGAAGCCGCTTTTTTACGCATGTGATCAAATGTACTCCGGAAACCATCCTGGAAAAAGAAGACATTGCTTTTTACAAGCAATATCTTCGTTTTCTGAAATGTTTTCTCCTTAAAAAGGGGAAAAAAATCTCTTTAATTTTGACTAACCAAAACCTTCTTGGGAATTTGATGAGTCTTGAATTTTGACGTCTGGTATTTTTGTGCCGCCACCATAGCGCATTTGGTTAGGCATAAGACTTCGAATCTGGAAGTCGTGGGTTCAATCCCTGGTGGCGGCAAATATCCTTTCCGACGCGCTGATAATAAGGTTATTTGTTAGCGCAAGGATACGTGGCAAACTACTGCTGAGATCCGCCATGGTTCTTTAACGTGCTCGGTGTAAAGCGATTTCGCTTTTCGGGTTAAACATCTAATGGGATAGCCAGTTAGTATGCAAATGTGCCTGCTCGATAATCAAACCCACGATGTCGAACTTCACGTGATTTGAAGTCATGTGTTCTACTGACTAAGCTAATGGGGACCGACAAATATGGAAGGTGCAGCATAACCATCTATTAGCCTAAGGGAGATAACCTTGTCTGTTATTCGCGGGAATGTTCGAGTACAGGTTGTCTGGATTATAAATAAGATTAGTTTGTTTGAGTTTGGTTTTACGCCACTTTCAACAATCGTTCAGTTATATTGCGGCGGCTGGAGCACATAACAATGGATTCCTTGTATTTCTCTCACCAGCACTACCATTACATCCTTTCCTAGCCTGAAGCTGCTTTCTCACATAGGTCTACGCTCATCAACCCATTGGTGAGAAACAAATAGTCGGAAAGGAGTGCCGCCGTCGCGGATCGGACTCGGGACCTCTAGATTGACATTCCGACGCGCTACTAACTGCTCATTTTCACATTTTGTCTCATTTATGCCTTAAAGACACATAAGCGTTTGTTTTTCGAGTAAGATCGATTGACATTTCTTTTCATTTCATTCCACCACTCGTGAAAATGAAATTTTGTTGTTCACCTAATGAAATAGAAAACGATCGGACACCGAAACAAACTGATATCCTCAAGGTAACTAACGTAGTCGAACAGTGTAATGGCATTCTGCAGTATACGTGTAGCTTATAATGTTAAGAGGTATAATTTTCGACGTATTTGAGATTTGAAAATGTACACCTTCTTTTGAAACTTCGTATATGATGGATCAACGATTATCCACTCAATGGATACCGACGACTTAGACAAACGCGATGCAAAGGGTAGACACAACTTTTCCGCCTTTCGCCGCATAACTTTACCAAATCTCGAGCCCTTTTTTAAAATAAACACTTTAATTTATAGGAAAGGAATCTACAGCATTTACTCTTTAATTGGATATTTGACATGCGTGAATTTTAAGTTATATAATTCCGAAAACAAAAGAAAAGTCTTTATACACCGTTAAATGTAGGGGTCATTGGGGAGTTCGATGGAACCTGTCTGTTTCATAAACACTCAAGAACGTTCTGACCATAGTATCTGACATTTTGTCCATCAATGATTCTCTAGTGCTTATAACATCATACTTCGTTGATTTGTTTGTCATTCACGATTAGTGTGGGCTTTGTTCGTATTACATCAATTAGTAACCCAATACGCAATGAGGTGTCATCCTACAGTTAACAACATCGTGAAATTGACAAGGTGAATGATTTTGGAATGATTTGAATGAGTGTGTGGAGCGAGTTTTGAGTGAAATTAATGGGAGTAATCCTATATCGCAAATTTTGTTCAGGGTGAACAAAATTGCGATATTGATTACCTCCCTTTAATAAAATTTGAATACAGGTTCTATAGATAGCTCTCTATTTCTTCAAGAACCTATTGGACGCTAACAAAATTTATTTTGAATGACGTTGTTGATTCTATATTTATCAATGGCTTTGAGCGTTTTTGAATGGTTTGAGTGAGTGTTTGTAATGAGTGGTAGGTACGCTGAGTGAGCGATTTAGAATGGTTATGATTGAGGTGAATGTCAATTTCACGATGTTTTTAAATGTAGAAGTCTGGAAACCAATCCTGCGCCAGTATGATTATAATCGGGAGCCTTTTTATTTTTTTTTTACTTATTTTACTTTCTTTCAAAACTCGCTCACCGAACTCCAATTTGGCGAATTGAGCGATATCTTATTACCCTCTTCAATACATAAACGTTTTTTCTGTTGTGAATTTTTTAGGGCTTCTCATACGCTTTGAACTCGACTGCCGAACATGAATAACATTGTGAAATATTTGAACGATTTGAATGGAATGCTGATGGCCTTGAACGATTTCGAAGCTTTTTTTTCATCCTCCGCCGTTTTTGGCGAGGGGATATAGTAATGCTCTCCGTCCGTCATTCTGTCATTCCGTCATTCCGTCATTCATAAAGGAGAAGTGCAGTGCACAAGAGCTACAACTCTTGCTGGCATAATTTTGGAGTTATTGCCCTTTGTTATTTTCAAGACTTAGATTTTGTCCGGAGCATATCTTCTAAAGTATTAAAGCTATCAACTTGAAACTTTATGGGACGATAGATCTCATGGAAGAGAAGTGCAGTGCTTAAGAACTACAACACTGGCTTATATAATTTTGGAGTTATTGCCCTTTGTTATTTTTAAGACTTAGATTTTGTCCGGAGCATATCTTCTTAAGTAGTTTAGCTATCAACTTGAAATTTTTTGGGTGGATAGATCTCATGGAAGAGGTGTGCAGTGCACAAGAAGTATAACTCTGGCTTGCATAATTTTGGAGTTGTTGCCCTTTGTTATTTTAAAGACTAAGATTTTGTAGGGGCTTAATTTCTTAAAGTAGAACCTTCATCTATTAGGCTTCAGTTTACTATTAAGCTTTCTTGACGGGGGTGGCCATGTCCGACATGGCTCTTGTTTTTCCAAAAATTCTGGAACAGCTTTGAGCTATTAGAGTGCATGTATTGATTACATTGCACTGAGAGCTGAGCTACCGATAAAGAATGGTTTTGATTGAGGTGAATGTCGATTTCACGATATTATTTACTTTAGTCCTTTTAACGTGACTGGTAACGAATACAGTTAATTACATCGTGAAATTGACACTCACCTTAATCAAAACCATTCTAAATCGCTCACTTAGCGCTCCATTCACTTATTCCAAACACTCAATCAAAACATTCATAAACGCTCAAACCCATTGAAAAATATAGAACCAACAACGTCATTCAAAATAAATTTTGATACATAAAAATCGCGATCTAAGTGATATAATTCAAATTGTTAGCGTCTCATAGATTGTTTAAGAACTAGGTAGCTATTATAGAACTTAAACGCATATTATATTAAAGGGGGATAATCAATATCGCCAATTTTGTTCGTCCTGAACAAAATTTGCATTTTAGGATTACCTCCCGTTAAATTCACTCAAAAGTCGCTCCACACACTCATTCAATTTAAGTCCTTTATCATTCCAAAATTATTCACCTTGTCAATTTCACGATGTTGTTAACTGTATGTCACACTGAGCTGCTAGAGATCCTTTTCAAGTGACGGGTCATATTGAGAGAAATACTATCCGACCATTGGCCATTAAAAAAACTGATTCTTACAAATACTACAAAATTATAAGACTACACTTATAGTGAGTATTTGGGATGAGTGGAAGGAGTGCTGAGTAATTTAGAATGGTTACGATTGAGGTAAATGTCACTTTCACGATGTATGTATTTTACTGTAATTTCGAACACCCCAAAGTTTCTGTTAATTCCTTGAATTTACCTAAACGCAAATTTCAGAGGAAGTCTGATTCGTATGAACAACTGTAGCTTTTTTTCCTTAAATTCATAGTTACAGTTTCATACATTGAGAAACCGACAAGGTAAATTACTTTGGAATTATTTTGAAATGAAATTGAATGGGTGATTTAAGTGAATTATGGGTGAAATTAAAGGAAGGTAATCGCTAATTTTGTTCAGCATGGGCAAAATAAGCGATATTAATTACCTCCCTATAATAAAATATGCATATATCTATAAATTGCCTCATTTTTATTCAAGAACCAATCAGACGCGATTTTTTTTTTAATTATTTCAGGTAAATCGCAAATTTTTCAAGCTTTACATGTATTTATTTTGAAATAAAGTCGCTGATCTTTATTTTTGCAGTGATTTAAGAGGGTTTTTGAATGGTTTGAGTGTTTTTAATGAATAACTGGAGCGCAGATTGAGCGATTTAAGAATGGTATTAATTCAGATGAATGTCAATTAGACGATGTAACTAATTGTATAAAAAATCTGTAAACAGATTTCTATATGTTTATGAGACTATCAGAAGCTTCCAATCTCAAACAAGTCAAATCATGATTTGGTGTTTTTTCTTTACAGTTTTGAATGCAACTGTTGAACCTTTTAGATGGTTTTGGAGGAATGTTTATAATGAATGAATGGAGCGCTTTGCGATCGATTTGGAAGGGGTTTGATTGGGATAATTGTCAACTTTGCGACTTTTTAGCTGTATGTTATCAGGTGATTTGACAAGACTCTTTAACGTTTGTTGAACTCAGAAAAATCGTTGTGACAATATATTCCTTTAGTAAATTTGAAAGCATTACTAAAAAATAAAATGGTTTTTACACCGTTTTATCACAACTCGATATCCTTGATTTTATTGTTTGCATCTCGTGTCATTACAAATAATGGAGATATATTGGGCGATTATCTTCAATACCGTAGAGTTGCAAACTGCGCAAACCTAGATGTGTGTAACACAGATATACTGTACGACTATTTGGACGAGGAAAGTATCACAGAACAGCGAGTTGGCTTTTGTTGCGGTGAGTGCAAGTGTGATAAACATTGTTTCAGACGCGGTGATTGTTGCCCGGATATGTTATTAAGTAACAGAACAGACTCAGACTCAAATATTCCTGCAGGAGGATCATATAGATGTGTCGTTGGAACGATGAAATCACAGGCTTGGAATAAATATTTAATGATTACTAAATGTCTTACAAACTTTTCAAATACGGAAGTCGTCCAAAAATGCTACGAGGATCCTACTTCTGGACTAGACTTCTTTACCGCGGTGTCAAGTAACGCTTCCGGTGATACATACAGGAACCAATATTGCGCAGAATGTAATTTTGAGGAACCAGTTTCTCTTACACCATGGAAAATACACGTAGGTTGCAATTCTGAGCCTTTAAAGAAAATATCTCCAGTCACTTTGATTAATGACGTCTTAGCAGCTGTTGGTTGTGATTTGTACTTAGTTCCACCGCCTGGAGTTAATTTTGAAAACTGTACAGATTTAATAGACACGTGTAATCAGACAGGCCAATGGAAAAGCTTCGATGCGGACGTTGCTTCTGGATGTGAGCTATATAGAGCACCATTTAATTTCAAAAGATATAGAAACATTTTTTGTCACATTTGCAATTTGAACTCAGCTATTCCTGCTAGAGATTGTATGGATACCATATCACGTGACAACTTTCCACTGCCATCATTTGCACTCCTTTTTGACTTTAACAATGTGGCTGACGTAAAACAGGATGGAATAAAATCAGATACATGTCCGGGTGGAACTGTATATATTGCTTTACTGGTAAGGATGTCTTAAGTCTAATGGTCTGTCCGCCTTTCTCTTTCTCTGCCTTCTTTTTTACCCTCTCTGTCCTCATTCTATTCATTTTTAGCTCCCCTGGCCGAAGGACAGTGAGCTATCGTCATGACGGTGTGTCCGTCGTGCGTGTGTGCGTATTTTTTTTTATTTAAGCATTTTCTTCTCCTAAACAATTGGGCGGATTTTGACGAAATTTGGCAAAAATGATCATTGGGTAACCCTTTTCTTAAGTTGTTCAAGAAATTTTGATTCACCTCCAAATATGGGCGTGGCAGGGTGGGGCTTATTTTATCTAAAACATATTCTCATCCCAAACCATTGGCCCGATTTCATTGAAACTTTGCATGAATGATCCTTGAGTAACCCTCTTCTAAAGATCTTAAAGATCCAAAGTATGGGCCTGACTATAATATGTTTTAAAAATGTTCTCCTCCAAAAACATATTGGCCCGATTTCAATGAAACTTGGCATAAATGGTTATTGGCTAACCCTCTTGTAAATTTGTTAAAGAAAATATGGGCGTGTCATGGGGAGTCACGATAAACTCTTTAAAAATCTTCTTTTCCCAAATCATTTGCCAGATTTTAATGAAACTTGACATGAATGATCCTTGGGTGACCCTCTTTTAAAGTTGTTCATGAAATTTGGATTGACTCACCAAATATTGGCGTGGCAGATGAGCGGGGGACTTATTTTCACTGCAAAATATATAATAAAAATCTTGTGCTCCCAATCCATTGGCCCAATTTCATTGAAATTTGCAAGATTGGTTCTTAGGTGTCTCTTTTCTTCAGTTGTACAAGAAATTTGGATTGACCCTCAAAATATAGGCGAGGCAGGGCGGGGGGTATTTGGTCCGATTTCAGTTAAACTTTGTATGAATGGCCCTTTGATGATCCTTTTCTAATTTTGTTTAAAGAAATTTCTATTGACCCAAAACGACGAGCGTGGCCGGGGGTGAGGGTTATTTTCACTTCAAATCTTATCCTCCCAAACTATTGGTCCCATTTAAATGAACTTTGGTATGAATGTTTGGTGACCCTGTACTAAAGTTGTTCAAAAATTCAAACTGATCCCCAGACATTGGCGCGGCTAAGGGGTGGTGGTATTTTCACTATTGAATCTGAAAAAAATCTTCTCCTCCCAAACCATTGGCCCGCTTTCAATGAAACTTGGCACTAATGATCTTTGGGTGACCCTTCTCTAAAGTTGTTAAAGAAATTTGGATTGACCCCTAAATATGGGCATAGCAAAAGGGGGGGATATTATCACTATTAAATCTGAAAAAATCTTCTCACACACCATTGGCCCGATTTCAGTGAAACTTGGCAGAAATGATCTTTGGGTGACCCTTTTCTTAAATTGTTCAAAAAATTTAGATTGACCCCTAAATATGGGCGTGGCAAAAGTGCTCAAAATTGCAAAACTGTTTAAAAATTTGGACTGACTCCAAAATATGGGCGTGGCAAAAGGGGGGGGGGGTATTTTCACTATTAAATCTGAATAAAATCGTCTCCTCCAAAACAATTGGTCCCATTTCAATGAATCTTGGCAATAATGTGATCTTTTGGCGTGGCAAAATTGCTCAAAATTGCAAAATTGTTCAAAAATTTTGAATGACTCTGGCGTTACGCAAGATACTGGTGACACCTTACAAAAACGTCGACATTGTTAGCTGGTTATTGCGATAAAATCCTTTTTTTCGTCGGATATTATTGGAACATACATCAAACTTTGCATCAAATAACATTCTACCAGATTATTTGTTAAGATCCGTATTATGCTGAATGTGCAAGGGTTATTTTGCCTTTTAAACGTATAAAAATAATGTAAAAATAATAATTTTATATCTGGACGAAATAATAATGTTTTTGGTTTCGTCAGAGTTAATTTTTAAAATTTATTTAGAAAAATGAAGATCGCACGAATGATAGATTTAAAAAATAAGAGCTGTCCCACTTTAACGATGATATAAGTGAAGTCGCGTTCTTGTCTGTACCGTTCAATGTAAAGTTCACTGATCAAATTGATTTTTACATTAAAAAATACATTTTCTCTATAGATTAGAAAAATGTAAATATAATTATTTTTTGAACCGCCGTTAAGAATCTTAGTGAAAATGCAAAAGTCACAAAAAAAAAAAAGTCCCACTGTCACTTTTGACGTCGATAATTAAGAATTGCTATTTTCAACCGTTATAATTTATATCTTTAACTTGTTGAATTGAATTCGAATTTCTATGCAAAAATACATTTTCATTTCTGTTTACAAAGATATGAATCGTTCAATGCTCGGCCAAATAGTAATGATTTTATTGATAAATACAAAAGTCACCAAAATGTCCCACCGACGTTATTTTTTAGAACGCGACGTTGATTTTTCCCCGTTACCAAGCAAAGCAGAATAAATATGATTAAATGCATTCGCATTTCACATGCTTGATTTGATTTTTTTATTTTAAACTTTAGATAATAATAGTTATAAAGTAATAAGCGAATAAATTTAAATGCTCCAAATTTACGCATGATATATAAAAAAAGAAGATGGAAATTCAAACTGTTATCAATATGAAATAAACTAAAGGCAAATTGAAAAAAAAATATCAGTAAATAAATAACATATTATACTATCATAAACTGATCTATATGAGAGAATCCTTAACAGAAAACATTTTATCAAACTGAATAAAAAAGAAGTAAAAAATCAAATTCTATTCAAAGTTAAGATTTCTTCAGTGGTAAGATCGATTTGTTCAGATAAACACGATTTCTTCGGAATCATCTTATAAATCATAATTGGAATTAATAGTAATATTGATTTTAATAATGATAATAAGTTAATCATGATAGTCAATTTTCTAAAAATACATGTTACTAGTTAATAAAAATCTTATTTTTGAACCGCTAAAATATTTGATATCGTTTGTATATCTTTACTTTGCAAAAGTGTTTCAAAATCACACCGAGTCAATCCTACTCTGCACTATATCATTGGATCTGCGCCGGAATCTTCGGAAATCCGTGTCCATTTTGTGTCATAAAAACACCTTTTTGTGTTTGAATCTTCGCAAAGTTTAACAGCGTTTCAATGAAAGAAATATATCGTTTGCAAACGTGTGCGTGAAGATAGGTTAGTAAAAACGGTACGTTACATTCACACCGACGTCGGAACTATTTGTAACGCAAAGGGTCACCAGTATCTTGCGCAACGTCTCTCAAATATGAGTGGGGGGGGGGGGGGGCGGGTCACTATTAATCCTGAAAAAAAATCTTCTCCTTCCAAACTATTGGCCCGACTTTCAATTAAACTTGGCAAAAATGATGTTTGGGTGACCATTTTCTACAGTTGTTCAAGAAATGTGGATCGACCCCCCAAAAATATGGGCGTTGCAGGCGGGGGGGGGGGGGGGGTATGTTATCTGAAAAAATCTTCTCCTCTCAAACCATTGGGCCGATTTCAACGAAACTTTGCATTAATGATCCTTGGATGACCCTCTTCTTATGTTAATCAAGATATTTTGACTGACTCCCTAATATTGGCGTGGCAGGACGAAAGTCTGGAGTTTTTAAAGCCAACGGTGCGATACAGCCCCCTGGGCCTCTTGTTTGTATTCCTCACTAATTTCTTTCTCTTACACGTATTTTGCTTCCTATTAATATAAGAGATTATCCACTTAGGTGGACTTCGGACATCTGATGTCTGACTTCGGACTTAGAGGGGTCGTCTCAAAATGAAAGAAACAATATTAATTTATACACCATGATTGCATAAAAATATGACGTACCTGATCATATTTTTAAGTGTGATTCGCTAGTATGGAGGAACAAAAATTTGTAAAATTTCGGACATGCATGTTGTTTTATTATTTCAAATATGAGCAAATCTATCTCACCACGCTAAGTATTTTCTATACTGCAACGTAAACATACCAGTTTGTCTCTCCATCTATATCTGTCAGCTAATGAATCTGTTCACTCATTTTTCTTTAGTACTTCAAAGCTAATATTTGATATGCAGCTGGCTTGTTTTAAGAGAAAACTGGAAGTGGTCATTTCATTCAAGAGCAATGTCAAAACTTAGACCTTTATCTCAAAAATTTGTGTTGCATAGCAACCTGTTAATTTTGAAAGCGCTTGCGTTGCATTCCACATAGGTTGCTCGCTATATACCAGTTCGAAACCGTGCGCGACGAGCGCATTATGGGATTAGGTCAACCGAACGCGGCACACTGAACTAAACACAGTAAATATCCCCTGAAAACATTCGATTTTTACAGAGTTGTAAACAAGAATGATCATTGTCTTATTATTTGTCTAAAGTATCAAAATCATGCAGTTTGTAGGCCGACTGTATTAACTCGCATTTTTAGAGATTATTCTACATAATCTTAATAAACTGCATTCGACAAGACTGTAATGAACACTCCCAATTAGTTTTTTTTATTAGGTTTTACGTCGCTTTCAACAATCTTTCAGTTATATCGCGGCGGCTAGAGCAACAACAATGGATTCCTGGTATTTCTCACACTAGTACCACCATTTCACCCTTTTCCTAGCCTCCAGCTGCTATTCAACATAGGTCTACGACTAATGGAAGACAAATAGTCGAAAAGAATGAGTTTCGCCGTCGGGGATAGAGCCCGGAACCTCTAGATTGACAGTCCGACGCGCTACCAACTGTCCTCTGAGTGCGGCCTACTTTCAATGAGGATATAATGCACTAGATAATGATCCTAATGCTATTGTCAGTCTACTGAAACGATCATGATTTTTAAAAGAAAATCTAGTAATCGTTTAAGCCAAATCGTGGTATCATCGGCATTGCTTGCGTGTTCAATCCGTCATGTGTCAAGATTTGTTTTAAAACATTTAATGGTATCTCTGAAGGCAAAAGTTTAAACTTTTAATAAATATTGACTGTCTAAAGAACAGCTCTTAATTTTTTTGGATAATATCTTATATTCTTAACTTACCTTTGTAACAAATTTTTACCTTTCCTTTGTCTGGGATTTTTCAGCAAGCGTTTTTTTAAAGGATAGAAAAAATATGGAATTTAGTCAGAATTGATTGTGAAATAAGTATCAAACAAAAAGCGTAGAACATATATGAGAATCAAGTGTAAACCCAATACAGCATTGTGCGAGAATAACGTAGTTCATTATTGCTTTTCAGTGGTTTAGCAAGAAATAAAGGTCGATAAAAAATGAAAATCCCGACCCTAAACCAGTAAAATTATAAAAAAGAAATCCTCTGCTTTCGCTCATTTCACTCTATTTGAAGTTAGATCTATTAGATCGTAGACAAATAAACAAATCTAAATGCCTTAGTGATGACGTTACATTGTAATCACACAAAAAATGACGCGTTTTGTCATTTTGTCTAAACTTTTAATCGTTTTAATCAAAGAAATAGAGTAATCGTTTGTTTTTCGGTATTATAGAAAAATACTTCACTGCGTGACAAGCAAAAGCTATAATTTCAGTCGTCGCTCCCCCAGATATTGAATATCGGTTTAAAGAAGCGAGCCACCGAATAGCCACCGATACGCCGGCGAGGCGTCGTTAATTTTGACGGAAGTCGAATGTCAAAACCTAAAAGAAAGTACGTCTGCGATGGAACAAAGTCGACAGGTCTACGGCAGATGACCGACTGTAGCACGGCCGCTCGCCAGCGATTAGTGGTCGATACAGTTTGGACACCCAGTCGGGTCCCTTGGCAATTCTAATTTCGGAAAAGTTTGAGTAATGATACGAATTTTCGACACCCACGACTCTAACAGACTTGTCGGTAGATTTTATAAAGTAGACTTAGTTCATCAACGCCTCGCCGATCTTACAAAATCACATAACCGATATTGAATCGACTGATGCACCGATGACTCGCAGGCTAGTCGCAGACTCTATCCCCAAAAACATCGTCGAATCGATTTGGTGACACTAGCTTTTACATTTGGTCCATCCCGTTAAAAATAATAGTAAGGGAAGAACAAAATGTGTCAATCTCAGTCTATGCTGAGTCGCAGAATGGCTTATATTGGAACGTGTTTACGTTGAAGATATTTTCTGAATCTAGAAATAATCGTTATCTTTTGCTGTAAATCCATTCAGACAGGCCACTTTTAAGCTGACTTCTGCTGGATCCAATCTCTTGTTCAAGAATTTGTTCGAGATGTAAAGACGTTTCCGAACGTTTTGAAATTGCTACCCGCTTTGTGCATTAGTGTATGTGCTCCAAGTGTAACATTTTTCGAACGTTTCTAGAACGTTTACATCTAGTAATATTACGCGTCCTTGACATCATAAAATCATAGTACTTTATTGTGAAAAACGGCGAAAACAATACATGCAATACATATTCATATACATGTTTTTATATTAGTAAAGGGTTACAGGTATAAGCTGTTTATGTATTTTGAGACATCCCCCGATATGTTAGTAAGTCAGATGTCCGATCTCGGAGTTCACCTAAGTGGATAATGTCTATTACTCCCGTAGCTGATGTCTAGATCATTATCTTTTAAACGAAACAAAAACAGTTTCAGTAAGTTACCTTTGGGATTGCTTTTGAATGAAATTGAAATATTGGGTAGATTGAGCCTTTTTTATGAATTAAAGTAGGAGGGGTACAATATCGCTAATTCATCAAAATAAGAAGAAATTTCGTGTCACACAAAAGTTGGTGACGAATAATGGACCTTTTTTGCACGCGCTTGAGCACAAAAAAGCTACGTAGTGCACACGTTGTTCGATTTTTGACTCGTTTATCTTTTTCCTATGCAATTTCCAGGATACAGGGTTTATTCCAATGGCCTGCTTTACAAGACCAAAAAAAGCGCGGAAACAACCGGAGCTTTCTTTAGAATGATATTTTCCACAGTAAATAATGACTGAAAAACCTTGATTTTTGAGAGTGATTCGTCATTTCAAAAATTGAGTTTTCAGCCGTTATTTAAGAATCTTAATATGGTTTCACGTCAGTGAATTAAACGAATAGCGTTTGCAACGTCGAATGTTTTCACTCAATGTTTCAAGTGCTAACTTCATATTAAGTGATGCCATCGAGTCGAGTTTTTCCAAGGTTTTCCCGTATTTTTTTAAAAAAAATAGTCCGCCAGTGAACATCCGAAGTTGATCTTGATATTGGCCGAGTGGTGTTCCGAATAATATGTGCTTGGGTGTAATTGGAATAAGAATGGAATAAACGGAGCCCCGAGAGAGCGATTTAGAGTGGTTATGGTTTCGATGCGTGTCAATTTCACGATGTTACTAACTATAATTGAAGCGGAATGCTCTACAATACTGATTCAAAACATCTTTAACGTTTGAGTAGTAGAAATCCTCTAGTATAAAGTAATCTAATGGTTTACATCGCGTGAAGTGCGAAATTGACGAAACTTCATTTTTGTAATGCAAATGTAAGCAAGAGTACCGCCTACAGTTGCCTTCCCCCGGCTGTTGAAAGTTGGATGGTGAAAAAATCTAAGTCGAACAAGGAACATAATTCGTTTTGGTTTATGTTGCTCTTTTGATGGTGAACATGATTGCCAAGTTTCAGGTATATGTCTTCACTTCCGTTCAGTTCTTCGTTCAAAGATTTCGGGTTCAAATAAAGCCCTGTCCTGCCACGCCCATATTTATAGGCCAATCGAAATTTCGAGAACAATTTTAGAAAGGGTCACCCAGGGAACATTCTGGCAAAGTTTCATTGAGATCGGCCAAATGGTTCGGGAGGAGATGTCTTCCAAAGATTCAGGCTAAAATTAAACCCCGCCCTGCCAAGCCCATATTCATGGGCCAAACACAATTTTACGAACAAATGTAGACAAAGGTCAAACAAGGAACATTCTTGTAAAGTTTCACTGAAATCGGACCAGTGGTTCAGGAGGAGATGTCGTTCAAAGATTTCAAAGTGAAAAAAATGCCTCACCCTGCCGTCCCATATTTATAGGCCAATCAGAATATAGCACATAATTCTAAAACAATGGTCAATTTCAATTTCAATTCGTTTATTGATACATTTCAGGCCTCCAGCCTATTGTACATATATGTTACAAACAAGTTACATAAACATGTGTACAGTGATGGTTAAATTAACACAATAATGTATTTAGACATGGTTACAAGATGGAAATGTGTTCTTTTTTTTTGTCAAAATAAAACATTCTCTTCAACATTTCAATTTTTCCTGGCCAGCATTGCACGATAGGGGACGTGTCCCAGTAGTATGAGACACTCCCCCTTTCGTTCAGCGCTCGCTTATGAACATTTATAAGTGCATATTACAGTTCCAAAATAAATTTTCTTCTCTGTAGTGAGTGATAGATGTAACGGGAAATGTTTCTAATAATCAAGTCATTTTTGCTACTAAGTAGCATATTCATCTTATGCTTATTTGGCTTTTTGTAATATTTTTCCGGTATGTAAACTTGTCTAAGGTCAGCATATATTCTACATTGGAAAATAAAATGGTATTCGTCTTCTACTAATTTTGACGAGCAAACTTTACATAAACGTTGTTCTCTTGAAATATTGTCGTATCGGCCTCTTTCTATTTCTAAGGAATGAACTCCAGTGCGGAATTGCGAGTAGGCATGTCTAAATTTTTTAATAGTTAGTACATCAAAATAATATTCTTTCTCAAAAGATGGTTTAATATATCTATAAACACACAGCTTTGGACTATTTTCAACGGACTCATGCCAATGTTGTATGTATTGATCTTTCAATCTTTGGGTAAAAATATTCAAAAATTGTACTTCATCGTTAACAACTTGACTATGCCACACATGTCCAAAACCGTTTTGACATAGTAATTTTTCAACTTCCCTCGCCCAATTAAAATGAGGTCTACTTTGATAATTATCATTTAGGAGCATGAGGTAGCATTGTTTTACAAATCGTTCCTGTGGCATTTTTAAAATCCTCAACCAATACTTGATACACCGTCTAGAACTTTCTATGTATAAAGGGAAGCGGGCACAATCACCCAAACCTGGACATTGGTTGAATTCATACTGACACTCAGGAACCTTTTACATGCATAGTTTAGGACTCTCTCACATGGTTCTCTTGAAACAAATCCCCAAATTTCGGCGCCATACATCAAAATTGGTAATACTTTTGTGTCAAATACTTTAAAGAATACAGTGTAAGGCAACTGACCATACGAATTTAATGACGATATAATTGAAAGTAGTGCTCTTTTAGCTTTGACTGACATATCGTTTGCCATGTAATTTAATGATAGTGCTGATGTAAATGTTATACCAACATAGGTAAAGGATGAAACAATTTCTAATCTTTCGCCTCCAAAAGACCATTTTTCGAATTTTGACAATTTACCACCCTTCTTAAAAACCATAATTTTACTTTTCTGTGAATTTACCTTTAAGCAACTGCTTTGACAAAAATCATGTAAAAAATTTAATTGTCTTTGAAGGTCCTTAACTGTTTCTGCGATTAATGCTACGTCATCTGCGAATAACAGGATTAAAATTTCAATTAGACTATTTGGCTGTGGCTGGATTCCTCTTAGATTAGGATCTTCTCTCATTTTCACTGCTAATTCATTGATAAATATAGCAAATAACTTTGGCGAGGCCATACATCCTTGCTTTAAACCTATTTTACAATCAAAGTAATCAGTCATATAGCCATTATATCGGACGCACGATTTGACCTGCTTATACATTGCTTGGATAGACTCGAATAAGTGACCTTTTAATTCGACTTTGATTAGAACTTCCAATAGCTTTTTTCTTACTACCGAGTCGAACGCGGTTTTAAAATCAATAAAAGCGACATACATTTTGCCCCCCTTTTTACGCAAGACTTTAGATATAAGAGATTGCAGGATGAAAGCGTTGTCTATGGTACAATAGCCAGTTCGAAAACCTGATTGTGATTCATCAATTTTGTCAAATATGTTTGCAAAGAAAGAAAGTCTCCTTTCAATAATGCTTGTGTAAATCTTACCAAAAATGTCTAACAATGCTATACCCCGATAGTTTGACGGGTCATTTTGGTCGCCTTTTTTAAAAATTGGAATGATGATAGCTTTGCTCCATGCAAAAGGAAACTCACCCTTCTCAAACAATCTGTTGAATAACCGTATCATAATAGGCATCAAAATATCAATAGTGTTTTTGAAAAATTCTGGTGGGATGCCGTCTTCGCCAGGGGATTTGAAATTTTTAAGGGATTGAATGCTATGCAAAATTTCTTCATCGGTAATTTCTGCATTGAATATACTATGTTCAATTTCTGTCAAATTATCATCAGGAGAAATATAGTCTTCACTGATTTCATCAACGCTTTCAAACAGCGTTTCGAAATGTTTTTTCCATCTTTCCATAGGGATATCGTTTTGAACACTTGTTGTGTTTTGAAAACATTTTAACTTTTTCCAGAATGTTTTTGGATTATTTACATTTTGTAATAGGTCATTTAATTTTTTGTCAGCTAAATTTGACTTTTTGTAACGACATCGTTGTTTAAAATCACATTTTAATTTCAAATAATTTTGAAGATCTTGTGGAAATCTTGTTAATCTGTATTTCCTTAGTGCTTTCACTTTTTCTCTTTTTAGATTTTTACATTCATAATCGAACCATGGTTGGTTTATCTTATGAACCTTTTTATGTTTAGGACTATCCTTTTCACAGACTTTGAGTGAATTTTCTATCAATGTTACTATTTCTTGTGTTATGCAATCAATGTTTTCTTCATAATTGTTAATCATGTTTACTAATTTTTGTGTCATTTGATTATCTAATATGCTAATAAGGCTGTTTCTAAGATCAGCAATCGATGTTTCATTAAATATGTACTTTTGCTGTTTGAATTGTGTATTGTATTTAACATCCTCGTTGAGTACTTTATCTGTTTTTACATGTTTGTCAAAAATTATAACAGTTTCAAGTGGAAAATGGGTCGATTCCGTTTTTTGACCGACGTCGAAAGATTCAATTTTATGGTGACAATCATTAGATAATAAAACATAATCTACAACACTAGATCCATTCATATTTACAAACGTGAAATGACCAATATCTTTGTCATTTCCACTTCTGCCATTTAAAATACAAACGCCATATGATTTACAAAATTCTAACAGTTTAACACCTCGATTATTAATAGTTTTATCACATGAAGTTCTATCTGACATATCTGTAGAAATCATTTCAGACATCTCATCATGAAAAACACTTTTTGACTCATCTATATAATCTTTATCACAACCAGTCCTAGCATTTAGATCTCCCATAATCATCATATCCACATTCATAACATCAATATCCAACTGGTTTAGGTAATGTTCTAATAATTCAACACCTTTAAATGGTTCATTTTTATAAGATGGAGAATTGTCAGGTGGAAGATAGGCTAAACATATTAAGAAGTCCTTATCTCTTTTCATAGCTGGTTTCTTAAACTTCAAAAAGATGCATAGATTCGAATTTGTTTCCAAAATATCATACATGTTTTCAAAAGACTTATGGACAAACAAACAAAGTCCTGCCATGTATCTTCCCTTATTATTGAATTTATAAGCATTTTTAACATAACATTTATGATCTGGAAACAAATTCGAATATTCAGTAAAATCTGATACCCAGGTTTCAACTAAACCAAAAACATGAAATGATTTTAAATAGTTTAAAGTACTATCAAATTCTAATTTACTTTTCGCACCATCAATGTTCCAACACAACACCTTAATCTGACCATTATTTTCACCGTGGCCTCGACCGCACCCCTAGAAAGTTTCCATGTATTGTTCTGCACTGTTGGTATCAATAGTATCTGGTTTATCAACGACATTAACGCTATCTGTGCTTGCCACTCTAGGCTTGTCATTGGCTTTTTCGCTAACCTTATTTCTAAAGAATAGTTTGCCTTTATAGAAATACCCCGTTTGTCCTCTCGATTTTAATGTTTTCAGTGTTTGTCGCTGTTCATATGTCATATCATCACCAACTCTAATAGACCGTAAGCGTAGCGCATCTCTGCCTGAATATACCCGAAATTTATCATCCTCATAGCGAAATGTTACAATTACTAGTGGCGGTGAATTATCGTTACTTGGGATTACTTTAACGTTCTTAATATCATCAGGTATCCATTTCTCCTGAGGACAAGCCACTACCAACACCTTTTCAATTACCTCTACTTTTTTATCATTATTACTGAGATTTTCGTCAATTGTTAATCCGAACACTCGCATATTACTAGCAATCGCCTTTTTGTGCAGTACTTCCATATCAGATTTTAGGCTCATTAACTTATCTTCATGCTCTTGTGAGATACTAATCATTTGATCTAAGTCGGTATGTATACTTTCAGTAACCACATGTCAATTTTCACTGAGACGGTCTGTTCGTTCAAGGCCCTTTTCTAGATATGACTGTTTTTCTCTAATTGTGTTTAATTCAGTTTTGATTCCAGTTTGTTCAGTCTTGATATCATGCATATTTTCTTTTAGATTCGTGATGTCATCTTGCATTGATTTTATCTGCGCTAACACGTTTAGTTCAGAATCTTTAATTGCTTTGAGAAGTGTCTCAGTTTCTGTAGGACCGGGATTACTCTCTATATCATTTGATAATACAAGTTTCAATTGTCCAATGTTATAAGCACAAACTACGCCGATGTTGGTATGCAAGCTCGGCGTATATGAACAAACGAATACGTCATTCCTAGACAATTCCGTGGTAACGTATAAGTTGCATGCTAGAACTGTGCACTGGGTTATTAGTATAATAGGAATCAATATCACGAAGAGGGTCATTGTTCTGAAGTGGACGTCATCAGAATGTGTGTATGGTGTGTATATCCCATGCTTATCGCTCGGTCCAATTTTCTGCCCATGACCACCTTTAAATAAACCAATGCGCGCTCTGTATAGTGCGATACTGACTTCCATGTTTGAATGTTTAATATATCCAGCGTGTACTATTATAGAAAAATCTGGCCACACTACTATTCTATCGGCTATGAACAAAGTGGCACTTTTTGTATGCCATACACCAAAGTCAAACTATACTTCACAGTCAATGCTTTACCGATGAGTTTAAATCACGATAAACAATGTATAGGTAGGTAAGTATCCAGGTAGACAGGGATTATAACTGTACACTATGTACACTATGTGTACTATCTGCATGGAGAGGTTAAATATAGCCTGTTCAATCAACCGCGAACTGATAATTTCCACATTATGATTTTGGATTTACTTCAATAAGTCAAAATTCATTTTTCAAAAAACTGAACCAGTACCAAAGTCTTTCTCTACAGACATTCACAAGAAGTCACATATAATTTTTGTCAGCATAAACTTTGTATTTCCACTTAAATAAGTCCAATTTGTGGGGAGCCAAAAAGTATGACCATCTCCTATCACTGTACACTATTGGTCACCAAAGGACATTCTGGCAGAGTTTCATTGAGATCGGCCCAATGGTTCAGGAGGAGATGTCGTTCAAAGATTTCAGGCTCAAATTAAGCCCCTCCCTGCCACACACATATAAAGGGGCCAATAAATATTTCGCTAATAAATATTGAAAAGGTTCATGTAAGGAACATTCTGGTAAAGTTTCACTGAAATCGACCCAGTGGTCCAGGAGGAAATGTCGTTCAAAGATTTCAAAGTGAAAGCACTGCAATGCCCATATTTAAAGGCCAATCAGAATATAGCAAACAATTTTAAAAGAGGGTCATCCAAGGTCATTCTGGCAAAGTTTCATTGATATCGGACTCAAAATAAGCTCCCGCCCTGTCACACCCAATTTTTCGAACAATTTTTGAAAAGGGTGACCCAGGTAACATTCTTGTAAAGTATCATTGCCATCAGCCCATTGGTTGGGGAGGAGATTTCTTCCAAGAATTTCGGGCTCAAAATAAGCCTCGCCCTGCGACGCCGATATTTGTGGGCCAATCAAAATTTTGCGAACAATTTTTGAAAAGGGTCACCCAAAAGACATTCTGGTAGAGTTTCATTGATATCGGACCAATGGTTCAGGTGGAGATTCGTTCAAGATTTCTGGCTAAAAAATAGCCCAGCCCTGCCACCTCCATATATATTGGCCAGTCAAAATTTCGCGAACAATTTTTGAAAAGGGTCAGCCAAGGAACATTCAGGCAAAGTTCTATTGATATCGGCCCTATGGTTCAGGAGGAGATGTTGTTTAAAGATTTCGGGCTCAAAAGTAGCCCCGCCCTGCAACGCTCGTATTTATTGGCCAATCAAAATTTCGCGAACATTTTTTTAAAAGGGTCAGCAAAGGATCATTTTGGTAAAGTTATTGAAATCGGCCTAGTGGTTCAAGAGGAGATGTCGTTCAAAGGTTTCAAAGTGAAAAAAATGCCATGCCCTGCTACGCCCATAGGCCAATCAGAATTTAGCGAATATTTCTTAAAGAGGGGTCCCTAAGGAACATGCTGGCAAAGTATCATTGAAATCGGCCCAGTGGTTCAGGAGAAGAAGGCTGTAAGATTTTTGATGACGGACGACGCACGACGGATGACGGACCCAGAGTCACCCTTAAAGCTCCCCTTGAGCACGTTGTGTTCAGGTGAGCTGAAAACAGATGAATTATTATCGCAAAATCGTTTTATTGTTCATGCGGTTGATTTCTTTTTGGTTTTAAAGGAACCGACGCATGCAATTCATAAACCATTATTGCACTTTGAGTCTAAACATTTGGCGACAGAATCGTGTATTGCTCGCGTAAACGAATAACGTATCAAATCCTTCAAAAACGTCATCGCTCTCAATCAATTTCACGTGACGTTTTTTAGCTCTAACATTTGATGTCATATAATTGCATTTTATACAGAAGCAAAGTGAAATGGATTTTTCCACGGTTCTTTATTTTATTGGATTGCAATTATTATTGCAAATTGTTATTTATGTACTATTGTCGTTTTAAGATAAAAATATAGAATCATTTACGCTCAGCCTGTTAAACTTAAAATAACTAAATAATTAAATAAATAAAAAAATAAAATAGTCTAAGGGCTCATCTGACACATTGTCATTTTCAAATGACCCATCAGGTTGACAAAAGTGCAATGAGTACATAGCGATAGAACGGCCCCTTTCTCACCATGCCAATAATTTCCCAGAAATGCAGACAGGTACAGTCGATATCATCATGAAATTGACAAGATGAATGACAATGACTTAAGAATGATTTCAGAGTGAACTGTAATTTTTGAAAAGGGTCAGCCAAGGAACATTCAGGCAAAGTTCTATTGATATCGGCCCTATGGTTCAGGAGGAGATGTTGTTTAAAGATTTCGGGCTCAAAAGTAGCCCCGCCCTGCAACGCTCGTATTTATTGGCCAATCAAAATTTCGCGAACATTTTTTTAAAAGGGTCAGCAAAGGATCATTTTGGTAAAGTTATTGAAATCGGCCTAGTGGTTCAAGAGGAGATGTCGTTCAAAGGTTTCAAAGTGAAAAAATGCCATGCCCTGCTACGCCCATAGGCCAATCAGAATTTAGCGAATATTTCTTAAAGAGGGGTCCCTAAGGAACATGCTGGCAAAGTATCATTGAAATCGGCCCAGTGGTTCAGGAGAAGAAGGCTGTAAGATTTTTGATGACGGACGACGCACGACGGATGACGGACCCAGAGTCACCCTTAAAGCTCCCCTTGAGCACGTTGTGTTCAGGTGAGCTGAAAACAGATGAATTATTATCGCAAAATCGTTTTATTGTTCATGCGGTTGATTTCTTTTTGGTTTTAAAGGAACCGACGCATGCAATTCATAAACCATTATTGCACTTTGAGTCTAAACATTTGGCGACAGAATCGTGTATTGCTCGCGTAAACGAATAACGTATCAAATCCTTCAAAAACGTCATCGCTCTCAATCAATTTCACGTGACGTTTTTTAGCTCTAACATTTGATGTCATATAATTGCATTTTATACAGAAGCAAAGTGAAATGGATTTTTCCACGGTTCTTTATTTTATTGGATTGCAATTATTATTGCAAATTGTTATTTATGTACTATTGTCGTTTTAAGATAAAAATATAGAATCATTTACGCTCAGCCTGTTAAACTTAAAATAACTAAATAATTAAATAAATAAAAAAATAAAATAGTCTAAGGGCTCATCTGACACATTGTCATTTTCAAATGACCCATCAGGTTGACAGAAGTGCAATGAGTACATAGCGATAGAACGGCCCCTTTCTCACCATGCCAATAATTTCCCAGAAATGCAGACAGGTACAGTCGATATCATCATGAAATTGACAAGATGAATGACAATGACTTAAGAATGATTTCAGAGTGAACTGTAATAAGTGAGAGGAGCAAGTTTTAAATGAAATTAAGTGTACATGTATATTATATAACGTCGCTTATTTCGTCCAAATAGGCAAACCTTTTTTTCCTTTGTTCAATAGAAAACTAGATCTACATTGACTGGCGGTTGATTAGATAGAGGATAATCGTTTGTTTCAGTGTAAGATCGATTTATATTTCATTGAGTGAACAACTAAAAGCTAAAAAGCTATATGTTGTTTACGGAATGAAATATTAATCGATCTTACTCGAAAAACAAACGATTTTTCTATTTCTTTAATGCAAAAATGAGACAAAAATGTGAAGTTTCTAGGACATATTTCCGTAAAGCGCGTCATTTTTCGAGTGATTGCTATGCAACGTTTATTGTGACGTCACTTATTTCGCCCCGCAAAGATGACGTCAGATAGGATGAAATGCACAAAAGCAGGGTATAAGTTTTTGATAATTTCACTGCTTTTGTGGTGATATTATCAAGTGATAATCTACCGTTATTTCTCGATAAACCACCGAAAAGCATTAAAGAAAGCTTTATAAATTATATATGTGACCCGTTACGCGCAAAGGAACCATCTGGAAACTATGAAAATTATATCCATGTATATGGAAAAGAGATTTGGTCGAGCATAGGTCGGACAGATGTCGCATTCTAAAACTTCTTTCACGGAAAAGTCGATTGATCCATCTTGATTTTAGAAAATTGCCAAGTAGTGAAAAGTTTCTACCTTAGTCAGACTGCGTAGCCTTTGATCAACAATTTACGCACTACACAGATGGTCCCTTTTCACGTGACTGGTCACATTAAATCCTGACTATTTTTGAGTAGTCCTTCCATGACTTTTCATTCAGCATGAACGAGTTAATATTAGAGGAATAACATTTATTTTCATTACAGGATGCATGCTATGTCACCCATTGTGAGACGGGACTTAATATCACGGATGGAGAATGTAGGCCATCAGTGGACAACTTGTGCATCGACGCTTTTCTAGTGCTGAAGTCTATGATGAATATTTCCGGTCTCGAAACTGAAGATATACGTGGCGCAGTTGAAACTACGATAAATGAAACATCTCACTTACCTATGCATTATTTAGCCTGGGATGTTCACGCGGATTTTAAAATGAATTTTATTGTACATTTTAAGTTTGTTTTTAATATTACAATTGCAGATTTATTGATCAATTTTTCGAGGTACCCAATTAATGTGACGGTATCAGGAGAGGATAAAGAGTTGAATATGACGAATATTTTGCATATCCCGTTTGTTGTGACTTTCGAAACTGAAGTAACAACGTACATAATTCATGCAGATGTATCTCACCATTTTCAACTACCCGAGATAGAATTAGTGGAGAGAAGGTCATTCAATAATAGAGATCCTGTGTCAATTTGCAGTAAAGAATCACAACTACAAATTTTGACCCAATTCACATCTTGTTCATGGATAGAGATAGACATGCAAAGTACCGATATGTACTTTGAAAATGAAGGTCTTTCATTCAAAGAATCGGGTATTACAATACCTAATAATTCATACATCGTCACCAAACAAAATAGTCAAAGTGATTTGAATTATTCCATGATCAAAATTTGTGTTAACGATATTGAACATTATACAAAATCTAGACAGCAAGAACTAAATTCAGACGAACAGGTTTCTGGGCCTCTTGGCTACCTTACAATAGCTACATCAGTGTTGTCGATAGTGTCTTGTATTTTAACATTCATTACATACATTATTTTTAAAGTTTTACGGACACAACCCGGTATAAACAACATGATGCTGTCAATTTCTATATTTCTTGGACACGTTCTGTTTCTATTTAGCTCCTATAATGGAATCTCACCGGTGGTTTGTCTGTTTATAGGTAGTCTTGTTCATTTCCTCTGGTTATCTGTCATGTTTTGGTACCTAGTGTGCTCTTTTCATACATTCCGTGTTTTTCACATATCTCTGCTAAAACTGGAAACCGGTGTTTTAAGAACAACTCTGAAATATACCATGTTTGTTACGGGCACATCTCTTTGTTTTATTACAATTAATGTCATAGCTTCGGCTGTTATATCTAAACGTGAGGATTTCGGCTATACGTATACCGACGGTCAATTATGTTGGATATCATATCCCCTCCTTCTAGGTCTAACTATAACATTACCAGCTCTCCTTTCAGTAGCCTGTAACGTCATATTATTTATAACTGCCGTCTACAAAATAAGCACAGGAATCAAGACAGACATACGATCAAACCAGAACAGGCAAACATTTCTAATTTATATCAAACTCTCTGTTTTAACTGGAATTACCTGGCTTACAATAATTCCTTACATATTTACTAGGATTGAGTTATTTAACTATGTTTTCACATGTTTGAATGGTCTAAATGGTCTTTTTCTAATGTTGGCATTTATGGTCAATAAGAGGGTATATTTTTTGTACAAATCGATCATATTTGGAACGGACACTAAACGGGAAAGTACAAGCATAAACCATACAACAGTATATTTCACCACCAAAAAATGAATCTACTTGCCATAGTACACAAAATAAACTGAGGGTGGGGACATGATGGACGGGAATTCAAGCTTTAACAAGTTGCATTTTAATATCGGATTTAATTGATAAACATGCAAAATAATCGTTATATAAAAAATGTTACAACATGTTAAAGCTACTTGACGAACAGGTTTTAGAAACAGGGTCTCCAAAGTCAGGATTAATTTGAATGGAAATTGATTTGGAAACGTTTGGGTTAGGCAATGTGTATATATCATGAAATATTTTATTTTATGTTCAAAGCAGAGATTAAGGGACCAAAACATTAAAAAAGATGGTGTGGATATTGTGAATCTAGTAGTGAATTGTTATATTAATCTAACTTCATGAAAAATATCTATCAAGAGAGTTTTCTTGATTTGAAAGATATTGTGAAGTTTAGGAAAAGCCTAAAATTACCTTTCGAACCTAAGCAAATAATCTTATGATTGGAAAAGGTCGCCATTTCAACATTGATAGAAATTTAAGATATTGTTTATATGTGATAACGTCGTTGAATGTGATTATCACTTTGTTTTGATATGTCCGCTATATGATGAAAAAGGCAAAAAATATATAAATAAAAAGTATTACACTTATCCAAACATTCAGAAATTTTACACTTTAATGACAAAAACAGATGTTACGACACTGAAGAACCTTTCCATGTTAATATATTATGCCTTTGAAAAAAGAAATATTGCAGTTTCGTATGTACATAATCTTTCTCCGTGATAGCAAATTCTATTGTCAAATTTATGTTTTGTATATTTTGTATATGGGCCGGTGGCCAATGTACTAAAAATAAAGAATTAAATTAGAATTTACAGCAGGAAATAAATAGTTGGTATCATTCTATGCCTATATACTAGGAAAACGAACAGTAGATTAAAACCATGCCGAGGGAATCGATCGGTGCAATTCGAAGGCTATTGTATAATCCAAGGAAACGATCGCAAAGATTCTTACGTTGCACAACAGAAAACATGACCAGTGTTCCTTGAAATACTAATGTCCTTTTGATATTTCCTGCAACTACCATAGAAATGTATTCAACAAAATACATCTATCTATATATACTGCCTTACTCCCCTTTCGGGTATTACTGGCAGGTGCGCGTCTGTGCTGGAATAAAAACTATTAGTCATTGGTTAGGACGCCAAATTATAAAAGTATTGTGAGTGTTAGATAAAAAGAGATGGTAAAACAATTTGGTCATTCAGGGACGGTTTACTATCTGTAAAGAATCAAGACTCTTTTTGAAGGCGGCAATATCAGGTTGCTGTACGATTGTTTCTGGTAGGCATAGTATCACTGTGTAGGGAAAAAAGAATATCAAAAGTATGAGGCATTTGTGTGGATCTATCTAAAAGATTCTGTGTGCATATGTCGGGTGATCCTACCTGGTCTTTCAAGATAAGTTGGTATGGGTGCTGCAACAAAACTATTCACAATTTTATAAAACATGGTGACTCTGGTGATGTCTTGTCTATATCGAAGAGTTTGCCAGCCAAGCTCCTTCTGCATGCAGGTGACACTGTCATAATAAGAAAAAATATATTGAACCCATCTTGCTGCTCTACGTTGTACTTTTTCTACTTTGTTGATATAGGATGTTTTGTAAGGGCTCCAAACAGTTGATGCGTATTCTACCTTGTGTCCAACCAAAGTTTTGTACGCTGTTTCTCTGATTTTATGTTTGGTTTGGATGTTTCTGCGGAGAAAAACTGAAGTTTTATTTGCATTAGATGTTATATTGTCAATATGCTTGTTTCAGGAAAGATCTTCAGATATAGTAACTCCTAGGTATTTGGCATTGTCCACAGTCTCTAGCACTTGTCCTTGCAGCATGTAATCAAAGGTAGTCTTGTTAGCTCACCTGAGCACAAAGTGCTCAAGGTGAGCTATTGTGATCACTCACCGTCCGTCGTCCGTCCATCGTCCGTCCGTCTGTCCGTCCGTCCGTCAACAATTTCTTTAAACATCTTCTTCTCCTAAACCACTGGACCAATCAAGCTGAAACTTGGCAGAGATGTTTCTTGGGTGAAGCTCTTCAAAAGTTGTTAAAAAAATTCAATTCTATAAATAACTCTGGTTGCCATGGTAACTCTTAGAAAAAAATCTTCTCCTCCTAAACCACTGAGCCAATTAAGCTGAAACTTGGCAGAGATGTTCCGTAGGTGAATCTCTTCAAAAGTTGTTAAAAGAATTTAATTTCATCAAAAAATCTGGTTTCCATAGTAACGAAAAGGTTGAAAAATGGCCGAAAATGGCCCCAAATCCTAGAAAAAATTCTTCTCCTTCTAAACCACTAGGCCAATCAAGCTGAAACTTGGCAGAGACGTTCCTTGGATGAAGCTCTTCAAAAGTTGTTAAAAGAATTTAATTTCATCAAAAACTCTGGTTTTCCATGGTAACAGAAAGGTTAAAAATGGCCGAATATGGACGAAAATCTTAGAAAAACTTCTTCTCTTCCTAAACCACTGGGCTAATTAAGCTGAAACTTAGTAGGGATGTTCTTTGCGTGAAGCTCTACCAAAATTGTACAAATGATTTTATTCAATCAAAATCTCTGGTTTCCATGGTATTGGAAATGTCAAAATATGGCCAAAAATATCAGAGAAGGATAATCTTTGCCTTAACTATTCGGCATATCTTAAACTTGGCAGGGATATTCTACTTTAGGTCTACTAAACTTGTTAAAAGAATTCAATTACATCAATAACTTTGTTTGCAATTAAAAAGAAAATCAATTTGAAGTAGGAGGAAATTAAAGTCTGTTTCTTTTGAATCCACCCTAAATGTACATCAGACAATCTCTGGTATTTATAACATTGTTGACAAGTTATGAGTTGACTTACTCAGGTGAGCGATATAGGACAATCATGGTCCTCTTGTTTTTCTTTTTAGTAGTATTTAGGACAATGCATTTGCTGGGGGATTAACTCCACTTCCGAAGAGGGCCAAGCACCGATCCCTGAGGTACTCCCAACGTGACTTGTACTAATGAGCATCCACCGTCTAAGACTACTTTCTGTGTTCTGCCTATTAGAAAAGATTTTATCCACAAAAGGGTAGCTTTGTTTACTCCATGGTTTTGGTGGCTAACATGTAGCTAGAAGATTCTACTTTCTATGCTATTTGATGTAAGATTTTTAATTGTTGGTTTCGTGGATTTGAACCAGTGCATTTGAAAGATGGCTACTTTTAAGAGGAAATAAGGGATTTGAAATTTTAAACTTGCTAATGTTTTTTACTTTTCCGTTCCATTATTTAGTATATAATTTTTGACAAAACAGTCAAATCATTAATACTATCAATATGACAATAGAATCTTAATAAATTAATTATTTTGGTCATTATTTAATCATCTTAGGAAAAAAACCTAACATTTTTGTCAACCCCGAGTTTATGTACTAAAAAACCCTGGTGTACTATATTACTGCGAATGCGAATAAGAACTAATATAATAAAGAAGAGACCTTGCTCCAAACTTATTATTTTTTCATTTTCATGCAAACATATAAGCAACAGAAAAGGTTTGGTTGAAATCTTTCATCACCACTCAAAATCAACAGTGTTCATAATTCTGTGACTATAAAATTCAGCATTCCCTAAACACCACTGGGGTATCATAAACCTTAAAAAACTTTATTATAAGTCACATAAACAACGTTAAACAGCATGTGCAAATGTCATGTGCTAAGCTTTTAGATTTACAGTTTGCAAAGTCAACAACAACAATGCAAGAAATAAGGAATTGTTGAGGATTTTAGTTTTACTGATTTATTCAATATATTGCATGAAAAATATTTCCTTTCATAGAAATTCATTACATTACAACTTTATCGAAATGTAATGAAATTATATCTTAAATGACTGTTAGTGCCTCCAATAGCTGATTCGCGGAAAAATGGTCACTCGCGGAACTAGGGGACAACAGGATACTGGATACATAATAAAGATGCAGAAGAATAAGCAGTTGATGAAGTCTGTAAAGGCTGCATACAAATATGTGAACAAAATGTGACATTACTATAACTTTTTTGAATAGCAATTTTTATGTCCCGTATCGATAGATCGGGGTTATGTTCAAGGTCAGCTTTCAGGTCAGCCGCGGCAATAGCGCAGTTGGTAGCGCGCCGGACTTCTAATCCAGGGGTCTATATTCGCACGGGTTCGATACCCGGTCGCGGCACTTATCCTTTCCGACATTTGTCTTCCACCAATGGGTAGATAATTGTAAACCTATGTGGAATAGCAACTGGAGGATAGGAAAGGGATGTGGTGGTAGTACTGGTGTGAGAAATACCAGGAATCCATCGTTAGGTGCTCCAGTCGTCGCGATATAACTGAGAGATTGTTGAAAGCGACGTTTCAAATCAAATCAAATTCAAGGTCAAATTGAAAATTCACATAATCAATGTGAAGAAATCAAAACTTTTTAACTGGCTATAGCTTAGATAAGGACAGTGGTACAGACTTGGTATTTCACATATGCATTGCTTGTGACAAGACCTATTCGCGAATACTAAAGTTAAGGTCGCCTTTAAAGATCAACATAAAACTTAATATATTGGCCCTAACTTTTGATTGGTAAGAGATATATTCCTTTTTTGCTTTAATGTGAAATCCATGTAATCGCTTGTTTACTTTCTGCATAAGAGAGCTGTCCCAAGAATTCGTGAACTTTTGCAATAACTTTTATATCAAATGTCCGACGTACTGAAAATTACAAGTAATGTAGAGGATGTTTTTTTTTCCTCAATATCATACCTCTTTTATAGATTTAAATTTTGTGAACCTTGTCCTTTTTAGCACAAAGTCTTTGCATTTTTTAAAGAATTTGCCATTATTTTCAAACTCATTACAGTACTATGCCTGATTTCGTTTTCGTCAGAGTTATTACTAAATGGGCTTTGGCCAACACCCAATATATATAAAGTTCTGGTTGTTCAGTTTCTGTGTTGTAAACACAAGTTTTACGGTCAATTATTAGCCGGCCATATCGAAAGGAGTATATTTTTCCATCGTCTAAAGCATGTTGTAAGAATGGTTGAAGGACTTTCGAGTTTTTCTCACGTGTTCTGCAAATCTCATTATCTTCCTCTAGAATATTGAAAAAAATGAAGATTTTGACGCTTCGATTGACCCTCCATGTTGGTTCATTTAGCTGTAAGATTGTTAACCGTTGACAGTAAGTTGTCGAGTTTTTCATTGGAGTATAATGTTACCTTCTTTTAGCTTTTTTATCTTGAGATAAGGTCTGTAAAGATGAGTTCATTTTATCAAACGCACGATTACATTGCTTCACATTTATCTGTATATCCATTAAAACATTTTATGGGAGATTAGCTGATCATTATCTGTGCCGGCGCACTCATCACTGTTAAAAATTCGTCTTCTGTTTCGGACCCTGAAGTGTTTTGTGTGTCATGTATATCTTCTTTATTTTGTGATATTGCTGATGTTTACTTTTGTTGTTTGTTTGTTTTGCGACCTTATTTATTTTTTTCAGCCAAACCTCAAGATTCTGTTGTTTATTATTCGTTTGTCATGAGGCTTAGCCTGTTTGTGAGTCAATAATGTTTTGAGAACTTATCAGTGGTGATTCAGATTCAATTTTGTTAACATGAGTACACATGTTTCAATATTTTTCAAACCTCTTGACGAACCTCTAGTTTTTCTTGGTGTGTCTTTTCTAACGCGTCCTGGTCCGGATTAAGTTCGATGCATCCAGTAGCAAGCAATAGAAAGACACGTATCCCTATGCTGAGCGATATTGTGCCATATCTCAATCTTATTCACCAATGATAATATTACAATTCTTCTTGGCATGCTGAAACACCCTATCCTACACCGACATACTTCATCACCCATGACGCGCCTCAACTGAAAACGGGCGTTACAAGTTTTCAAAAACGGGCGTAACAGGTTTACTGAGTTTTATTTGCTTCACTCTCCAGTGATATTTCTTTTCCAGGATAGGTTTAAAACCATATAATAGGTCTTTACATGAAGTATTTTAAACTCATAACGCCATCACTACCTTTCACAAAAGTCATCTTTACAAAACAGTGAGTTTCAAAAACTTGTTTCTTTTATGCTATTTGATTTAATTTGTATATTGTTGATTTGTAATTTGCTTTTTTGCTGTATTTATTTTCCATTGTGTATAATTTATTTATGGACAAAGACATCATCTTTGCCGATTTGCCAAATAAGGAAGAGAATAGAATTTAAATTGGCCGATTATATTGAAGATTCACCTTTTGGGATTTTTTCGTATGTTTTGGTTCATTATTGTATAAAATGTATGTTTTCGGGTCGTTAAAGGGTCGTAAGGCATACGTTAACTAACAAAATCCGGGCATTAACCAGAGAAAACGTGGATTAAACAGTACATTCATATACCGTTAAC
Source organism: Fragum whitleyi (assembly GCA_948146395.1). Classification (NCBI taxonomy): domain Eukaryota; kingdom Metazoa; phylum Mollusca; class Bivalvia; order Cardiida; family Cardiidae; genus Fragum; species Fragum whitleyi. Next base: position 87,899,262 of record OX411544.1, on the reverse strand, counting down.
GCTTATTAATTGTTAACCGTTATTCTCGGTCGAGGCCTATACACTTCATATATCCAACATTATTATAGATCATACCGAAAGACGTTCCTTTAAACCCCGCGTTAAATGCGTCATAATTTTAACAAGCAACGTCGGTATAAACAAGATGGACGATGAAATGCATTGACAGCATATAAGGAGGTTTGTAACTGGTTTTATATCGTTTCTATGAATTTATTTTACTCTTATCTTATCTTATTTTATGCAATAATAGCGTCAATTCACGCTTTTTCGGGCGTTAACATTTGTAGAGAGACCCTCAAAATGCTTTAACGCCCTGGTACTTCGCATTCGGGCGTTAAACGCCCTCAAAAACGTGAATTAACCCTATTTATCATATTCCTGTCAGTGAAATCTCAGGATTTCCCAATTTGATAGGTTTTAATATCATCACTTGTGACGATAACACTTTTCAATTTCACTTGAGGAACTCCTTTTTCGAGCACCTTGCCCCCTGCTCAGACTTCTGAGGTAATACATTCAAGCAGGATATCTGTATATGGGGTTCAAAATTAGAAATATTTGGTTGTTTTTTTTAATAATTTTGCAAACTTCATTTTATAACTATGCTGAAAAGTAAATTTAAGACTACAGATGGAGGTTTTGATTGACCCCTCCCCCCTACCCTCCTGGATACGCTACTGAAGCTTCTAAATAACGGATTATCGAAAGAATTTGTGAACAATCATGAACTAGGGAAACAGAAACTAAATGTAACATTCATGAACAGTTATGTGAACGAAGAAACATCCTGAAATGTAAGTGAAACAATTACTATCCTAATCCATCCTTATCCAACTGTTTCTGTGACCTTAAGGTGTTTTCCGAAATCTTGAAATCCGATGGCATTGTAGTTTAAGCGACATACACCGAATCCAGCCCGAGCCTAAGTTGTTTTTAAAAGCTCATCTCAGGGGATTGAGTGATCACAGACTTCACAATTCTTCTAGTATGCCCATCTCGGTACCCTGTCGCTTTCCAAAAACCCCGTCTAATGTTTACATTGTTGACAAAGTTGTCGTTCTTGTATCTATAGAATTTGAAACTTCGCCCAAACTTTTTTCGTTCCTCGTCTTAAAATTTGTACAACGTCCAGAGAATGGATTCTTGCTTTAAAGAGTCTTTATAATTCCTCGAATTTTTTAAGCGTAATCCAAGATGGCGAAAAGAAATATTTGAAAAGACAATTTTTACTTGATATGAATACGCGGTATTCGCAAGGGCCGACGATAGAAAATGACAATTAACCTTATTTCAGGAATAAAAAATAGTTGTTTGGAATATAATAAATAGAAAAATCAACAGGTAATACGTCACTCAAATACGTTATTAGACTAAAAAAATCAACCTGCGGACTCGTTTTTCAACGCCTAATAACGCATTCTCGTGACATATTTTTCATATCAGACATAACCAGTTGATTATCCTCTTTACTATGGAGCTGGAACTAAAGTAATTTTTAATGTTAATTTAATTTAAGGGTTTTTTAGGTTTTGTTTTGTAGTTTTTTTAATTTTGCCTTTAACTGTCTTGATTTAATGTCAATAAATATTGTTTATTGTAGTTTTGGTTTATCTTTTTATTATGATCCAAAAGTATTGTCGTCTTTTATTTACACATCATTGACAAATCCTTAAAAATGTTAACTGTATTATAAAAATATAAATTTTAGTCCCGGACAAATAAGTTAAATTTCGAAGAAGTTCTTCTCGTCCTTCCTTATAAACAAAACCGCCGTCATAGCGCAGTTGGTAGCGCGTCGAACTGTCAATCTAAAGTTCGCGGGTTCGATCCCCGACGGCGGCACTCATTCTTTCAGACTATTTGTCTCTCACCAATGGGTTGATAATCGTAGACCTATGTGAGAGAGCGGCTGGAGGCTAGGAAAGACTGTGGTGGTTGTACTGGTGATAGAAATACCAGGAATCCATTGTTAGGTGCTCCAGCCGCCGCGATATAACTGAAATAATGTTGAAAGCGGCGGTAAACTCCATTCAATCAATCAATCAATTCTTTATAAACGAAGTATCTGTCATGAGATTTTATTTGAGACGCCTGAACCGAGTCGAGAATAAACATATTTTCTTCAATCGAGCATATACAGTTAATAACGTAATGAAATTGACATTAATATCAATCATAACCATTCTAAATCGCTCACTCAGCTCTCCATCCACTCATTCCAAACACTCACTGAAACCGTTCAAAAACGCCCAAACCAATTGAAAAAACAGAGAATCAACAACGTCATTCAAAAAAAATTAGATAGAAATTCGTGATTTCTCTAACAAATTTCAAATTTTTAGCGTCTCATGGGTTCTTGAAGAAATAGGAAGCTATATACAACTTGTATGTATATTTTATTAAAGGGAGGTAATATATATCACAAATTTTGTTCACCCTGAACAAAATTTGCGATATAGGATTACCTCCCATTAAATTCACTCAAAACTCGCTCCACACACTCATTCAATTTCATTCCTAAATCATTCCAAAACCATTCACCTTGTCAATTTTACGATGTTGTTAACTGTATCTATTCTAGACAAGGTTGATATCAGCTTGTCTTAATAAAGTCAAGAAACAGATTCATTTTCTTACATAAAAAACATTTTGTTCTTTCATTTTTTTTAAAGCTCTGATCACAGAAATACTCCGTATACGTGCGTTAAATGACGTCGGGATGTAGTCATTTTGATTGTGATCTTACATTTGTGTAAGGTAAATATTTATCATGAATAAAGCCTGTATTAACCGAATAAACATAACAGGACGACATACACTTTCACCCGTTTTTTTCTTTGATTTTGAAGGGTTTAATATAATTATGGACTGAACAAAGATTGCATGATACAAACAATAACTTGTAAGTGTCTTAAATATCAATATTATCTGGTCTCGGCTGCGAGAAATTATCATGACTCGGCAGAGTCTCGTCACGACAAATTCTCCCAACCTCGACCAAATCACATTGATAATTTAATCACTAACATATCATTATTTAAATCTCTGTTGGCTGTTCGTCAAAGAAGTCAAGGGAGCGTTGTGGGAAGAATAAAACCGATAAAGTCGATCCACTTTTATGTTTACCGATATGCTGTTTTGAACGTCTGATTTGACGGTTAAGACATAAAATTAGTACGTAAATTAAAGGGAGGTAACCAAACATTTAAAATTTCGATCATTTTGAACGAAATTAGTAATGTTATATTACATATCTGTTTGTCTAAGAAATCAGAAAAGTTCAGATAATTCATACAAGGATTCGTAACAAATGTAGGCTACTTATTCAGCATCTTTTCTATAAAAATATAATACCCCCACCCCTTGCAAAGTGTTGAAACATTGAATCTAGTTACCACTTTTTCTTTGATTGTAGATTTTATAGAGAAATTCGCTTGAGATTATTCGATAACGTTTCAAAATTCACCCCTGTCAGTCTAAATGTATTGTTAGGTGGAGATGACAGACTAACTTTAGATAATAATAAGAAGATCTTTTCAGAAGTTCACTTGTTTATAAAATTGAGTGGCAGATTTAATATCTGGCGTTGTATTAAATATTTCATCATCTCATGTTATTCCTAAATTAAATATAAGAAGCGTTCTACTTCAACATTTATTTTGCCCATTTACCACTGTGATGGAAAGGCCGGGTTGACCAACCGAAAGTTTCTAGTCTAGTAAGTCTCTTGTCTAAGAAATCAGATATGATCATCGTTTTGCGTAAAAAAACGGGATTTTCTAGACTTGATTGTGAAGAGACTTATGTAATTCCTCCTTTGTTTATACCTTTACTTGATTGGTCCTAGATGAAATTACCTAAACCTATCGTTTTGCCCTTGTTCATACGATTTCTATTGAGAAATCAGCTTCTATGTGGTAATTATCATCTAGACGTTTGCATTGTTCTTTGTGTGTAGACGCTCATCAAAGTACGTTAAATTTACGTTTAACGAACGGCACCGAGGGGCACAAATGAGTTTCTTACACGTGACTATTTTCGGGTATAAAAGGAAGTGATTCGTCAGCTTTGATCAGTTCTTGCTTGGTCTTCACATCGAGCACTTGGAACTCAATTAGCTAGCGATTGTTCTTATTTGGGAATACGCAAGTGGACATAATTTGCTGACCCTCAGAGTTGCAGCGGACGCTCAGAGTTATTGGGTCACATACATGTCCACAATTTCTCCCGGTTTGAACAGTAGCCAAGCTTATATTGCCTTGTATAAGGTCGTTGGTATAATACAAGGTATTGTCCCCGTCCTGTACTAACCCCGTTTAATACCGGTTTAATACAACGTGGGTTGGTTGATACAATACTGGTCTTGTATTAGGCTATCCCGTCTTATTCTTAGCCCAGTGTTGTTATTGAAAGACAGTTTAAGACTTGAATTTAGTATAAGACAATTTCTTCTTGTACTTGGTTCTGTACCCTTTGGTTCAGTATAGAACTGACTGGGCATAACCCAGTGTTGACGTGCTTACAAAAATATAAATCCGCTCGGTGTACGTCACAAAATTTGGTGGCAGCGGTGGGATATTTAGATAGCCGACAAACTTTCTCTTACCCACTACCTGTTCAGACTTTGAACAAACCATGTCGTTTCAAAGCACTGAATGCATGGATGGACTCAATGACAAATTGTCAGAGATGGGAGGGTCAAATGAACGCAGTTTTGCCCGTTCAGAACAAGCACTCCTTAGGCAGATGCAAGACCTTCAACGTGAGAACTTAGGTCTAAGGACTCGTGTGGAGGAGTTTGAGCAAAAGCAGGCTTCTTCTAGGCTCTATACGTCCACACCAGGGAATGTAGACACTAGACAGAAGAGAACACTCCCCCATCTGCCAGAGACACCTCCTCCATCGGCGTTTCAGCCTGTACCGTCCGAAACTGCTCAAGGTAAAATACAATTAGACCTTGGGCACAGGCCTAGCCTAGTTTTGGAAACAGGTAGTGTGCCAAACTATGAGTATGTCACTAGACGTAAACCACAGGGTAGGAACGTGTAAAGCCCTAGTGGTGACATTGGTTTGGACACAAAGTTGTCTAGAACTGGTCTGCACATGAAACCAGATAAGTACGATGGTTCTGGCTCATGGCATGACTACATAGCCCATTTTGAAGTATGTGCAACAATAAATGGGTGGTCAGAGTATGACAAAGGCTTGTATCTTGCCGCATCCTTGCAAGGTCAAGCACGCAACTTAGCCGTCTCATTTGATGGCCCACTGCATGATTTCAACGGCTTGAAAGGTGTTATTACAAGACCGTTTTGCACCGCCCAATCAAACTGAGCTGTATCGAATGCAACTCAAAGAAAGGCGGCAGAGAGCTTCTGAGTCTTTGTCAGAACTTGCACAAGACATCCGTAATTTAACGGGTATGGCTTACCCAAGTGCTCCGCACTGTCAAGGAAACTCTTGCTAAAGAGCAGTTCATTGACTCTTTAGTAAGTTCTGACATGAGGCTTCGTATAAAACAGGCTAGACCAACCTGTTTGAACGATGCCGTTAGACACGCTGTCGAGTTGGAGGCCTTTAATAGGGCTTAGCTGAAACTTGCGGAGAGGCAGGGTTACATCCGTCACTTAGACAGCAGTGAAAAGTCAGATGACTCTTGTAGGCAAGATATTTGCAACTTGCAGAAGGCTGTTGCAGAACTTTGTGATAAGTTCAGGAAATTGGAAAAGTTGCAATCGCATGAGCCAAAACTTCCTACAGGTAGGACGCAACAAAGTAATACAAGCAAAACCAAGAACCAACCGTCTGGTCAGAAAAAGAGTCGTTGCTACGAGTGTGGTTCAGAATTGCATTTGAGACCTAGTTGTCCTAAGTTGCAGGAGTCAGAGCCCAGTAGTTCATCGGGATATGTATGCACTATTGGTAGAGACCAAAATGACAGGATGAACACATACGGGAGGCAGATTGAAAGTCTTCAACATACTGTTTCTGAACTGTGTAAGGCTTTCACAGCACTGAGTCAAAAGGTAACGAGTTGTATCTCAGTGTGTCAAACACCGAATGTAAGGAAAGGTCAAAAGCCGGAAGCAAAGAGGAATGCCTCAAAGCGTTACTGCTATGAATGTGGCGATTCTTCTCACCTTAGACCATCTTGTCCCAGGCTTAAGAAAAGTTTGAAGTCTGAATGTTCAAGACAAAAGCATGTAGCCTCATCAGGTTTCGTGGGTACGGCTTTGGTAAAAGTACCAACACCTAGGTCGTCTAAGGTTCTTACAAAGTTAAAGAAGTCGGGACACGTACCAAAACGTACTGGGTTTTCCGTAATGAATTATGGGGTTGCTTTGAAGCCTCGTATTGACCATTGTGAGGATAGTGGTCAGTATGCTAATTGTGAAGACGGTACTAGCTCAGATGATTGTGTTGATCATTGTATGGGAAACAATGAACCCTCATCTAGCTCTGGTACTGTAACTGAGTTATCAAGGCACTTTGTGAAGTCAGTAAAGCCTCGCAACAGTTATGTTTGTGCCTGTTGTGGGAATTCTTATGTGAAGAAGAAGTATCTCACAAGACATGTGAAGAGGACAAGACATCTTGGTAGCGGCCGAGCTCAAAAGACAGGACTGTCCTTCAACAACCATATGGCTTTTAGATCTGGTGTACCACGCGAGGACGCTATAGTCGGAGCCGTGGGTAGTGTGACTGAAAGGCCGGGTTGACCAACCGAAAGTTTCCAGTCTAGTAAGTCTCTAGTCTAAGAAATCAGATATGATCATCGTTTTGTGAAAAAAACGGGATTTTCTAGACTTGATTGTGAAGAGACTTATGTATTTCTTCCTTTGTTCATACCTTTATTTGATTGGTCCTAGATGAAATTACCTAAACCTATCGTTTTGCCCTTGTTCATACGATTTCTATTGAGAAATCAGCTTCTATGCGGTAATTATCATCTAGACGTTTGCATTGTTCTTTGTGTGTAGACGCTCATCAAAGTACGTTAAATTTACGTTTAACGAACGGCACCGAGGGACACAAATGAGTTTCTTACACGTGACTATTTTCGGGTATAAAAGGAGGTGATTCGTCAGATTTGATCAGTTTGTGCTTGGTCTTCACATCGAGCACTTGGAACTCAATTAGCTAGCGATTGTTCTTATTTGGGAATACGCTAGTGGACATAATTTGCTGACCCTCAGAGTTGCAGCGGACGCTCAGAGTTGTTGGGTCACATACATGTCCACAATTTCTCCCGGTTTGAACAGTAGCCAAGCTTATATTGCCTTGTATAAGGTCGTTGGTATAATACAAGGTATTGTCCCCGTCCTGTACTAACCCCGTTTTATACCGGTTTAATACAACGTCGGTTGGTTGATACAATACTGGTCTAGTATAAGGCTATCCCGTCTTTTTCTTAGCCCAGTGTTGTTATTGAAAGACAGTTTAAGACTTGAATTTAGTATAAGACAATTTCGTCTTGTACTTGGTTCTGTACCCTTTGGTTCAGTATAGAACTGACTGGGCATAACCCAGTGTTGACGTGCTAACAAAACATAAATCCGCTCGGTGCACGTCACACCACTAATAATATGCTTGAATCCTAAATTCTCTATACATTCTAAATTGATTATTTTTTTTCCGTAAATTAACTATTTATCTTTGATTACGGATGCTGTTGCCAAAGCATAGTATTTCCATCTCATATTGAGTGTATGAGATGTTGCTACGGTGCTTTGGTAGCTTATCACTTTAAAACTTAAAACCATTTAGTGATGATAATTAATCCTTCAGTATTTATCTGAATAATATGTCATCTGACCATTTGAAATCCAACTGGAAAAGAACTCAATAAGCTTTGCTATCGTTTTAATCCAATTGAATTGTTATTCTGTATTATGACATTCTGTATACACTTTTCATCAATAAAATATGTTTAAACCAAAGAAATCAAGGGAGGTAATGTGAGTAGAAAAAAAAGATTATATCAGTCTACCTTTTTATTGACTGATAAACAATTTTGAACGCCTGATTTGGCCGTTAAGCCATTAAAACATAATAGTATGTCAATTGTTTTTAAGGGAGGTTTCCAAACATTGAATTTTCGTTCATTTTGAACGAATTTAGTATTTTTATATTACCTTCTTTAATTTAATTCAAACCTAGCTCGTACTGATATCATTCCGAAATAATTCTAGAATTATTCACTTTGTCAATTTCACAATCTTTTTCATGTAATCGTAGAGGTTTTACCAGATTTTTTGCAGTGAGTGTTTTCCAAGTATAACTCATGGTCAAATTTTGTTAATTGCATAAATTTAATTGACCCTGTGCGTGACATTTCCAACAATTTGACATGTGCGTGAAGGGCCAACATTTACCAACCTTGACTGCCACGTAGTATAATTAGAAGATTGTCCGACTGTCTTAAGACAATTTTGGACCTTATCTTTCTACAAAGCGCGAAGTGAAGACCCTGGTCTGACTATGCAGATGCACAGGCTGGCCAGAGACTTTGCTTGGAATACACTTAAAATTGTTGGAAATGTCTTGCAAAGGCTAAATTAAAAACGTTAATACTTTCTTTGTACCTTCCCCATAATCCCATTTTTATATTTGAAGAGGTCTTCCATTTGTCGTACATTTAATAACCCGTTTCTAATTTTTGCATCTATCCCTCATAAAAAATGGCATGATTTTTAAGATGTTTTATGACATCATTAATTTGTTGGAAAATCTTCACTAATCGTCAGATGAAAAGATAGGGTCTAGTCCAATGGTTTGGGAGAAGATCTGTACAGTGAAAATCAGCCCGGCCTTGCCATGCCCATATTTGGGGGTCCTTCAAAACTTCTTGAACAAACTTTGTAAATTTTCACCCATGGAACATTCATGCCACGTTTCGTTGAAATGTGCCCAAAAGGTTGAGAAAAGACGATTTTAAAGATTTATATGTGAAAATGAGCCCCACCCTGTAAGACACCCATATTTGTGGGTAAGTCACCCAAGTAACATTGATGACACGGCCCCATGGCAAAAGCCCCTTGGCCTTCGATCAGAGGAGCTTAAAACAACTCTTACAAAATTAGTTGCTGAATCATGCTAGTTATATCCCTTACATTTTAAGTTTTCAATACAATATTCTTCAACTTGACCAACTTCTGTATCTGACACAAATGGATAATCTTGGAAGTTTTTCGGTCACAAATGGAAAATCTTGGAAGTTTTTCGGTAGATTATTGAGAAATAATTGTAGGATATCACTTGATAATCATTGAGCCAAACCATTGAAATTACCAAAAATTTCATGGACAACAAAACCTATAATTTAAATCAAGATTTCGAGACCCGTGAAAATACAGCTTTTGTTGTTCACTCAACAAAAGATAAATTGATCTGAAAAAAATGATGACTCCGAATCTTATTTTACACATGTATTACAAATACAGTTCTATCAAATACTCACAGCACTATTAAACCTACATTGCAATAATAAGCAAATTTTGAAATAAACCTTCATTTAATCAATAAAATAGATGGATAAAAGAAAAAAAAAATATAGTTGAAAATAAAATAAGAAATTATCTCTTTTTGAAAGCTATCATTCTTTCCCTTTAGCTTGTCTGATATTTTGGAAAACTGGTTCCCTAAGGTAAAAGGGATACAATTATATGTGTTGACCTTAATACAAAATCAAGATCCCGTACTTCTTGGGGATTATGCCCATGTTCAAAATCAACAATGCTTAAGAAAAGGTCTTGGGAATCAAAAAAGTCTGTTGACTTATTCGCATAAAATAGATTTCACTAAGTGAAATATACCATAAGGAACGTTTTCTCGTGTTTTCCGACGAATCATTTCCTTTCTTGAAAGCGACGATCCATATGACCTCACAATTATCCTGTTAATGTTAAAAGATAATCCATTAACAATTTTCAGACTTAATCGATACGCATGGAATTGTTTACCTTTTTTAAGGGAGAAATTATTTTACCAATTTCGCGGGAAAGTTTTATCTTTTTGTGTGGAAATCTTTTACAGATAGATACATCATAAATTTAACACTAATCCCATTCTTGACCAAAACACCCACTCAACATTCACTCAAGCAATATTTAATACCTGCCTATAACAAAATATGCATATAAAGTCTGTAATTGGCTTTGTATGTCTTTAAGAACCAATCAGTCGCTTACAAAATTTAATTAACTCGGTGAATTTTTCCAGCGAGCTTAAGTTTTTTATCTGATCTATTTAGTATTTTGTAGCGATTTGGTTAGTCTTTGGAATAAAAGAAAGGAGCGTTGGATGACCGATTTAGAATGGTTTATAATGGTTTAGAATGAGCTGAGTGTCAAATCCACGATGTTTTTAACGTTAACGCACATCGGGATATATACATGCGTACTTAATGTTTTGTATTAAAAAAAATCTAACGAGGTTGAGGGCATTGATAATTAGCCTCGACAACTATCGATTCCCACAACCGAGTTAGATATCCGCAATATGTCATTTTCCCAAAAAATATCCATGTGATAACATTAAAAAATATCATACGGGATGTTATCACACGGATAAGTATATAGTTATTAGATAAATTCAAAACATAAACCTCAATTTTGGCTTATTCAATAAAATCACATCGATCTTCGAGATTGTACGAATGATTGCTAAATGAGTCACCAAATAGTAAATATTCAGATTAAAGTGTTATATAGTGTGTTTTTTTTAACTGAACTCGATTTCGCTCATTTAGATAAATTAAAATCAACCAACTTCTTCTCGGTGTCGGTCGCGCTGTGATCGGCGAAAACTACGAAAGGCTTCGGTTCGTATTCAAATTGTATTTAATGACAAAGGCTATAATAACACTGCTTTTAAAAAGTGTCCGCGATAGCTCAATAGGCTAATATGTAGGTATTGTAAGACCAGATCAGACATCACTGTCGGTAGACTCTGAGGATGTATCTCCTTTGAGGTTGATGATGATGGAATCTATCTGTCCATCCATTACAATGTCATTTCTTTTAGAGTCTTCATGAGTCGTATGTTTGTCTACGTGGTCGCAAACAGCCATCCATCTATCTGGGCCGATTTCTTCTATAGCCTGTACAGTGTTTTGCATTACGTTATCATATCTGAGGATGTTCAATATTTTTATATGGATATCTATATAAATTTGCGTAAATGAGAAGCGGGACGCGGATTTATTTGTTTTATTTTATCAACTTGTTCTTTCTATTGTTGAAACAACATGTGATTAGAACTAACCTTCAAACAAGTATTCATTAACGCACATTTGGTCGACCAAAAGCTTTCAAATGCAGCCAAATTTAGCTGTAGTTCCTGAGATTTAAACTCACAACGAAATAATTAACTTAAAGCACAAAGAACAATCTAGTAAAAAGTTCTGTTTCCTCTTTCAATAAAATTGCCTGGTGTCCTTTTAGCTATTTCTATGAATAATTATTATCACTCATGCGTATTTTTCTTTTTCAAATTCTATCCTTACCGAAATGTTAAATTGGTTCGTCTGACTTTATCTTTCAATTTGCTCCAAATCATCTCGATTGGGATAGAATCCGGGTGATTTTGGGGAAGCCTCAGGACCTCATGACCGTTGCTCTGCTCTGCAATAGATCATCGATTTAATATTGAGGCGGATGTCTGTTTTGTCGGGCCAATCGTAACAACTGCGGTCGAAACATATCTGTTGTAAACGAGATTTGATGCCTCCTCAACCAGTCCTGAAAATAAATAGAATAATAAAAAGAAGCCTACAGATTTATAAAGATGAGAAAATAGTCTTTTTTATCGCCTTGTGTAACATAATTACCTGTATATCTGCTTCCATTGAAGTGGATGGAGGACTTTTGTCACATGTCATTGAATGATAGGATGCGTTGTCCATCACAATGACGCTGGGCTTGTCAAGGCTAGGGATGAGCATCTCCTCCATCCACTTGGTGAAATTTTTCCCATCCATCCCACTGTGGTAGACCCCAGTCCTGGATCTGACCTTGTATGCGTGAAGGGCTCCAGATACAAAACAATCCCGGGTACCAGCAAGGACAACAATGATTCTCTGTCCTCTGTTACACGGTTGAATAACCCCTGGTGTATTGTCCCCCTGACAACATCTCTTAACAGCATAGGCTGTGTCAATCCAAGTCTTGTCGATATATACGAACTGTAGACCCCTGCCTTTAAACACTTTCATATTCTCGTAAAACTTTAGTCTTAATGCAAGAAAATTTGATCTTTCCATCAAAATATTCCTTTTATCCCTTGCCTTTCTCCATTTGTAGCTCATGCTTCTCAATATTTTCCTAAGAGTAGACTTTTTGCGCAAAAAAAATATCTTCCCATAAAATCTGAAGAAGAACAGTAAGCGAGGGTAGTTGCTTTATTGTCGTATAGCACTCGGTCACTATGTTCCGAATAATGGACTGGTCAAAATCGTCCACCGGTCTGTATGGTCCCCGTGTCGCTTGGGTGAGCGCAAAGTTCCAGTCTTCATCATCTCACTCCTTATCCGGACAATTGTACTTCGACTGACACCATTCACATCTGCGGTCTTCTCTAAATAACCAGTAAAAGCCTCAGTTCTGAAATACTGCGAAGCCCTATAAATAATATACTTCGCCTTCGAAGCTAAGCCAGTGGATTTGCTCTGTTCACTGTCCAACAACGTTGATTTAAAATAACGCAAATTTACAAAAGACGACCAATCTCTACTTAGTGATGCTTTAGGCATTACCTCAAAAACTGTCAGACGGTTTCAAATAAAGCCTGCGAGTATATTCGAAAAAAGAGAGTCGAAGTCACAAAATCAACGCCAATGACGTGATGTTACATGTTTTACACGTATCCTGTGTCATAAACGATTACCACAGGGTCGTGTTACTAGCAGAGGAATAACAGTTATTTGAAAAAAAAAAGAAAAAGATTCATCATGCAATAAGACTTGTATTGACTGTATTATATCTTCAGAAATATTTTGCATAAACTTTTATCTGAATTTAATTGCTCAATAAGAGTTTATTACAATTAAGTCCTCAAAAACATTGCGTGGTAAATATAATAACATTCAAAATGTCTTAAAATATCAATGTTATCTGGTATCGGCTGCAAGAAATTATCATGACTAGGCAAAGCTTCGTCATGATAAACCTCCCAATTAGCCAGATAACATTGATATTTTAAGACACGTACATGTTATTCTCTTTATATCTCAAGGGCATCGCAAGGACAGAGCCTTTTCAAAAGTCAACAAATGTTATAGACAAGATTTTCACATCAGGTATAATTCCTTCCTTCTGTACATTTCAAGAATGAGTGGAACGTTGTACAAAGGCAACCAAGTACACATAAGAGGTTAAGGATATTGTCGACACTTGACATTCCTCAAGATTAAAACCATTCCAAATCAATCTTTCAGCACTCAAATCATTTATTCAAAATGCTCACCCAAACCACTCAAACTGCTTCAGAAATTTAAGGGGTTTCAAAGTTTCCGAATTCAATCCTTACACTTCCGACTTCTACACGGACGCACGCACTCTCGAAAGGACGCACGGCGGACATCCCCCATGGCAATAGCTCGCTGGCCTTCGGTCAGTGGAGCTAAAACTACTCATACAAGAAGCGGGGCCATATCAACACTAAATGTTGCTACAAATAGAACGAGAATAGAGATCAACCTCCTCAAGCTCTTTCCTCGAATCTTGACTTTCGCCCACCCTTTATCATTTTTCATAGACCCATCAATGCGAAGAGGGTTTTTTCCCAATTAATGGAAATACAGATAACCGCTTTGACAGATACTTACTATACTGATGTGTTATATATATATAATACGCACTTAGTGTATTATATGAAAAAATATCTAACGAGGTGGGGAGAATCGAATTGTCGAGGCTCTGCCGAGACAATTATCAATTCTCACAACCGAGTTAGATATTTTTCATACAATACACTTAGTAAGTATTATGTTTATCTTATAACCTCTATTTGTCTCGTATTCTCGATGTTTCTAACTGAAATGCAAATTTCAAAAAATAACCGCATTATATCTTTGTTCTAACAATAACTATGTGATATCATAAAAAATATCATACAGAATGTTATTATACGGATATTTGTATAGTTATAAGATAAACCACCATTCGGTACACATTGGCACTTTGTAGTGTCGATTTATTACAAACTTTTATCATTTCTAGCAAATGTCAAAAGTGAAGAGACTATCAGGCAAAGCAATGTGGGCTGAGCTCAGAGATCTTGTAATTACATTCCGACCAACTCTGTTCTTTTCATTTGCTGTTTCGAAGTTTTGTTATCAAAGTGTAGTCTAACGCTACAGACTTGAAATACGGTATAAATCTTTATTTGAATATGAATGGAGTTTTTACACAAATTTCTACAATACTTCAGTTACATCGCGGCGGCTGGAGCACCTAACAATGTATTCCTGGTATTTCTCACACCATCACTCCTTTTCTAGCCTCGAGTTGCTATCCCACATATGTCTACGATTATCGTCGACCCATTGACAGGAGACAAATATGTTGGAAAGGATGGGTGCTTCCGTCGGGTTCTAACCCGAGACCTCAAAAGTCCGACGTCCTACAAACTGCGCTATGACGGCGACCTAGAAAAGTTTATGCCTGTTGTCGGAAAGCGAACAAAACTTGAACGTATTCTTCCATCGGTTGTATTTAAGGTGGTTTTGGTCTTTATTTATACATCTGCTGAACGAATTCGATGTCCCTATGGATAGGACAAATTTCGTAGGAATTTGCAACCTGCATTCAAGCAATCATTTTTTGTATGTTGAGATCAAACATACCCCCTACAGATTGTTCTCTAAGTAGAGAAATGCGCTTAAATGGTATTGCAAAGTTTTACCTTGGATTCTATAGCAATTTCAATCTAAAGTTTTGGGTAACATGCATGCGTTACATGTGCGTCGACGTTTCAAAACGGAACATAGATAGGTCATCGACGTCATACCAAATGGCGTAATTTGCCTTGCAATTCCGCATACTGTTTCAACGGCTAAATCAAACAGAAAGTATAGATTTTCCATTGGACATGTAGGTCAATTTAACATTCTGAATGTTTTTTCTTTTATTTCCAAAATGTCATTTGTTATACCGACATGAAAATTGTAGGTCAATGCACGGCGTCACATTGTGTCCAATTTTTGTCCACAAACACTTCTATGTGGGCGTTGGCCACGATACATGACTTGCATGGGATCTTAGAACAAGCAATCATCAGCCGAATTCTGCACTAGCAAATTAACCAAAAGCCGAACGATACATCTGTTCTGAATTTCTTGCGTATCGCGAGGATTTTATCTCCTAAAATCGTTGGTCATTAGTCTAAAAGAAAATCACAAGAAATTTGGTCACGTTACGTCATGTAAATTTTGAGATATTCGAAATTCAAAAGTTCACACTATCTTTTGGAACTCAGTAAAAATGACAAATGTTAGTAATCACAAACAAAATAAAAGAGAAGAAATCTTACGAACAAAGTTGTATTCCTTCGACTGAAACTGCATTAAATAAAAGAAAAAAAGTTTGTCATAGATAGTTTCTTCTTCTTAATGTTTGATATTCGTACCGATGCACTTTTTACACTTTTGCTAATGGTATCTGGTGATATACCTAAAATGTGAAAGCTCGTATTTCTTTGTGACAAGACACAGTCAAAGTGTCAAGGGAATCCTTCAACTTTCTGTCCTTAGAAAAGTCGTGTAGGAACAAGCTTCCATCAAATTCTAGAATTGCAATGGACTGAAAATTCTAACCTGTTAAATGTCTGCCTAAAAAATCTGCGATAGTTTTGCGAAAGTTTTCTACGGAACTATTAAAGAGACGTCCCTGCGGGCTCTGAAGGTAACTGCAGACACATAGCGGGTCACTGTAGGTAAAATGATTGCAAATATTCCCTTATGATATAAAATTGAATATTAAAATAACCGCTTTCATGTGTCGGTCATAAACTGGGTTTTATAACATAGAGTTTACACCGTGACGTCATCAAGGGGCCGATCCCTTTTTAAGGTCCAAATTCAGTAAATGTCCATTTTACGGACATAATTAACCGATTCATATCCGCGAAAACGATATTTGCTACGTCCGAGATTGAGCTTTGATTAATATGAAGATATATGTGTAAGAAATGCACTAAATTGCAGCGTATCAAATGTAAATGCCTCTTCGTTGCTTTTTTTGAACGCAACAACTGTAAATATAAACATTTTTTCGAAAAATGGTCCGGTGACGTAAACTGAAATTCGGATTGTTGCTGGCATATCATTCCAATAAAAAAAAAACAATAAAAAAAACGTTTTTTCATGTAAGATTTTTTGTAAAATTCGATTCGATTCGAGAGCGCTAATTAAACATTATTCAACATAGCGTCAAATGTTCACAAAAGCTGTTTTGGCGGATCAAGAATTAAGTGATTTTTACTTTTATTTAAACCACATTCAGATATAATACGTCTTTAGTATCTTTTTTACAATAAATATCAATTTGAATTATTTTAGAATTTCTATTTGCATGAAGATTGGCGTCTGATAAGTATAGTGACGATGGTTTTGGTGCGCCGTCGTTATATTAAAAGAAAAATTTAACCCGAACACATATCATTTTAAATTTGTAGATATTAGATGTAATTATTTCGCAACAACATGATAAAAATCAGCAAAGGACACCGAACAAAATTTTAAGAAATTTCAATTTATTTACACTATTGAAATGGAATTAGGATCGTCAAATCCGAAGAATAACGAAATAGATTTCGTTTTAGGCCGGTTATTATGTTTCAATTTGCATATAAATAAGACGACTAGCTCAGACGCTCTTGGAATTTCTAGATGAATTTCTTTAAAAGATCTACCCATTAATTCTGAAAATATTTGCAAAAACAGATTTTGTCTGGTCGAAAAGAGGTTTGTCCCTAAATGACGTCACGACGTTGAATGAACCAGCTTCAATCCCGTTTTATTTCCTGAAAGTTTTCATACACTTGTCCTTAAACTTGCTCAGAATGATCGTTTCATCAGAAAGATCTTTAGAAAATAAGCCCGATCCGCCAGGCGTCACGGGAAAAGTGCAAAATGAAACATTAATCAGACAACCATCGTTGTCACTATATTTTCATCTTTAAACTTGCTCGGAATGATTGTACCATCACAGGGACTTTACTTTCATATTAGAGCTCAATCCTCGAAGCGTCACTGAAAAGGTACCTAAAAGATTATTCAACATGAAAGTCCTCTGTGACAGTCTAGATCAAATAGTCTGTCATATCTTGAACAGTAAACCCATGTACTTTTACGATTACACTTCCCAGGGCTCTGCCAGCGGCTTTTGCGATGACGAATTAATACCCCCTTTTATTAAGAATGACACCTAAATATCTATATTCTGCTTCTGCTTCTGTTTCCTTCATCCCAAATTCTTAACACAAAATTGCTTTCCCCTTTTCTCCCTTTCCTAAAATGGATACATTTACATTTACTAATATGCTCCATTTCCTACACCAAATATGCACTCAATGTAACATTTATTGCATTGATTTTTTCCGATTTTGCAACAAGAACGATGTCGTCGGGGTTTATAGAAAAATGGACACTTGTGTATCGCCTTACCGCATGTTAACGTTTAGGTCATTGAGTTCACTAACTAAATCGTTTATGAAAATAGAAAACATCGTGGGAGAAGAGCTGTCCCCTTTGACGACGCCCATCTTACAATCAAACCAATTCGTCCTAACCGATGCGGAAGAATTATTGTATATTACCTTTGAGGAATTATACACGTTTCTGTCAATCTCATTTAATAAGAATTCGTATAGTTGTAAGTCACGATCAATGAAGTCAAATGCTTTCCCCCAAGTATATGAATTCTGAGAATACCTATTGGTTGTTATTCGTTATATACTGTTATGTGTGTACATGTGGTCCTCACATGATCCGTTGTATCGAAAGCCATTTTGTTCCTCTTCTAGGATATAAAGAACGTCTAAGTATTTTGAAATACGTTTGTTCAATAATCCGGTGTAGAGTTTACGAGAAGGCTTTTCCAGGCCTATAACGGGTCTGATATGTTAGGTTCTAACAGGATTTTGTGTAATATCATTGAATCAAACATTGGCCATTGTGTTGTCCCCGAAACATGGCCCAGTCAGTGCTGATGGGGATAATATTGCAAGGGGAGATTTCATAAAGTAGTTTCTGCATCATCGATATTACACGGCTTGATAAGAAAAGTGTTGGATTGGCCTTACTATATATGACTGTTCCTGTTTCGGATTATCGCATATCTGACCATTGTTTTGTAACTTGTTATATTAAACAGTATAGTCCACCTCTTACACAAACAGATAAAAACAGAGACCTGAAATCTGTAAGTTTCAATCATTGCAAAAAGATCTTGCACAGTTGCACACGGTGGAGAAACATTGTCGTGTAATTTATCGCAATTACTCGCAATTACATGTGATATTCTTACATTCTAATTACTGTTTACTAATCAATAAAAATCTATCGAAGTTTTTTCATGAACTCAGAAAAAATCATATGTTTAATCAGTGTCAAAGAATTTTCTTTGAAGAGTATATGATTTCTAACCTAAAACGTGGACAAATGCTGTTGTCGTATTTTGACGTAGATAAAGGAATGGTATTCATTTGTAAGTTGTTAATATAACCTTCTCTTTTAAGACTGCATGAAATAAACAGAAAAATATGCACATTTGTCAAGAGCAGATGCGAACTTTCACCCTTTCCTTAATAAAATGTTGTCTAAATTGTGCCTGTTTCCTGGGTTGGATTGTTTCAATGATTGAATGGATTTATACGCCGCTTTCAGCATTTTTTTCAGTTATATCACGGCGGCGGGAGCACCTAACAATATATTCCTGGTATATCTCTCACCAGTACTACCATCACATCCTTTCCTAGCCTCCAGTTGCTATCTCACAAAGGTCTACGATTATCAGCCTATTGGTGAGAGACAAATACTTGAACCATTTCCAAACTTTCGAGTGGCAAAGGTAGTCTGCTATTAAGGTTCAATTATTATATCGTATGGATGACCAGAAAATCGAATAATTGATGAGAACAGAAGTACAGTAAACTTAGCTAAATTCATAAACACTTGAGAAGTCTGTGAACTGATTCAGCTATCGAATTATCCTGCTTTTTACTTCTCATCAAAATTCATGGATTTTCTAACAAACAAACAATAAATTTCTATGTTAATGAATTCGTATTCAACAAACTTCTTTTTTCCAGTTGGTATAACGCAAGTTATAGCGCATACAGTTAGAAACGTCATGGATTTTTTTCTCATCCAATTAAAAACAATTCTCTATCGCTCTATCAATGCTCGATTCATTCATTCCAACAATCACTCAAACCATTACAAAACGCTTCAATATCACTAAAATAGGAGATCAATAACTTCATTTCAATAAAAAGAAAAAAATACGCTTGAAAAACAATCACCAATTTCACTGAGTTAATTGAAATTCGTAAGCGTTTATAGCTTTTGTATACATATTTTTTTAAAAATCAACGCTTATTTTGGTAACCTTGAACAAAGTTAAATAATGCATTACCCCCTTTAATTTAATTTAGAACCGACTAATCATACTCATTCACATTCATTCCGAACTAATTCCAATATTCTCATCTTGTAAATTTCACAATATTATTAACTGTAAGCCTCCTTGTTTGTGTGAAAACCAGATGCTTTCCATTCATGCTGATTGGGCAAAGACAGACACGAACCAATTTGGAGTGTTTAATCTGCCATCGGCTCTTATAAAAGTCTAGTTCATATTTTTTTACCTTTCGTCGTTGTTGTTGTTTTGGTGTATCAATTGCCTTTTGACGTTTGTTGCACTCGGAAAAAGTTCGGACGGTATCTGCAATTGCATGATATTGCTTGTACTACTCAGAAAAAAATGGAATTTAAAACGTTTTATCCGTTATCGATATCGTTTATTATCTTTCTTGCATCTTGTGTCATTTCAACAAATGGAAATATATTGGACGATTATATACAGTATCGTAAAAATGCATCTTGTGTGAACATAGATGTTTGTAATACGGAAATACTTAACGATTATTTCAACGAAGATGACCTTCAAGTTATGCGGATTGGTCGCTGTTGTAGTCGCTGTGAATGTGATGAAAATTGTTTCAGACGCGGTGATTGTTGCCCGGATATGTTGTTAAGTAACAAAACAGACTCGGATTTAAATATTCCAGCAGGAGGATTATATAGATGTGTAGTTCGAAGGCTGAAATCACCGGTGTGGAACAAACAATTAATGATTACAAAATGTCTTACTAACTTTTCAAATACGGAGGTCATTACAAAATGCTACGACAATCCAACTTCTGGACTAGACATTTTTATCCCTGTGTCCAACAATGCTTCCGGTGATACATACAGAACCAATATTGCGCAGAATGTAATTTTGAGGAACCAGATTCTCTTACTTCATGGAAAATACAACTAGGTTGTAGTTCCGCGCCAATTAAGAAAACATCTCCAGTCACACTGATTAACGATGTTCTAGCGTCTGATGATTGTGATTTATTCTTGGTTCCTCCACCTGGGCTGAAGATTGAAAAATGTAGAGATTTAATCGACACGTGTAATCAGACAGGACTATGGATAAATTATGATTTGGAGATTGCTACTCGATGTGAGCTCTACAGAGCACCATTTTATAAGAATAAGTATAGAAATATTTTTTGTCACATTTGCAATTTGAATACAGAAATTCCCGCCAGTGAGTGTGGAACTGTAGCAACTGACACATACCTGCCGTCATCATTTTCGCTTCTTTTTGACTTTAATAATGTTGATGACGTGTCTCAAATGGAGATAAAAGAAGATACATGCCCAAGAGGAACTGTGTATATTGCCTTAATGGTATGAAATGAGCATGTAAGTGACATTTCCATCAATTTGGCATTTGCGTGAGGTGAAAACAATTAGCATCCTCGACAACAAAGTAGTACAGTTGAAAGTTGTGGGACAGTCAAAAGATAATATGATACCTTGTCTATATGCATTTTGCGAAGTAAGGACTCTGGTTAGTCTGTGCGGGTGCAAAGGCTGACAAAAGTATTTGCTTTGTACTAATTTAAAATTGTTTCGAAATGTCACGCACAGACTCAAATTATTAAAATCTGCATGTCCGTAAAATCTTTATACCCGTTTAAGTTGTTTTGATTGTAAATAATGCTGTCTTTTATATTTATTCAGTTATATTGTAGCGGTTAGAGCAACAAACATAGGTTTCTTCTATATTTTGCACCTGTAGCTCTAAATTTGCTCTAACCTCCTGCTTTTTAGCTCACTTGAGCACAAAGTGCTCAAAGTGAGCTATTGTTATCATTCACCGTCCATCCATCGTCCGTCAGTATATCCGTCAACAATTTCTTTAAACATCTTCTCCTAAACCACTGGGCTAATCAAGCAGAAACATGAAGCTCTTCAAAAAGTGTTAAAAGAATTAATTCTATATATAACTCTGGTTGCTATGGTAACATATAGGCCGAAATCACGAAAATCTTAGAAAAAAATTCTTCTCCTAAACCACAAGGCCAATCAAGCTGAAACTTAGCAGAGATGTTCCTTGGGCGAAGCTCTTCAAAAATTGTTAAAAGAATTTAATTTAATCAAAAACTCTGGTTTCCATGGTAACCTAAAATTTGAAAAATGGCCGAATATTGCTGAAAATCTTGGAAAAATTATTCTCCTCCTTAACCACTAGGCAAATCAAGCTGAAATTTGCAGGGATGTTTCATGGGTGAATTTCTTTAAAAGGTATTTAAAGAATTTTATTTCATCACAAACTCTAGTTTCCATGGTAACGGA
Source organism: Fragum whitleyi (assembly GCA_948146395.1). Taxonomy (NCBI): domain Eukaryota; kingdom Metazoa; phylum Mollusca; class Bivalvia; order Cardiida; family Cardiidae; genus Fragum; species Fragum whitleyi. Next base: position 87,877,343 of record OX411544.1, on the reverse strand, counting down.
AAGGCTGAAAATGGCCGAAAATCGCTGAAAATCTATGAAAAAAGTCTTCTCCTCCTAAACCACTAGGCTAATTAAGCTGAAACTTGGAAGGGATGTTTCTTGGGTAAGTTCTTCTATAGTTGTTAAAAGAATTTAATTATATCAAAATTCTAGTTTTCATGGTAACGGCTGAAAAATGGCCGAAAATTGCTGAAAATCTTAGAAAAAATTCTTCTCCTCCTAAACCACTGGGCTAATTAATCTGAAACTTGGTATGGATAATAATCATATTCAATCAAATCTCTGGTTACCATGGTATTGGAAATGTCAAAATATTGCAGAAAATCTTAATCTTTGCCTAAACTATGGGGCATATTTTAAACTTGGCAGGGATATTCTTAAGGTTAAGGTATATTATAGTTGTAAAAAGAATTCATTTCCATCTGTAACTTTGTTTGCAATTAAAAATAAAATCAATGTGCAGTAGGACGAAATTAAAGTGTTTCTTTTAAATCCATCCTAAATGTGCATCAAACAATTTTTGGTATTTATAACATGGTTGACAAGTTGAGAGTTGACTTACTCATGTGAGCGATAAAGGATCATCAAGGTCCTCTTGTATCATACATAGATTTGCGATTATCCACTTATTGGGGGGAATAAAATGTCGTAAGGAATTTGTGCTGCTGTCGGTGAACGAAATCGTACCGATTGATTAAAGATAAGAATTCTGACGCGTTACCAACTGCGCAATACGGCGGCTGTGAGTGCGCAAGTTCGTCAGTTCGAATTTTGCCTGGAGCATTGCATCAGAAGTAAATGTGCTATATGAGAGAAATTTTCATGGACATTCTTGGTCAAGATAAAAGGCTAACGTCAAAATGAAACTCATCCGAAGCATTCCTTCCCTTTTAATGGATAAAATTTTCAACAAATTTCGGCAAAATTGTTCTCCTTACTAAATTTGATTTTGAAAAGAAATAGCATATCTGGAGCATTATTACTACATTTACGCCTGCCTTTCAATGTAGATGTGTCGTTTAAAAATCCTTTGCCTTAGTTGAAACAGGGGATGATTATCTCTTTGCATTTGCCTTCAAACATAAAATGAAATCAATACGGACTTCTTTAATACATTTACTTGTACCGATAAATTATCTTAACTATCATTTAAGTATATGGTTAGGTAACCATGACCCATACTCATAGCATTTCCTATATTCAAAGCTACTCTACCGTTGGAAGGTTGAACATAAGCATCGCCTACAGGAGGCTATGCCTTCTATGTGCTGGATAGCGGATAGAAATGCATCAAGAGTTACTCCCTTGAAAGTATAGGTTGCTCTTTTGAAAGTCCAAAGTGTGCCAAGTTTCAAGTGAATGTATGTAGCAAATATTCCGATCTAATAAATTTACGGCGGCCAATGTAGATCGGATAGAATATGGGGATATGCTATTTTTGATAAAATCCTGTGGAAGTTCTATAGATTATTGAATTCTAATTTTATGTTTATCATTGTATATGGAGGCAGATTATGTAAAATTGTATTGCGTTAGTAATTAACATACACTCGATGCAGCTTTCTCGTCCAAACTTTGTGTGCTTAATGGACCACATCAACTAAACTAGAGAGCCACCGTCATAGCGCAGTTGATAGTGCGTCAGTCTTCAAATAAGAAATCCCCCTGTCTGACGGCATCACAAATCCCTTCCGAACAGTTGTCCAACTCCAGTGGAATGGTTCTCGAAGACCTTACTGTGATGAGCAGTTGGAGGTACGGAAAGGATGCATTGGTAGTACTGGTGAGAGAAATTCGGGAATCAATGTTTATGTGTTTTGGCCTTCGAGACATGAATCAAAACATCATTAACTTTTATTCAACCGACAACAAACCATTATTCAAAACCCTTAGTAACCAGTAGGCAGATTTCAATTACACTTGACAAAAATGTACTTTTGGTGATCCTTCTTAAAAGTTGTTCTTCAATTTTAAATTAATCGTAAAATAGTGGTTAGGCAGGGCAAAGCTGTCCGCCGAACGAATAAAATTCCGTTTGGCGGTTTAGAGCCGTAACACAACCCGTACGTCATTAACGTTGCTTTGGAGAAAAAAATCTGAAATAAAGTACGACTTTTTGTTAATGATAAACATTTCCTTATGATATCGAATGCATGACCTTAAACACTTGTAACTACTGTCTTGATAAATGATAAGAAACATTTCCTTGAAATATCGATTGCATGTCCTAAAACACTTTCACTACTGCCTAGATGATCTCGGAACAAATAAGATTTTAACAATCCATTTGAAGCTACACATATTGATTGAATCGATCAAGATAGAATCGATAATACTTCCAGAACACTGTTCAAGTGTTGTTTTGAGAGAAGATTTTACACTACCCGAATTACATCATTAGATAGGTCACTACAATTTATAATGACACTTTCTGCAGATAATGGTGCCTTAGTGATAAAATGAGTTAGTTTCCGCGATAAACGCAATTCATTAAAGAGATTAAGGTACCTCATAAATTGTTAACTAGATCTATACCCTGAATAATAGTAATATTATCTTATACATTCATTATGTCAAACATATCTGTCGGTTTATTGGGAACTATGCACTACGGAAGCCATTTGGACTAAATATTGAGGACTTTCTATTATAATTTCTTATTACTTCATGTTTATTTGTTAATTTGTTTACAAAAAACTTATCAATGTCTTTTTAGAAATCTATAACTTCACAAGATGCGCCGCTATTTAAAGATATGTGATTAAGATTTGCATCCATAACCGATGACTCTCTAATCATGCCAAATATATCCACAAAACGTTATCAGCAATCTTTAAAATGATAATGCGATGCATGTACCCTATTTGTATATCGAAGAAGAAAGTGAAAAGGAAAAATCCTGATATTCTCTTCACGTCTGAATATTTTCTGAATGCAACCCGATACATATTTATTTGTTAAAAATGTAAGGGTTAATTAGTTTAAAAGTGTTTTTCTACCATCATGGTACTCCAATTAAATTCTTATTTGTCATACTTATTTACTAGTTTTCATTACTCTTTTGGTAAGACTCATTTTGTTAATACTTGTTTTTATTTGTTACGTATCGATAATTGATAAAGAACAACAAGAAAGAAATTTCAAATAAGAAAAAAAAGTCAAAACAAATATCAAATAAAACTAACTATTATATCATATGCAATCTTTGGACCGATATGTCGTTTCTATTGACAACAAAAAAAACTTTCCTCCCCTTGCGAACAAAAATAAAATATCAACGAGGATAGTTGAAATTGTGCTTTTAAAAAAAATGTTGGCATCAATAATTTGGAAGAAAATGTATACATCAGGCTATAATCCGAAAGCAATGACTTGCAGAAGTGTTGGGATTTATTTATATATTTTTTAAAAAAAGTGTTTTTGTTCATTTTGATTATTGATTAAATAATAGATGACGTGAATCTATTTGGTGGGAATGAGGCATGGTTTGTTCATATATTTAAAACAGGTATCTGTTACACAAATCCTATTCACCGATCATTATAGTGGTTGTAATACGCATTTTATACATTAAAATATGTCTAAATACATTGCAACAATTCAGTATTTACTTATTAAAATAACTGATTAGACTTAACTTTTAACCCCAAATGTGCTTAAATGACTTCCATAGTAAACGGTTTTATGTCTGTCGGAAATTAATTAAAATCAGTTTTTTGTTGTGTCTATAAAGAACCTGATGCGTTGAAAGATGGTATGTACCGCTATGACATGATTGCCTCATATTTCGCTTTTGGTATTTCAAAATCTTCCAAAAGGTAATTCTTATATATCAAATCTATTGAAAAAAAAGTTCACTTCAAAGAATCATGTGAGCTAGGCCGAGTTTAACCTCGTATGACATCTGTATCTCAACAGATAACTTGAAATCAGGTTTAGATATTATAGAGAAATATTAAAAATATTATAATATATATGACTTACGTCGCGGGAATGAAATCATCCCGTTGAATTTTTTTGATATTACACGGATGGCATTACACAAGTAGAATATCTATGCAAATGAGCTATGAACTTAAAGCAACGCTATATTTTCCTTGTGAAAAAGACGCCATATTGCATTTGATTTAGCGTTATATGTTTCGGGGAATAACTTGACTTGATAAATTTCTTGAAATTTCTTGAACTTTCTCGATTTATCTCAAAAACATATCATATTATAAAATATTCAAAATTTTACTAATGAAATACCAAGTGTATTAAACTTATCATCTAAAACAGTTAAAACTCGTCGTTTTTAGGATGACTCGCTTAATAAATTTGGTATTCAATGACCACACATTCAATATCCTCTTAGTATTTGTTGTCATTACAGGATGCATGTTATGTCACGAATTGTGAGAGAGGACTAAACTACACGGATGGAGAATGCAGGCCACCGGTTGATAACATGTGCCTTGATGCTTTTTTAGTGCTGAAGCCTATGGTAAATATTTCTACTCATGGAACTGAACAGATACGCAACGCCGTTGAAACTACGATCAATGAAACATCTCTTCTTCCGATGAAAGTTATTGCCTGGGACGTTCATACAGATTTGAACATGAATTTCGTTTTTCATGTTAAGTTTGTTTTCAATATTACAATTGCAAATTTATTATTAGAGTTTTCGAGACAACCATTTAATGTCAACATATCAGATTACAAGACTATAAACACGACGTCCGTGTTCAATATTCCGTTTGTTGTCACGTTCGAAGATGAAGTAACCGCTTACACAAGTTATGAGCAAAATTTAGAAAACGCTACTTCTCATGCTTTTGAACTCTTTGAGATCGGATTAACTGATAAAAGGTCCTTCAATAATGATAATCTTACGTTGATTTGTAATAGAAATACCCAACAACAAATTATGAATCAATTCACAGGCTGCACGTGGATAGAGGTTGATTTACAAGATTCCTATGGGTCCTTAAATGAGGAAGGCTTCTTATTCCATAAAACCGGTGTTCTACTTCCTAAAAAATCATTCACCGTCACCGAGCAAGAAAGTCAAAGCGATTTGAATATTTCAATAATTAGAATTTGCGTTAGTGATATCTCACATTACACATCATTGAGACAACAAAAACTAGAATCAGAAGAAAAACATAGTGAAATTCTTGGTTATCTTACTCTAGCTACATCCGTGTTGTCGATTTTGTCTTGTATTTTAACTTTTATAACATACATTCTTTTCAAAGTTTTACGGACACAATCTGGTATAAATAATATGATGCTTTCGATCTTTATATTTCTCGGACACGTTCTGTTTCTATTTAGCTCCTATAATGGAATCCCACCGGCGGTTTGTCTGTTTTTAGGCGGTCTTGTTCATTTTCTTTGGTTATCTGTCATGTTTTGGTACCTTGTGTGCTCTTTTCATACATTCCGTGTTTTTCAAATGTCTCTGCTAACACCGGAAAGCAGTGTTATTACAACAACACTGAAATATACCATGTTTGTAACAGGCACATCTCTTTGTTTTATTTCAATTAATGTTATAACCTCAGCTGTAATTTCTAAACATGAGGAATTCGGCTATACGTATACAGATGGCCAATTATGTTGGATATCATATCCCCTCCTTCTAGGTCTAACTATAACGTTACCAGCTCTCATTTCAGTTGTTTGTAACGTTGTATTATTTATAATTGCCGTCAACAAAATAAGCGAAGGAATTAAGGCAGACATGCGATCAAATAAGCACAAACAAACATTCATTATTTACATCAAACTCTCAGTTTTAACTGGAATTACTTGGCTCACAATACTGCCTTATATATTTACTAGGATTGAGTTCTTTAACTATATCTTCACTTGTTTGAATGGTCTAAATGGTCTATTTCTAATGTTTGCATTTATACTCAATAAGAGGGTATATCTTTTGTACAAGTCGTTTGTATTTAGAACGGATACTAAACGGGATAGTACAAGCATTAACCAAACAACCGTATATTCTACCAAGCAAAGTGCATCTTCTTGTCACAGTCCACTAGATGAACCATCTGAATGTGCGGACACTACAGAGGGAAATTTGGGAAAATAGCAGTTGATATCATTCTAGGACTACATACTTGTAAAGGGAACATTAATTTAAAATCATACCGAAGGAATCGATCAGTGCGGTCAAAAAGACTCTTGTTTTATCCCAGGAAATGATTGCTCCGATGCTAACTTTGCACCATAGAAAAAAGACCAGTGTTCCTTTAAACAATAAGGCCTATATTTCGATAATTATTATGATTCTGCCTGCAACTACGATAGCAATGTATTCAACCAAATTTTTAAAATAGTCTACCTTTAATGATACTTGATGGTAAATTTATAGTCGTTGGCTTCAATGGAAATCAGCGTATTTGAAAGATGCCTACTTTTACAAGGAAGTAATATTGGATTTGATATTTTTTACTTGTGACGGTTTTTTCATTAGTATTCAAATTTTAATGCAACAGTGAATTAATTTCATAGTATTTTCAGCATTCCAATAGTATCTTCTTACATAAACCATTTTTGTCATTATTATTTTATCTTAGGAAGATTAAACTAACATTTTGTCAAGCCCACCGTTTTGAACTCAAAACCAAGAATCTTGCTGTACCACTGTGAATGTTAAATTCACAATTTTGAAATAAAGATGAGTCCTTGCTCAAAACTTGTCATTTTAAAAACTTTTTGCAATCATACAAGCAAGGGGAAATGTTGGGTTGAAATTTTTCATTTTTAATCAGTTAATTTCAACTTTCAAAAATTACCCCTAAAAATCAGCAAGTTTCATAATAGTGTGAATCCAAAATTCCGTAGTCCCTTAAACACTACTGTAGTATCTATCATGTAGCTTCAAATTTCTTATCATAAGTCACATAAACAATTTTTCACAAACATGAGAACATGAACTGCTACAGTAAATAACATCGTGAATTTGACATTCATCTCATTCAAAACCATTCTAGTTCGCTCACTCAGCGCTCCATACACTCTTTCCAAACACTCATTCAAACCATTCAAAAACGCCAAAACCCATTGAATAATATGGAATCAACAACGGCATTCCAAATAAATTTTGATAGAGAAGAAACGCGATTTCTCTGACATAATTCAAATTGTTCTTGTTCAATAGGTTCTTGAAGGAAAAGGAAGCTATATGTAGAACTTGTATGCATATTTTAGTAAAGGAAGGTAATCAATATCGCTTATTTTGTTCATCCTGAACAAAGTTGTGATAAAGGATTACCTCCCATTAAATGCACTCAAAGCTCGCTCCACACACTCATTCAATTTCATTCCTTAATCATTCCAAAATCATTCACCTTGTCAATTTCACGATGTTATTAATCACTCGCGGTAAAAGGGGACAACAGGATATTGGATACACGCCATAGAGGCGGATGAAAAAAACAGTAAATAAAGGTCGAAAATTGCATGTAAATATCTGAACAAAACGTGATTTGATTAACACTTTTTTAAAAGGCAAATAAAAACATCAGACTATTAGGATTTACAATCTTGTTTTTAAAGCACGGTTTGAAGTCTTTTTTTATTCTCACTTTTATGTATCGAAATATAATCGTATAGAAAAATAAACAATAAACACGTATTGCCCCATTTCCCACCAAAAAATTACGTACAAATTGAGGTACAAAATCAGCCCTGCGTTCAGGATCACAAAACGGTGCAAACAGTTTGACAATTAACTAGGCTCGTCTTCAGGGTCCGAGGTTACAAAACATTTCTCAAGCTCAATTCAAAATTTTCTCAAATTTCAATTCGAGATTAAAGCCATAATTCTGTTTTGTTACTCATTTTAATGTATTAACGTAAAAATGATATTAATAAGTAGTTATAAAAAATAACTTATTTATATCAATCTTTATTTTCATACATTTATTTTAATTTAAAATTTTGTGAAAATTGAGCCTGAGCCTGAGAAAACTTTTATAACCTTGGGCCCTGATTCTTGGTCTTGAAAAATAAGGAGTCTGGACCTCACAGATTTTGTGTTATTATCCATTTTAAACCATTCACTAGTTTATATACACACAATTCAAACTAATTTGCGTAATGAGACGCGTATTTTCATATGCAAGAATTCATTGTTAGGGAAAGTAACCAATGAAAATGTAGTTTACCCCTATCGTAAAAAAGACTTTGAGAAGTTGTTTACAGAACATTTCCTCCTTAAAACGTTCAATTCTTTAAAAAAAAAAAACCGTTGATTTCGGAATCTTGACTAAAAAGAATGCTTGCATATGATAAGCTTTTGGTGTCTTTGTCTGTTACAGAATACTTGTCGACTTATATACATAATCAAAATATATATATATTGGTGGATTAGTCATCATTATAAGTACAGTTAAAAACATCGTGAAATTGACACTCAACTCAATCAAAACCATTCTAAATCGCTCACTCAGCGCTCCATTAATTCATTCCAGACACTCACTCAATCCATTCAAAAACGCTCCAAACTCACTGAAAAACATATAACAACAACTTCGTTCAAAATGAAAATGGCTGGGGAAAAAAATCTGGATTTCCATTATTTAATTGAAATTGTTAGCGTAAAATTGGTTCCTGGAGAAATATGGAGCTTTCTATCGAACTTGTATGGATATTTTATTAAAGGGAGGTAATCATTATTGCTAATTTTGTTCATCCTGAACAAAATTTGCAATACTGGATTACCTCCCGTTAAATTCACTCAAAAGTCGCTTCACACATTCATTCAATTTCATTCCTAAATAATTCCATAATCATTCACCTTGTCAATTTCACGATGTTGTTAACTGTACCTCGAGGTAATATTGATTCTCTGATAAACATTGCGACCTTTTTGGATAGCAGACCATCACCAGCAATGAACTCATCAACTGAACCTTATAATCGCGAAGAAAGTTATTGTGCATTTTACGTGTTTATAATGTTAAAAAGTATCTTGTTTGCACCAATTTTACACATTCTATTTATTTATTCATTTTTGTCGAAAAATGATTTAGAATTTTAAAGTACCCTGGAAGAATATAATTTGGTTACCTTGGTGGCGATTTCTTTAAAGAACGAATTTCGTTGAATGTTTTTCGGTTAAATATCGAGTAATAATGGTAGATTATAACTTGATAATTTCACTGCAAAACCAGATAAATACCAAAGAATGTAATTACACAACTTTCGTTTATTTCACTGTATTTTGGCGTTATTAAAGCGGATAAAGTAAACAAATCACTTAATGGCATTCGTATACAGCAACCACGTGAAAATGGCGCGCTTTAACAAAAATGTGTCCTAAGATGTTCACATTTCCCCCATTGTCCCCTATAGAATTGGCGTTTGTTTTTTCGTGTAAGATCGACGAATCTTTCATTTCGTGAACAACAATAGCAATATTTTCACTCGTGACTCTGTCATTCGTATAAACATTGCTTATGTTATTCACTCGTTAAGGATAAATCAAGCTCACACTGAAAAAAAAACACTATTACTTGTGTAGTGTCACACCGTACAACCGGTTGCGGTGACGACAGATGAATTTCAGACGGTAGGTCAAATAAACGAACGAAGCTCTGGTAATTTAAAGTAGATGAATGGACTCGTAAGTGTTCAGCGCTTCTATAGATTAATAATTTTATCATATTCCCTGGAAAAAAGGCCATAGCATTTGATTATTTCGGAGGCTTCAATAAAAAGTTACGTAATTTGACTTCATTCTGATATATTTCCCCTCTTTCTCAATAAATTCTATCTTTACTTAAACACAACTGAAGACTAATTATCCGTCGATATTTCCTTCAAATTTTAAGCTTTTATTCAAAACAATTAACAGGCAGCGAGTCGTCGAAGACGACTTGTATTCAAAACATTGTTGCCTCTGTCGACAGACGGAATTTCAAAGGGGTTGTTGTAACGACCGATGAGAATTATTTGTGATTGCCGACGTTGACAGACCTTTATTCAGATTTTTGCAGAGGAATGTTTATTTTCTTAGGTCGGATTTTCAATAACACAACAGAACAATTTAGATCGGCATATGTGTTGACATTCGGGTCCTTTTTTTTCAAATGGTAAGTATGTTAAATTAAGAAATATTTCAACGGATTTTATAATTTGTGAGAAAAGAATGTAAGTTTTACGAAATTATGAATGGCTGGATATGGAAAAGCGACCATAAAGGCTATTGACAAAACCCTATCGGACAAAACCGGGAAAAGTCGGACAAAAAAAACACCACTTCTTCTGGGTTTGACTCCTTGACTTTGTTCGAACATTGGTTACATTTTTTTAGTAGCTTCCCCTGTCTTTATAATATAGTAAACATACTGTTTTAGAATTGGTTTTCTTTCAGTCCAAGATAAGTATGGCCCTCGGACTGTCATTCCTAAGGTACCGCGTTCATCCTCCGACGACGAAAGCCATCTTTTTCGACTTTTTGTCTCCTACCTTTGGGTTGAAACCGTAGTCCTATTTGAGATGCATGCAGCAGCTGGACGCTAGAAAAGGATGAAACTGTAGTACATTTACATACTGATTTGAGGAATACCATTAATCCATTGTTAGCTGGTTTAGCTGTTTCAATAAGACTTAAAATTTGTTAAAAGCGGCATGGAATCCCATAAGAACAATGAAAGAAAACCATTAAGGACATATTGTTCTTTCGTTTTATTTAAACCTCATATTTATAAGGTGCATAATAATTGTCTGATGCAAAACTATTTAAAATGGTGTCGTATTATGAGGTACCCACAGTATTATAGGAGTAAATAAAAATGATAAAAAATGAATTACTCTTTCATTACATATAAACTCTCAACGATGCATTATACAGTGGTGGGGTTCTGTCCCGGTGGGCTTTTGTCTGGTTTGGGTTTGTCCAGGCTGGGTTTTCTGCAGGTGGGGTTTTTCCTACGCTCACTTGGAAACATAGTTATATTTTTTTTTATTAGTTCTGCGTCAATCCGTCTATTTGATTGGGATAAGGTTTGAATAGAGACAGATTTCCTAAAGTTTACTTGGTAGCAACTACCTTTCACTTCACAAAAAAAAACTAAATCATTCTTACGTAAAAATAGTTATATTGCATGTACATGTATGTAAAGCTATCACGCAGTTTGAACACGAGTATGTATGGCTTTACATGTGAAAAACATGCTTTGCTTATGATTAAAGGCTAAAAGCCGAAAAATGGTGTTTGCAATCTTTTATCAAAATAACACATGTCTGGCGACGTCTGTAATCACAAACAATTTTGATCTGTCGTTTATAGCAACCCGATGAAATCCTTCTGTCGACAGAGACAGCGATTTTTTGAATACATGTCGTCTTTGACGACTCGCTGCCAGTTAATTTTTTCAGAATGAAGGCTTCAAATTTGAAAGAAATGTCGGCGGATGATTAGACTTTAGTTGTGTGTAAGTGAAACTAGCATTTATTTAGAACCGGCGATTTTTTTAGCGGAAGGTCAAATTTTGTAACTTTTCATTGAAACAACCGTAATAATCAAAACCTTTGGCTTTTTTGCGAAGGATATGAGTAAAAATTTAATCTATAGAAGCGCCGAACACTTACACATCCATTTATTAACATTTAAAAAAAATAGAGCTTCGTTCGTTTATTCAAACGAATCAATTTATTTGACCTGCTTGAAAGAATTCACTGAATATGTCGTGACTATCACCTGTGGTCTCCGCAATCGGTTGTACAGTGTGATTGTGTAAGTGAATGCATTCTCGAAGTAATTACTGAACTTTCATCTTAATCAGATGGTACAGTTAACAACATCGTGAAATTGACAAGGTGAATGATTTTGGAATTATTTAGAAATGAAATTGAATAAGTGAGTGGTGCGAGTTTTGAGTGAATTTAATGGGAGGTAATCCTTTATCGCAAATTGTGATCAGGCTGAGCAAAATTAGCGATGTTGATTACCTCCCTTTACTAAAATATGCATTCAAGTTCTATATATAGCTTCCTAATCCTTGAAGAATCTATGAGACGCTTACAGTTTGAATTATGTCAGAGAAATCGCGATTTTCTCTATGTAAATTTATTTAGAATGACGTTGTTGATTCTATATTTTTCAATGGGTTTGAGCGTTTTTGAATGATTTGATTGAGTGTTTGGAATGAGTGGATGGAGAGCTGAGTGAGCGATTTAGATTGGTTATGATTGATGTAAATGTCAATTTCACGATGTCTTTAACTGTATTGATTGCATTTATCTCAGAAACTCTTGCTATACTTTTGTATAGCGCTTTCGATTAGTTTAACGAATTAATTTTAATATGTCCGCCTATTAAGAAGATTCACTTTTTTGGGATTTATTCGAACAAGTAATTAAGATGTATGTGTTCATTATGGACCTGGAACTAAAATAATCTTCAATGTGAATTATTTTTAAGGGATTTATACTTTAGGTATTGTTTTGTAATTTTACGATCTTGTCTTTAACTTTTTCATATTACTGTCAATAAATATTGTTTATTGTAGTTTCTGTTTTGGGATTTTCTTTTCATTATTATTACATGTATCATTGACAAATCTCAAAGAATGAAACTATGTTATAAGAGTATAGAATCTTTTCTCGGACAAAAAGTTCTTTACGATCCACTTTATATAAATAGAATCTGTCATGAAATTTTTTAAGGACAATCTTATCTGAACCGAGTCTAGAATATAGAGGATATTGAATGAGTGGTCATTAAATACCGAATTTATTAAACGAGTCATCTTTAAACAGATAAAAACGAGGCTACGCCGAGTTTTTTATCTGTTTTAGATGACGAGTTTAATAAATTCGGTATTTTATGAGCACAAATTTTATATTCTGTTTATAATATGACCCGAATTTAGCGAAAAATCGTCAAAATTCTTGAAATTCAACGTTTCAATTTTCCGCGAAACTTAAGACGTAACGGCAAAAGTTGCCGGTCACGTCAAAATAGGCGATAAGTAATCATTTGAAATAATTATATTCGCTACTTATATGCATTCACACATATAAATTTAGTATCAAATTAAAGATCTTTGAGAGTGGATTATTGTAATTTGTCTGAAATTGATTTTAAACCAAAGAAAAGTATTATAATAGCCAACAGAACCATAAATATACACCAGAAATGACGCCGTCAGATGTTACAAAAAACACTAGATCGTTTCACTAAAATTGTAATATCATAAAGAAGAATGGCGCTAGAGCCGCGAAAATTTTCAATGTAACGTAAATTACGCCAAATGGAATATTATGTAAGTCTTATGCCAATTGGATGGTCCAGCTAAAAGTTTCGTCAACGAAAGAAAAATGTCAGTAGCGTCAGATTGCTGAGAAACGTCGTTTTTTTCGGTAGTCCTTTTTTTCTAATGGCATTTATTCACTCTTTCTTCGGAAAATTTTTATAGAAAATTATATTTTAAATTCATCTGAGCTAGAATTTATACAATTATGTTTTTGTCGAAATTCGGCTTAATTTAATAAATTTATTTTTGAGTTTTCTCAGTCTTAAAATTGTCCCATTTTACACAAAAAAACGTCATATAAATACCGGTCGCATTTTTGATACACATTTTTTTGTACAAAACGCCAAAACAGTATAGATTTAACTTCACATTAGAAATACATCTAGAACATATTCCGCAAATATAAAAGCTTTCGCCAGTATATCTTTAAACAAAGGAAATATAGATCGTAATGCTGGTCTTAAAATTGTCCCACTGACGCGTTTTTTTCGACGTTTGAACGTCAGGTTTATTCAAAAGTATTGTCTAAAATATTTCTCGTTCACAGAACCAGACGAAATCTTTTGTAAAAGTTAAATTTCAACCCATTCAGGCTTAATAAGTTTCAATACCATAGTTTGATTGGAAACTTTTATGGTTTTGATTCGACTTCAATTTAGTTTCGTTTCTGTTCGGATTTTGCTTTCAATAGTTTCCGTCGCACTGCTCTCGCAAATTGATTGAATACTGAAGGTGATATAAATCATATTTCTTTAACATGTAATCATTTTTTACTTTGACTAGATTGCATATTATTGAATAGTTTACAAATGAGAGACTGAATATAAAGTATTTTCGTCGCTTTTCGTCGTAGTTTATTTGAAATTCATCCATTTTACGTTATATATAAACGGACGTCATTCGTTACAGTAGTGGCCGCCAACTTTTGCCGTTACGTCTATAACGCCGTTTAAAAATGACATCACAAAACATAGATTATGACGTCATTTTCGCAGTTACAAAGTAGCGTTGCTATTCGCTCTGAGCTCATTTGCATAGTTATTCCACTAGTGTAATAACACCCGTGTAATATCAAAAATATTCAACGGGGTTATTTCACTCCGGCGACGTAGGTCATATTATAAAGAAATGATATTAAGTGAGACTATTTCTATACTACTCGAGGATAAGATTTGCTTGTGTTATTGACGATTGCGTGACCATGTGATTTGTTGACGCAAAACAAAGAAATACCCTGATTGTTTATACATAAATCTGCATAATCGATTATTTTAAGAAGAAGTGAATATCATTGATTTTGTAGATATAATTGGAACGAGAAAAAGAATTGGAGTGATTTTTGCTAAGTGTCAAAACTGGATGACATAAAATTCTGCACTAATTCTGAAAAAATAGCACGGTGACCACATCTTTTTTTTATATCAATATCACACGGACATTTGAAAACTATCTACGAAAGATAGAACATTTTCTACCTCGGTTTTTCTTTATGAAATTTGATCAAAAGTACTGAATTTAGAACATATTCTCGTTCATTTTCGATTTACCAGTTTTTACGCACTGGGGAAAAATGCGATAAAAATCATTATGGAACCTATCAATCGATATTTGCGTATTATATTCAGTGCAAATAACTTCCTATCTTTGAGACAAAAAATAAAATTGATATGAGTTGTATGCTTAGGTCTGATTGTGTTATGGTTTCTTGTAATTACCAAGAAATTAATATCGGCGAAAAAATCGAACAAAAAATTACTCGATACCTGTGACATTCCATGAAGTTTTACGAAAAGTCTGATTCGGTGACCCCCCTTTTTTCTTTCCATTTTTGCAATCGGCATACTTTAATCCACAAAAAATGAAAAAAATGAAAAATATATTTCATGAAATAAAATCTAGCAGTCGTCCTTAAATAGAATCTAGAAAGAGATCCATCTTCTTCCTTCAACAACATTTTGTACTTTAAAATCTTTTTGAAACACTCTGATGACGGAAATACTGCGAAAGAAACTGCGTTTGATGACGTCTTGATGAAATGATTTAGATTATGATCTTACGACTGTGTCATTCGGAACGTCGCTCGAATTAGTTAAAGCTCATTCCGATCGTCTGTTGAAAACATTTGGGCATATTTTTATTTGATGACAAAACGCAGTAAAACACTGCGTGTGTAATCAAATTATAACATGCCCTCTGTTATTCGAACGATTATTTTGTTTTATGCAACGCCATCCTTAGCGGAATCGATGAGGTTTGTGACGTCACATAATCCCACGTGCAATATGACGCGCTTTCATGTCTGCGCCTTCATTATTCCCGAGGTCTATTCCGTAGAATCACCGGGTAATCCTGAGTTAAACATGTGTAAGACAAGGATATTTCTGTATGGATGTTCGTCAAGGAAGTCAAGAGAAGTTATGTGAGGAAACAACAACAACAAAAACGAAAAAGTCAGTCCACCTTTTTATTTACTGATAAGCCGTTTTGAATGTCTGATTTGTCCGTTAAAACATAACAAAACAGTACATAACTAAATAAAGGGAGTTACCAAACATTGAATGTTTTGTTCATTTTGAACCAAATTAGTTATATTATAATAGCCATTCCCTGTAAGCATTTACACTATTACATGGTGAGTGTGGCACGCCATGTCTCGGATTTATTTGAAAATTGTTTGATCATCAGACCTTATTACCCTTATGAGTAAATAATAGTTTTTTGGTTAATTTGTGTTTAGGTTGCCATGGAAACCAATCTAAAAGTTTTTTGATAAAAAATGGCAAATATAAGCATGAAAATAGGCATTTTTCGAGCATTGTTATCTTGCTTATTTAAAGGTTTACAAAAACTAATCTTTCTCTTATAAATTGTTTTATCCTTACTCAATCATTTGCACTTTTTAAATTTATTCAATTATTTGTTATATTCGATGCTCTACCATATTTAGGTGGATGGGGTAAGACATTTTTTGAAAATGTCATATTTTGACAATTTCGTGAAGCATTATTGAAAAGTGCAGCTAGTTTGAAATTATGTGTACCTACTAAAGAATAAATCAACCATCCCTCTATCATGAAAAAGAAAAAAAATATTGGGATTTTGTCTGTAAAGGTGGTCACTATGGTAACCAGACAGGCACCGTCAAACTAAAATTTTAGTATTTTTCTATGTATTTTCTTCGTAAAAACACATTATATGCTCAATATAACTGTGTTTTTTGATATTCATGTTTGGTAGGTATATAGATGCATCAATGAAAGTGAGCCAGAAGTCTTTCACTGAAGGTCAAGGTCATCTGTTAACCATTTTTGCACAATTTTTTGAAAATGACATAAAAAACCAGTCAAGATAAACTTTTTTCACCTGTCAAAAGGAAGATAGGCATCAGAGAAACAGATTATTGTCATATTTTTGTGACAAGATAACTTATATAGTGCTATGGATACCATATTAATTTGTAATTCCCACTACCTTTATGTATTTCAAGTGTTGAGTTAGAAAATAATCCCATCAATGGAAATTCCCTGCATGTGAAACCATGTAAATAAATCCTATTGTTATTTATCAGGACTCTTTTGCCCTCCTTATACTTTGAACATGGTTTGAGCCTTGTAAATGTCTTGAATTAACAGTGAGCTTTTTTATGCTTCATGTGGTGTGTGTGTGTGTGTGTTTGTAGTTTTATAAGGTCCCTCCGTGCTCGAAGCATAAATGGTATGGACCCCAGGTTGCAACCCGTCAACCTGTTAAAGAATTGATTTGTTATTCTAAAAGGATTGAATTTGTGATGAGAAATGATGCTATGCGTTCAGATAAACCAAATTGGGAATTTTGAAGCCCAAAGTAATGGGTACTTAGTGCTAATTTAGCCGATGTTAGTACCCAAATTAATCGTTGTTACGGGAGTGTTATGAATGATAAGAAATCACTCATTATGCTGAGGAGATTTTATAGGTCTTCAATCATTGCTTTCATTCTCTCGCTTTCTTTTGATTTAAGGTAAAATTGTATAATGATATAGAAGATTATATCAATCTTTTTTTTTGCGTTTTTCTTTTTTTTTGTGTGTGTTTTTTAGGTTAAACATATTACATACATATAAACAAAATATTACCACCACCGAAAAAAGGCATCATTTTTGACACCGGCAAATTCTATGTACATTACTTGTGTGTATTTCAACCCTGTCCTATTACCACTCCGTATTTTTAGCGGAGCTAAAACAGAGGGATTCTCGGCGTATATGACAAACTGGTTTTCATACATATATGTCCTTATTTATCATTTTTATCAAATATGTTTTACATCATTATATACGTGCGCGAATCTTCAATCTGACTTATTACCACTCCATACTATGACCTGAAGCACCCAACAGAGGGATTCTCGGCGTATAAGACAAACTGGTTTCTTTATTTATCATTTTTATTATATTTGTAATGCATCATTATTTACATGCGCATTTTTTTTAGCCTAGCTTATTACCACTTCATACTATGATTGGAAGCTCCCAACAGGGGATTCTCGGCGTATAAGACAGACTGGTTTCAACATATATATTTTCCTATCATGTCATTATAATCATTTTTATTTTATATTATTGCATATGTGTGAAAATTTATTCGATATTCAACTTAACATAGTGTACATAGTTAACCAGCTGCTTCAGTCAGTCTGGTAAATCATATCGGTAAAGTAGGGACAAATATTTCAAACTTTTTTTTTCCTCTCTTATTTTCTATATTCAACAAAACATAGTGTACATAGTTAACCAGCTGCTTCAGTCAGTCTGGTATATCATATCGGTTAAGGAGGGACAAATATTTCAACTTAAACATAACATGGTGTACATAGTTAGCCAGCTGCTTTAGTCAGTCTGGTTTCTCATTTCGGTAAAAGAGGGATAAATATTTCATCTTTTTTATTTATTATTTTTTTAATTATTAATATTATATACATGGATGGTTAATGGGTTATTTAATTGTCTCACTTTCCTAAATTAAGGTCTAAAATGGGTGGGTGCAAATGCTTCATTCCAATAGAGGGATTATAAATTGGATAAATGCGATAATCATTTTTGTATTGATGTGAGATTGATAGCTTAAATTAAAGTCAATGCCAGTATTATGGATTAACAGGGTCCCTGCGGTTTATTAAGCTATTAAACATTCTCAGTTTGATATAACACCATTATGTCATAATTGCTTATCTGATCACTTGGACAGCTGTGTTTGTAACTTAATCTTAGGACAAAGGTGTTACATTGATGTGTGGTTTCTTTAATTTATCTATCAAACACCCAAAACAACTCTAGCGCATTAATATTATAATGGGATTAAATGACAGCTTTGGTTGGTTGCTAATTCGTACATTCCATATGTGCTTAGTTAGATAGTGATATTAGACTTGATTGACTTAAGTGATGTTATATATTTATTTTTTGATAATGGAGAGATTTGAGAGACAATTTGGTTTCGGAGCAGCCACATGCTGACCTCCTTCCCCCCTAATTCATTGCAACATAATCTGTATCTTCCCTCTTTTATAGTTTCTATTATTTCCATTTTCATTACTATAATTGTTTTAACCCTCCTGAAGCCTTTAATTACAAACTCTCATTGCATCTAGAGCCAAGGCAGTCATTTTATCCTAAGATCAGTCAGCACAAATGTGCAGTCTGATCCTAGTCCATTTCGTCCGCCCGCAATCCAGCTGTCCCGTAAAAAAGGGCAAAACTGATTCAGATGTCTGTAATTCGAGCATTTTGTCCGGGATAATTTTCATCTTCAACAGGAAAAGGGTTATACCTACAATTTATTAATTAAATCAATGTTTGTGAGATACTTTAACACAGCGTTTCTTGTCTTAGCCGCTATTTTATTCTCTGGGAATAACAGAGATTTACGATTTATTACCGGTATATCTATGCTAAGAAGTTCATTTCTTAAACTTATCCTTTTTTCACTGTAATATGGACATTCGAAGAAAACATGTTCAAAGGACTCTATTTCTCCGCAATGTTCACAAATTGTTCTCGGATATCGCTCAGCTCCAAGACGACTGACTTTTAATCTTAGTTTTGTATAAACTGTATCTTCAACTTTGTTTTTGCTATATACCGTAATAGCTGAGGGGCGGTCATAAAATCCGAATTTGGATAAGTCGATTTTTCTGAACTCTTCTTTAGCTTTTTGTTCGATAAGATAGTACATTTCTTTTACGCTTATTTTTATTTCAATTTTTTCACCTGATTGTGATCCTGATTTTGCAGTTTTATCCGCTATTTTATTTCCTATTATACCTACATGACTTGGGACCCAGACAAATGTAACTTCTAGACCATTTTCCTCTAAAAATGTAATGGAGCTGAATATACTATCCAGTAACTCTGGTCGTGAGTTTGACCTGCCTGACTGCATAGATTGCAATGTGCTAAGCGAGTCGGAAAAAATAGATATCTTTGGTGTTTTGAATAAATTTGAGTCCCTAGTCTTGAGCCACTCGAGTGCATAGTTTATGGCGCTCATTTCACACGTATATATTGATACCCTATGGTCAATCTTTAAGCCCTTATTTAATAAAACAGAATTTTGTTCGTCAAAAATAACTATACCAGCTCCTGCTAAGCTCCTTTCTTGATCTTTGCTTCCATCAGTATATATTTTCATATAGTTTCTGTACTTAGATATATGCTCCTTTGTCTTGTGCAAATGATGCTCAGGGTTCTCCTTTTTCGATATGTGTTTTGTTAGTTCGAAGTCAATGTTTGGTTTTTTCATTGCTGAGGAATCTGAATAAAACGGCTTTGTAAGATCATTTGCATTCAAATGATATTTTGAAGTCAAGTTCAGAATTTCCTGAGAATAAGGGTTTTTAATTGATTTAACATGTTTGGGATTGAAGAGGAATATAGGGTCTTCTTCAATTTTTTCATTGATCGGCAGATTTGATCCATGTCCAATAGATCTTGCCCAATATTTTAGCATATTTACTTCTCTATGTAAATGCAACGGTAGCTCGCTACATTCAGCAATTAATGTATTAATGGGTGTATGTTTGGGGCAATTTGTAATGACTCGAAGGGCCTTGTTCTGAATTTTTTGAAGTTTATCTAGTTCACTGTTTGTTGCAGAATTGTAAACAATAGAGCCGTAATTAAGTTTTGATTTAATTAAACTTTGGTAGATATTAAAGAGCGATTTTTTGTCCGATCCCCAACTATGTCCTTTGATGGAACGTAGGAGATTGATGTCTTTATCTATTCTTTTGGTAAGATTATCAAAATATGCTCTTGCCATTTCAAATACTTATCAAAAGTGAGTCCCAAAAAAGTCGCAGATTGGCTATATTGAAGCACATTTTTGCCTAATTTCAGTTTTGGAAAACCAGGCTTATTTTCTGGTGGGGATAAATTCGATTTAAGATGGAAAATAACCACTTGCGTTTTAGTAGGATTTATAAGAAAACCATTTTCTTTGCTCCAGTTTTCAATTGAATTTAGGGCCTTTTGGGCCTTTTTTACAGCTAATTTTGGACATTTGGACTCTGTCCATATTGCCCCATCATCAACAAACTGAGACAACTGAACATTGTCAAGGATGTTACCTTCCAGTCTGTTATGACTTTCAATTGTATCCCTCAATGAATTCATGACCAGAGAAAATAAAATAGGAGATAATACACTGCCCTGGGGACATCCATTTATTGTTTCTACGGTTTCGGATATTTGACCTTCATATCTTACTTTTATCTTTCTACACACTAGAAAATCTTTTATCCAGTTTAAAAGTCTACCTCTAATGCCTATCTTTTGAAGATAAAGTATAGCACCCGAATTCCAGAGTTTATCGAAGGCAGCCGTTAAATCTAGAAATACAGCAAGTAGAAAATGCTTACTCTTTTGTGCTCTCCGAATATCAGTTTCTAGTCTTGCTAGGTTATCATCACATGAATGACCTTGTCTACAGCCTGATTGGTACTTTGATATTAAATTGTTCTTTTCTAAATGATTGCATAATCTTGGTTTTATCATTTTTTGCATAAGTTTTGTGAAGGTACTTGTGAGTGATATGGGCCTATAAGAAGATGGGTCATTTTTAGGTTTATTGGGTTTTAGTAGAGGGATAATTATTGCTTCATGCCATGAGTCAGGAGTTTTACCTGTTTTCCATGATTTGTTGAATAGATTTAAGAGTTCAGATTTAGCATTGGATGACAAATGTTTGAGGACTGAATAATGAATTTCATCTTCGCCAGGGGCTCCATTTTTGCAGTCTCGCAATGCTTGGTCCAATTCAAACATAGTAAATTCAGCATTGAAGGGTAAATTCTTACCCTCATCAGCTTCCTGAATCGGATTAAAATTTTGAAGAGTGAGATTTGCTCTTGCTTTATGTTCCAAGAAAATAGGATCAAAATTATTATTGCTACTGACATTTTCATAATGTTTAACCAAAGAATTTGCCTTTTCTTTTGCATCTGTTATTGCGATGTTGTTGATAATGAAAGGATGGTTTGTTCGCGGCGCAACTCCTTTAATCTTTCTTATAAATTCCCATACTTCTTTAGATTTTGTTTTATCATTTAGCTTAGAGCAGAACTCTTGCCACCCTTTTCTCTTTGCATGACGTATTGTGTATTCCGCTTCTTTTCTTGAATTAATATATAACGCCCTGTCTATCTTATTATTGCTAAATCGTAGCCTTTTTCGTAGATGTTCTCTCTTTTTTATAGCGCTCGTACATTCCTCTGTCCACCAAGGTACTTGGTTTCTTTTGGAATGAATTGATTTTGTTTTAGGTATTGTTTTATTCAAAACAGTTTCTAGTTTTTTGTGATAACTTTTGAAGAATATTTCGATGTCTTCATTACAGCTGCTTATTTGAAATTCTGTTTTACACTCATCTTTGAAGTTTTCCCAGTCTCTTTCTGAAGCCTTTTTGAAATTCCATTTAGTTTTAGAGTTTTCAGTTGATACATTTAATTTTTTTCTATATGCTATGTGAATTACAATCGGTAAATGATCGCTCCCGAAAGAGTTGTTAAGTATACTAAATTCACTGCTTAGCTGGAATTTTGCAGATATCAAAGCCAAGTCTATCGCGCTTTCCTTATTTCCAGCCGTATTAATTCTCGTCACTTGGCCATCATTTAGAATATTCATTTGACTTGTTGAAAGAAATTCTAATAAAGCCTCTGCCTCGCTGTCATGTCTATAATCTCCTGGTGGATTCCAACTTAAATGTTTAAGATTAAAGTCGCCGACTATAATGTTGCTATTACCTAGGTTATAGAGTATATTTGGTAAGTTTTGGCTAGTTATAACTTTTTTATCTATGACATGTAAGTTGTATACATCTACGTTATTGGTTTGACCAAAAATAGTGATGGCACATAACTCTATTTGGGGAGTAAAATATGTGTATTTTTCAATGAATTGTAAACCGTTTTTCACGTAAATTATTAATCCCCCACCTGTGCCATTTTGTCTTATCTTATTGATAGGGTCTTGATATCCTTTAAGATTGAAGGGTTTGTCCTTTGCTTTATACCAGGTTTCTTGAATACAAATAATATCTATAGAATCTCTGCTGATATTTATAAAGTTTTGAAGTTCATTCATTTTAAGACTAGTTTTACCCTTGATTGATCTGGCATTCCATGACATGACGGCGAGTCCGTGTTCGTTATTTATGTTATAATTAATTCCATTATTCCCCGCCATGATGCATAGTTAATTTTAAATCATTATTTTAATAACAATATCAGTAAGTTTTATTTTTGTCAACTATTGGCGGGGAGGAAAGAAACGGGGACGGAGGCCTTGAATTCTTTGTCGGGCCAAAAAGGGAAGTTGAAAGGGAATGTTTACCCCAGGCATCCACAGTTGTGGCCTTGGATATTGTGAAAAGTTTTGAACATTATAGTTTTGATTTTGTTTTCTGTTTCTATGATTATTTAAAGAATTTGGCACATTCCCCATTTGATTTGTTTGTTTATTAGACGAGAGGGAATTTTGTTCAGGTTCTTCATTTGTACCCTTATCATTTTTGCTGTCAGTAATTAGTTTTTCAGAGATATGAGTACTTTTGTTTTCATTATTTTTTACATTTTGCTTAATTTCGTAATTCTCAAACAGACTGGTCTCTAGGACTTTAAGAATTTCATTTTCACTTTTTCCTACTAATTTTTTTGCTATTTGTTGCAAATCAAAGTCTGTTATCTCTTTTGTTCTTTTCTTAATTTGGAAGGATTTTGGTAGTTCTACTCCATCTGTTTTACATTTGTTTGAAAATTGCTGAATTGTTCTAGAGTTTATGTTTTTAATTTTGTTTGTGTATCTATAAAAAGCTGGACATCTTTTGTAAGCAGCGCTGTGCTCTCCCGAACAATTAGCACATTTCTTGGAGTTTGCTTTACATTGTTCATGAGAATGATTGCCAGCACAGTGAGGGCATTGTAGTTCATTGTAACAGACATTTTTCATGTGTCCAAAACCCTGACATTTGTTACAACGGAAAACTGATCTTAACGCTGGCGAAATCTGGTGTCCTACAATATTCACTGGGAGATTTGGGGAGTCAAAAGTTATTATGAGTTTATTGTCATTTCGACTTTTGGTTACTTTAGAAACACCCTTAGAGTTTGTGATTCTTTTTTGAATTTCTTGAATTTGTTGTTTGTCTTTGATTTCTATAACGCCCCTAGCTAAGATTGGTTTATCTTCAATGATTTTTAAATCAAATTTGCCGAACTTAAAGTTTTGAAGCTGTGCTAGTTTATCGTCCCTGATCTTTATTTTGATGCTTTTCTTAACGTTATTAATGTTGCTCAAAATTTTAATGTAGCTATCCCCAAATTCGTTCAAAAGGGCAGCATATAATTCACGCAATTTCCCAATTTGGGACCCCATAGAGCCAACCACCATCACTGTCAAAACAAGCCATACTGGCGATTTACACTGACTCTGGTTGGTGTTTGGGGTCCTTCTTTCGACATGTGTCCAGCCTTCTTCCTCCTCCACGTCAGACGTTTCCCCGTTTGACGGATTTGGTGTGCTCGTTAGAGTCTGCGTAGTACCTCCTAAGTACATCTCAAGGGGATCCACAGACTCTACAGATTCAACAGAAGTATCTGCCAGCAGCAGTTGTTTTGCTTCCGGGGACCCGCATGACGAGGAAGAGGAGTCGGCCACTTCAGAATGGGGTCTTTTATCTTTCCTTTGATTTGGAGTGATAGGGGTAAGGGGGGTTAACATAACATTTTCCGTAGTCATTTTTAGCTCTTAATTCAATCAAAATTGGAAATAGGGCAGGATTTGGTTTGTAACTGTGGTTATTAATATTTTGAAAAAATGCTCGATAGGGTAATGTGAGACGTTAGTATTGGGTAATAATGAAATTAAACCAGTCTGTGGAACATCAACACCTAATTTTTCTTCTCTAATTCTCCAGGGTAATCCAAGAGTAATTTTCACAATATACCACAAAATTATTATTTTTTTTTATATTTTAATCACTAATTTTTTATTTTAATTATATTATTTTATTAAATTATTTATTAAATTAGTATCCAAAAAGAATCACAACTAATTCCTATAGGTAACAATGCAATGGATTAAGATATGTATTATTGATAAAAAGATGTTGACACTACGGGTGTCAGCGAGGGAATGTGGCTTGCTTCATGTGGTTGACTAAGTTTTCATGGTACCCAATTCTTTTCTTATTTAATTTTGAATGTATGTAAAACAACAAAATCAAGGAGTGTCCCTTTTCTTGTAGTTTCAGCTTAAAATAGCTTAAATGGAATTTTTTTTATATATTTTTCTCTAAGATAAATAACGATAATAAGTTTACATCTTTAAATTAGCTAAATTGTTAATAGAATGAATTAATAAATGCGAAATATTGGTTGCACATTTTGTTATCTCTATCCGCCGTTTTGGATTGTTGCTATGGGTTCAAAGGGAAGTAACTCTAATATAGACTACAAGACTAAATTTAAGAAATTACACCATTTTTTCAAATTATAATTCTAAAATTATACCACATGAAAGCAGTAAATCCTGATTTTTAAAGGAATATTTATTAATTCATCTTTCAATTAATATGGACATGTATTGTAAAATCTTCTGCATTGAATTATTGTAACCTCCTGAAAACAGGGATAGTTCATGTATATTATGGCCATTTTTAAGAGTATACAATTTTCAATCGAGAATTGTGAAAAAATTAGGGTATGTTCCCCATGGGATTTTTAATGTTTTGATAACTAGAACACCTTATCTATTTGCTTTAAACAATTTTCCCCCATATATGCTGCAAAAATTTGAAATTTGGATTTGAAATATGGCATTTTGCAAAATTCTGACTTTCTATAGCCTGTTTCTATGGCAACATAGCACCCCTTTCCGAATGAGTGATATATTTTGTAATGATCTTATATGGGGATCAACTTGTGCAAGTTTGAACAAAATCTGTTCTTATGTGTGCCAAAAAAGTGTAAGTGCTTACAGAGAATGGTTAATAATTCCGGGCTGTTCGTCAAAGAAGTCAAGGAAGGTAATATGTGAAGAAATAAAACGATAAAGTCAATCCACCTTTTATTGGACGATATGCAGTTTTGATCGTTTGATTTGTTCATTAAGAAATAAAATCATTACAGTGAGTAAATTTAAATAAAAGGATGTTCCCAAACAATGAAAACTTCGTTCATTTTGAACGAAATAAGTAAAATTGGTTTACCCCCCTTTGAATTAAAATCAAACATAAGTCTACTTAATGTCCGAAATAATTCTAAAAGATATAATTTTAACTTTGTCAATTTCACGATCATCTTCAATGTTATCGTAAAGTATAACACATGGTCAAATTTTGTTATGTGCATAAATTTAAATGATCATGTGCGTGACATTTCCGACAATTTGATATGTGCGTGAAGGGCCAACATTAACCAACCTTGTTTTGTCACATAGTGTAATTAGAAGATTGTCCGACTGTCTAAAGACACTTTTGGACCTTATCTTTCTACAAAGGGCAAAGTAAAGCCCCTAGTCAGACCATGCAGATGTAAAGAATGGCTAGAGGCTTTGCTTGTTGAATCTTTAAAATTGTTGGGAATGTCACACAAAGGCTCAAATTAAACCCTTTTTAATTTCCTTTTTTTAATACCCCATAATCGTTTAAATGAGCCCAATAGGTTGAGAGAAGAAGATTTTTAAAGATTTAAATGTGAAAATTAGCTCTACCCTGCAACACACATATATTTGTGGGTCAATCAAACTTTCTTGAAAAACCAATGTACATGGTCACCCAAGGAACATTCTTGACACAACGCCATGGCAAAATCTCGCTGGCTTTCGATCAACGCAGCTAAAACAACTCTTACAAAATCAGATGCTGAAACACGCTAGTTATATCCCTTACATTTTAAGTTTTCAATACAATATTCTTAAACTTAGACAAATTCTGTATCTGACACAAATGGAATTCTTGGATGTTTTTCGGTTAATTATTGAGAAATAAAGGTAGAACATCATATGATAGTATTAGAGCCAAGCCATTGAAATTACCAAAAACTTCAATATCGATATATCTTAAATTTCGTGAACAACAAAACCTATATTTTAAAGCATGATTTCGAGACCCATGAAAATGTAACTTTTGTTGTACACCCAACGAAAGATAATTGTTCTGAAAAAAAAAAAGAAAACAATAATAAATGATGTCTTCATATATACGGATTTATTCGAAACTTATTCTATACAATTATAACTAATACATTTCTATCATATCCTGACAGCACCTTCATACCTTCACTGAAATAATAAGCAAATTTTGAAATGAACCTACATAAAATCAAGTAAGATAGATAAAAGAAAATAAAAAATTGAAAATATTGAAAAGAAAATAAATATTAAAAACGTTTGAATATCCTTTTTTCCCTTTAGCTTATCTGATATTAAGGAAATTGGTTCCTTAAGTTCAAGGGGAAACTATATGTGTTGAACTTAATACAAGATCAAGATACCATACTTTCAGCGGATTTTGCCCATGTTCAAAATCAACAAGGCTTATGACGCCACGGTTACCTTGTGAAAAAGTCTTACGGAATCAAATAAAGTTTGTGGAATTATTCGCATAAAAGAGATTACACTAAGTATAATATACCATAAGGAACGTTTTCCGACGGATCATTTCCTTTCTTGAAAACGACGATCCATATGACCCCACAATTACCCTGTTAACGTTTAAAGCAGTGACTTAAATCAAAGGACTAAAGATATTTTGGATAATATACCATCAGATGACCTAAGTTTTATTTTTGGTGACACAATGTATGAGGGCAGTACCTTTAATCGAACAAGAAAAAAACAAAGATATGGCAAAATTCAATCAATTTGGCAAATCCCTTTTTGAACTCTGCAGCATGTATGATATACGTACATATATTAAATGGAAGACTACACAATGACTCAGCGGGGAACTACACCTGTGTTGCCAATAGTGAAGTCAGTACAGTTGACTATGCAGTTGGAAGCTCAGATTTGGTACTTAAATATTGAAGACAGAACTGAACTGATCGTTTCCCTCTTTACTGCAAGTTCAGCCTTGAAAACGACAGTCCTAAACAAAACATGTTACAATATACAAAAAAGGAACAACTGAGCAAATAAAGAAATAATTAATCATAAATCGTCTCAAAGTAAAGCTGAATCCTTTTTGCTGAAGTTCATAACAATTTACAACAAAAAGAAATGACAAATTATTTGCTAGGTAAGTCTTATATTGATAATAGTGTTGAAAAATAATTATCTATTTTTTGCAGAAATCCGCAGAGTCTATGAGAGTAAGAGGTCAGGGATAGTTTGATCATGTTAATACTCAGCCACCATGGTGGGATGAGGAGTGTGAGTGAGATGGCTAAATATGATAAATACACTAAGATACGGGCATTTAGAATCAACAGTCATAAACAATATTTAGAACAATATAAAGAATTAAGAGGAAAATTCAACTCACGGAAGAAACATATTTACTAGGCTCGACAGCGAAATATGGTAGAAGCTCACAATAATCGTCATTTTTTCTGGAAAACTATTAAAAGTCAGAATACTCCTTAAATAACACCAGAATCTTTTGAAAACTACTATTCATCATTGTTGTATGACGCATACTACACACAGAGTGAATAAATTACCCTGACTAATGATGTAGAAGATACCACAAACAGTCCTAAAAGTGAAGATGAAATAGTAAATAGCATAAAAGAACTGAATATAGGCAAAAGTCCTGGTTCTGTTGGAATTAGTGCAAATTCTGCAAAGACACGATGATAGAGATTACTCCAATACTTTGTAAAGCTTTTAGTCTAATATTTGATGCAGGCCTATCTACAAATCTGGTTCTAGGGATAAACCTGAAAAAATACAGAGAAATCTCGTTATAAAATACATAATAATAAGCTTTATTAAATAAGCATCCAGAAGGTCTTAACAACCCATGAGGACAATACAATACAGCATATTAACAATGTTTGTAATATGGTGGACATTATACAACAATATAAAACATTATACTTATCATGTTCAATTACAATACAGTTATATATTACTAAATTTTTTATTATTTTATCATTGGAGATTTTTCATGAGACCGCAATAATGGATGATCCAAATCTCACAATACTAGTTCATCAAAACTGTAGTTATAACATTCTGATCTCCAAACGACTTCTAACTATTTAATTCATTTACATAGCTATTCAGATGCAGTTTCATGATTGAACTTGAAATGACCGAAGATATATATTTATATAGTGTGAGAGAGAGAGAGAGAGAGAGAGAGAGAGAGAGAGAGAGAGAGAGAGAGAGAGAGAGAGAGAGAGAGAGAGAGAGAGAGAGAGAGAGAGAGAGAGTTTTTCTTTCTCTGATTTTTTTTCATTGTGCTAAGAAAAAGCATGTGATACATCTAAAGTTATTAGTCTTTTGCATAATGCTTGAGTATGTTTTATATTATTCAATTCGGCGAAGACCAAGTCCTCGCGAACACAGACTATTTAGACTGTATTTGCGAGTATTCGGCCTTCGAATTCATAGTCATAGGATAAAGGTAACTATCCGCTTTTTTTTCAGCTTATTCGAAACGAAAAAATAAGCTAGAAAAGCAGACAAGCGAAAAAATGCCAAAAATAATGTACAGATGAAGAAAGCACCAGCTGACACCACGGGTCAAAACAAATAAATAATAACAATAATAATAACAATACATATACGCATACATACACATATATATGTATACATATATATACAGACACATATATACATACATATGCATACATACACATACACACATACATATAATCATTCTTATTATGTTCTGTCGATGCAGAAAACAAACTAATATAAATGTGATTCGTAAGTGCACGATAATACAACAATTTGTCCCTAAAATATGGAAGAATAGTAAGTAAGGGAGGTAATCAAAATATTTTTTGCATTCCAATATATTTGCGTTATTCCCCTTTGACGCCGATATCCATCGATGAAGGGCAATAATCCGATTTTAAAGATCTTCATATAAACATAATAGCTCCATTCGCGCTCCAAATCATTTTCATTGAGAAGTACAACTAATATTTTAGCCAATCAAAATGTACGAATTTTGATGGAATCGTTTACAAATAAGATATTATTGAACTAATCAATTAATTGGTCCCTAATAATCTAATCTTTCTGAAAAAGGGTTCAATAAAATAGGTTACAACAGCCTTAGCGAAAACTATTATACAACATTTAATACATCGATGATGTTCGTTTTATCAATTAGAATACAAGATCTCGTTCCTTAACGTGAATGCTTTATTAATAAAATTGCTTAGCCGTTTAATCAGGTTCAGTTTTTCACTTTTCATTAGTGCTATGAACTTATACGTGTTCGGGGCCTTCCAAAAGTATTGCGGTAAAAATTCTTTTCTCAATTGTGCATAACGACTACATTCAATAAAAAAGTAATATTCATCCTCTAATTTATGGCATTGTGAACATTTTCGTTCATTTAATGGTGTACTTGTAGGTCTTTTCCACCTACCTGTCTCGACACACAACCTGTGCGACGATACACGAAGCTAGGAAAGACTTATTCTATATTTTTCTATTTTTACGCACTCAAGATACGGCTGAAATTTGAATTCAGCTATTCTACCATAAAAGAGGACACGGCTTGATTCACTTAATCGGCTTGTCTAGTTTTGGAGAAATTGATCATTAATTCGTTGCTTAACTAAAAGTAAAAAACTTTTGTTGTCGCCTACCGATTGTTGTATCCAGGCATCACCAAAGCCCAAAGAATTTAATAAATCGCGACATAGAGAACACCAGTTTTTACAGTTTGGTTTATCTAGTTAATCTTGATAAAGAGTGTTGTATGTAATTTTGATAAACTTTTTGTTGTCTGCTACTAAAATTTTTGTCCAAAATTTTATGATGCTATAAAATCTATAATTTTGAAGTGGGACCCTGCCTAATTCGCCGTAGATAAAGTCATTTTGACATGTTTTCTTAACTCCAATGACCTTTTGCAGAATTTCGAATGGACTAATGTTTGCCCGGATTGAAAACCCCAAACTTCGCTTCCGTAGTTCAATATAGGTAGAACTAGTTTGTCAAAAAGATCTAATTTATGCTTTATGGATAAGTTTGTAAATTTTTGTAAGTATTTATTCAATTTGAAAATAGCCTTTAGTGCCTGTCCAGCTAAAGTGCATTGAGCATTAGTAAAAGAACCCCCTGAGGAAAATACGATGCCAAAATATACAAACTTTTCAACTATTTCAATTGGAGTACCTCCATAATTAAAATTAATGGTATTTGACAATCTGCCGCCTTTTCTAAAAATCATAACTTTGGTTTTAGCACTATTTACTAACAATTTCCATTTAGAACAATATTCAAATAACAAATCAAGTTTTTTTTTGTAGCTCAGAAGCATTATTTGCAAACACAACAATGTCATCAGCATACAAAATGAGAAAAAATTTAAACATATACATATCTATACCATTACAACCATTTCTAATGTATTCCTCTTCTTTGTCGTTAACGAACATTGAAAAAAGAAAGGGAGACAGGCACTCGCCCTGTCTTACACCTAGAGAGCAACCAAAGCTGTCACTCAGGCAATTCAGGTACCTTAACCTAGATTTTACATTGTCA
This sequence comes from Fragum whitleyi, assembly GCA_948146395.1. Lineage (NCBI taxonomy): Eukaryota > Metazoa > Mollusca > Bivalvia > Cardiida > Cardiidae > Fragum > Fragum whitleyi. The sequence continues at coordinate 87,845,864 of OX411544.1, read as the reverse complement.
TATATAGATTTGATTATATTGAAAATATTTCCTCTTATGCCTAACTTTATCAATTTCATCCAAAGATTATCTCTATTAACATAATCGAACGCCTTACTAAAATCGATGAAAGCACAATGCAATTGTTTCCCGTTATTTATCATATGGTTTATTATTCCATGTAAGACAAAGATATTATCAACAGTTCCCATATTTTGTCTGAAACCTGCCTGGGATTCAATGTCAACACTGTAAAGTTCTGCCCAGTCGCATAATCTATTATTTAACATGCGTGTAAACAGTTTGCCGAGAGTACTAAGTAGTGTTATGCCTCTATAATTGTTTACATCGTTTAAGCTACCTTTTTTATGGAGGGGAATAACAAACCCCTCAGACCTACATATAATCAAAGCACTGAAAGTACTGATGGCAAACGAATCTGTTGGCATTCTAAAGTGATATATTGAATTCGTTGAGAAAAGAGAAATTATAAATATAAAAAAATAATCAAGGGAAAGTGTCTCGTCAAAATTCTAAATTCAAAGAATGAGAAAGAGAGGAAAAGAAAGGTAGAGAGAGTGACAGACAGAGACAGACCGATAGACAGAGAGCGATAAGCCTAGAGAAAAGAAAACAGGCAACTATAGTGTCAGACTAATGATTCTTTTCTTAACTCAAAAAATAGCAGTCAGAAAGGTAATTCAATTTCCACATGCGGAACACATATTTTAGCAGATTAAACAGCAGTCTTTTTGCATTTTGACTTTTAAACGTTATCCGCTATGGCTCTGGTACGACCTGAATGCCCCCCCCCCCCAATCCTCCGAATTAAAAGACCGCTGTTTCGTAATTGTAATTACAGGGTTTTGGTCTCTTTCAGTAATATTCAGTCTCGTGAAAGAATAATCATCTGATGCCATTGCGTAAAAATGAATTAAAAAAACAAAAAACAAAAAACAAACAATTCGATGAAATCTATGTAGGAAGGTATTTTGTACAGCTAATGAATTGTCCAAATATAGTCGTTGTTTAAATTCTATTGCTCCTACAAAACGGCAGATAATCGTAAACCTAAGAGGGTAGAAGATGGCAGCTACGTACAGATGTATGCTCATTATAGTTCTGGTGCGAGAAATACCAATTTCCATATTAAGGTAAAGATGCTCCAGTCCACAGGCGATTGATTTACAATCCAAGTTTCGTTTTCTGTAATATTTTACCTACTTCCGGTAAAACAAATAGATAATTGATTGTATTGAGGAAATTCTAGAGCCATCTGAGGGATAGAAGCGCTACTATACAGTTGTAGTTACGATGTCAAGTACTTTGAAAAAAAAAATCCATTCGATGTTAAAATTTGAAATTAGGTCTATCGTGTTGGGATATTTGTTCATTTGATTCTTTTATTTATTTATCTATTCACGACATTCATATATTAACAGTAAATCGTACCGAGATTGCTATATTCCCTGTTTTCCGGCCTTGTTTGAAAAAAAAAAAAAAAAAAAAAAAAACAGGAAATTGGATTTGGGTAATATAATACAAAAATACCCGTAACCGAAGATATTTACATTACACCAGTATGCAACAACAAGCTTTAAGATAAAAACGGGATTTAAGCAAGAGGTGTAAATTTGGTAGTTGAGAACATAAGTTGTCTGGTAATTGTTTAAATTTTATTTCATATCAAGGTTGGTCACGGTCAAGTGGTGCGTGTTTAAGTTTCAATGAGAATTTAGACGCGCCCTCCCTAATAAACGCGCTCCCCCATAAATACGATTCCCAGGCCCTTGACTATACGATCAACAGCATCCAACCGTCCATGGTCTGTGGTGAAAAATCCGGTCTCGAATTTAAATTCAAAAGCTGCTTCTCCACGACGTAATGTTCATTAGATTGTGGGTTAACTATCTTAAATTCCTATCAGGATAAGGCTGGTTGCGTCATTAAAAGATCGTTAGACATCTGAAAAGCTAACGCGTCCTAAATCGCGCAGTCTTCCGGAAGTGCGAAAGGTTAAAATTTAACACAAAATTAAAACTATTTCTCGTTATTCTTCATAAGTCATATGCGAACAAAATCCCCTTTCGTTGTTACGAAAATATTTCTGAAATCATTTCACCTTCTGCAAATATACAAAATATCCGAGTCAAATGATTAAATCCTTGTCACAATTCATACTGTTAAAATAGGAAAAACCCCGTAAAATTTCGTGTGTGACTTATTTCAAAAGCGACGTCGCCGCTTGCAAGAATCTGGGGACTTCAAAGGGTGCCGACACGCGGTGACCCAGCTAGCTCCAGACGTTTTGTGTTTTCACTACGAAACACTTTCATTTCATGTACCGGGTGCATTTACACATCACGAAATTTAGGATTTAATACAGGATTATTTATTTCATACGTGAATAGGTAATGATTTATTAGACCGCTTTGTCCATCGGTAGCGGAACATTGAATATTGCATCGTCTGGAACTTCCTACCTTGTACAAATAATAACAATAATAATAATCTCGGCTTCTGCTAACACAATCACTTGCTTTTGAAAGCTGCAATTAATGGTCGAGGGTGACCGTATTTCGATAGATGACTTAAAATGACAGAATTACAATTCATTAGCTAACATTTTATTTTATTTTTTAAATCTATAGCCTTAATAGATAATTTTTCTTTAATTAAGTAAAAGAGTCTGAAATAATAGCGCCCCCACGACGTTTTGCATCGCGCTCGGGCGCGTTTAATAGGAGAAATACGGCAGGGACATTCCATTCGTTTGTAAACTTGACCTTTCGTAACTTATAAGCAAAGACTTCATTCATAAGAAGGCAGGTAAAATTGTAGTAGGTCATCACGTGGGTTATGGCCAATCAGGGGTGTGTAGAAGTTCAAGAGTTCACGACCTCAATAAACACACATTTCCGGCAAATTACTACAAGTTGCAATAGCGAAGGTTTAAATCAAAAACATAGTATCGGTCTATACAGTGTACAGACACAACCTTTGTTTTTGCTCTCAACTCTCGACAATCTTACGCCGATCAAAAATTCGCTCGTATAGACATTCCAAGATATTTTTGTGTTTTTAAAGGGTAATTTTCATTATCTTCACTTGATGAAGAATGCTAGAATCATGCATTTCACGATACAAACAGTGATTTTGTAGAGAGAAGTATCTAGAGATACTAAATTGAATCTAAAGAGGTACTGCTTTATTTAAAACCTATTAAGATCCTACAGGATTTTCCATACACGGTATATAACACTGGTGAACGAAAATTTCGTTCACCAAAAATACAGTCCAGTGTTAAATGTGAATAGCTCTATATATGTGCAGGGGAAAATAATATCATAAATGAAGGCCAAGCCGTATTCCGCAGAGAATATTTTTTTTTCTAAGATTTGATTCTTTGACCTGGTTTTGGATCTTCGATGACACAAATTCTGAGATTTCGGAGGTCTAAATACTTACAGTTGCTCAATTTAAGTATACTTAATTCAAAAAGTTACGTTCACAATTTCATCTCATCAAACCTTAACCGTTTATGACTTACTTGATTTTTTTTAATTCTTGTCAAAACTGACTACCTTTTATGGACAGAATTTTTTTACTATTGGGCTCCTTGTTACTTTCCGTAGAAACGCCTTCTTAGTAAACGTGCCCCATTACCTTGCTGGTCTGATGAACAAAGTTTTGATAAAAAATCTTTAATGTGCATTTAAAAACAAAATTGCATATAGCAATAAACCGTTTCAAAATCTTTGAATCTTCGCTGATGTCGAAAGTTAGGGAAGAATGTTATAGGCAAAATTTAGGTCTACGGAGGTAAGCCAATAAAAGTAGGCGTTGTACTATCAATACATACTTCAAACTGTTCCTGAAACTTGAAGTGTGGTTTTGAAAACGTTTCAATTGCTTTAAACAATTTTCCCATTGAATTCAGAGACTGCTGTATCTAATGGCTAGTGTTGAAATTGCCTGATTGGTCTGTGACATCAATAGATAGGAAATAATGTAGATTTTTAAAGGGAGAAACAGAACATCGCCAAATTCGTCAAATTTTGACGAAATTGGCGATATTGTATTATCTCCGTTACATTTCAAACAAAACTCCCTCCACACACTCATTTAATATCATTCCAAAATCATGTCAATATCATTCAACTTGTCGATTTTACGACTTTGTTAATTGAATATTTAGAAAGTTAAGGTAATTTTCTCCTTATTTAATAATTACATGTATTCAACTCGGCTTCGAAATGGAACGTTTTCGCATGAGAGACAACGGTATAAATTTTGCGTGAAGTGAGACTGTCTTGTAACCTTTAAAGAAATATGGACCTCTAAAATTAAAACTAGTTGCGTTATTTTAATTATAAGGGCATTAAATTAAATAATGTGGGACACACTTAATTCAATAGCCACAGCCGCAGAAATAAAGAATACAATGAAGAAAGAAATAAAGTAGAGAAAAAAATCTCAAAAACGTGAAAAGAAAAAAAAACGTTGCTTCATATAATAAAGTGAATTTCACACTCCCGATTTTAATGGTTTTAAAATAAAACGCCTAGGTATTGGTTCTCCGTATTTCACCGCCCATTCTTTAGGCTTTGTCTTTTCATTTCTCTCTTTCATTTCTCTCACTAAGAGTTTGAGTCCGCGAATTTTTTCCTTGACTGTAGTGCGAGGTGCTTTCGACTCTAACAGTTCGTGTTCAATTTCTTGTTTATCAGGTATGACGTCAAATGGTATTTGTGACGTAGGCGGCCGTAAATCTCGACAACGTTGTAATAGTCGTCGATAGTTACCGGTATTCGAATACGAATTGTTCTTTGGTAGAATTCCTAGGCTATTATAGGTTATCGGAAGATAGCAAGGAAAATGTTTGCATCTTTCTGTATTAGTGGGATCATAATGACACGAATGACAGACCCCGGACTCCTGAGAAGTTGATCGACTAGCTCTCGTGTTTTCACTCATTCGACTCTGACTACGAGATTCCACGATACTTGATTTGCCAGAGTCAATACGCGGTAAAAGTAGAGATGGTTTCGCGTCTTCCATTTCTGCTTTAAGGTTGGTTGTCTCTTTTCTCAACTCCTTCGTTAATTGGTCAAAACTTGTGCTCAGAACTCGAATCTTTCCCTCCAGGAGGCGCTCGTGTACTGTGTTCATCTTGCGCAAGCGCAGTGTGGCAGCTTGCTTGCGCTTTAGAATCTTCAAACTTTTGTCCATCTCATTTTCCGCCTCCCATTGCTTCGGAAAGAGTCGTTCACTGAAATGATAGAAAATTAGAAGTTTATCCTAACTTAAGTTATGGCTTAAAACACCACAAAAAAGGGACAGAAAAAAGCAACATATACATGTAAGCCAAAACTATATCGTAGGGGGCTACTGAAGTTTTTAAACTCTTTTTAACGATGTACTTCATCAATACACACAAATTTGAGAAAAGGATAAAAAGAAATACTAAAAGCAGTATTTGAACTTGTTCATAACACTTCCGATTATTCAATGTGTAGCAGGAATTCGAAAGAGCTACAGTTTACACCGTCGGATAATTGACAAGCTGAATGATTTTAATGAAATTAAAAGCAGGTAATCCATTTTCGCTAATTTTGTTTAGGATGAACAAAATAAGCCATTATTACTTAATTCCTTTTATAAAATATGCACACAAGTTCTATAAATAGCTCTATATTTCTTCAAGAATCAACAAGACGCTTATAGTTTCAATTATGAAATCGCGCCTTGTATGTAATTCAACTAGATTGTCACCTCTAATAAACATTCTTAAACATGTAGTCATTTGGTACCAGCGCACAGTAACGACGTCAATATGACGCTACGGTATTGACAACTTCCGTTGAAAGTTGGAATTTTACAAACACTTAAAATAACAATCAACACAATATCTGTATCCATTGGATAAGTACTATTTTCATACCAATATGATGAATTTTACATATACTTAAATCAACAATCAACAGAATTTCTGTATCGCTTCATCCGTTGGACAAGTACTATTTTCATACCAATATGATGAAAAATTATGGATTATGGTGTATAATGTGTGTGTAAGATACAACAATAATGTTGTACCGTGTCAGCTACAGATCCAACGCCGAGGAGACGTTTTTCATTCTCGGACGTCATCCTGCAGAAACTCTCTAAATTCCAAACACACAAACACACTCTTTTCGGCCATTTAAAAAGAAGAGATCTGATTACACTTGAAGACCCCTTATCATATTGTATCCTTTTTTGCGTCTCGGTTAGGTTTTCCATAGGTCCAGTAGAACTTAATTATTGCCCGGTTGTCCTTACACCGGTGACGTCATTTCGAGATCTACAAATTGACGCGTGTCTTTAGCTTACTGACTTTTAATTGGAAATTATCGAATTGAGTTGAATGTATAGAGATAAAAAAAACTCCGACCCTGATTAATCTACATACATTGCGCAGTCTGACAATGATCGAGACTTCTCGCACTGCTCAGTTGGTCCCTTTACGAGAGACTGGTCACATTTATATCAACACTCCATCATATTAGTTATACGGTTTCTTGTCGGGATATATGACGATTTATTCCCAGCTAGAAAAAATGATGTCACCGGAGCCGTAGGCGGGGGTTGACATCATTTTCACTGCCGTGAATTAAACGTCATATATCCAGACAAGAAACCGTATTACGAATTTATTATACTTCAAAGTTTTAGGGCTTTATATCCGTCTTTTGCCTTTTTAAGGCTTTGGTAAAAACCGAAACATTTCAAACCACCTATATCCCTTAATGCACCCCTAAGAAAAAAGTAAACATGTACAAAGTGACGTCACATTTGGTTGTGACGCCAGACTTCTATTTTCGGTGATGTTGAGATATGTAAGTAGCTAGTTCTTGGCTGAACCTATGAGAAAGTTGGCACTTTATATAGACAGATTGGTAAAATTGAAAGGTATTTATTGGCATTTATATCTTTTTTTCATTTATATTTTATTAACTGACATGCTTTTTACTGTACCATAATGAGTATAGTCTGGTCGTGTTTTAAGCGAAGCGAGAGAATCATGGCTGCCATTACCGGTTCGACATTTTGTCTATTCCCGACGAGTCGACTTAATGGAAAATAAGAAGTTATACCGGAGCGGCCGTACATATCAATGTTTGTCAGGTCAGCATTAACCAATGAAAATGCTAGTATCTTCTTTGCAGTATAATAACTGTGAGTCATTGATTTCAATGGTCTGTATTTGATAACTTTATTTCAAAATGTCACATTTTCAGAAATTACAAACAAGCACAATTCATACATGTACATTTATATATATCCATGAACACGTTGCAAGAAACCAAATACGCATTACGAGAGATATAACTTTGACAGTTGGTCCTACATGTGATATATTTTTTATATTTTTGAATTATAAAAATAGAGTAAAACTTGTGTTAAGCGACCACTTAAGGGACCGCCAAAAAGCGGTCGTTTATAGGAATGGTCGCTAAATACGAAATACTGTGATAAATGTGACAGTTCATTTTGATACCATTTATAGATTGTCGGTCAAGTCGTGCTGAATCCTATGATGTTCGAACCAATTAGAATCGTCTTATTGAGACAATTCTTACGGGTTCTAACAACATAAAATTCAACAATAACCAATTTTTCGATAAGAATGTCCTCTTTTCCAGAGATTTTTACGGTGAAGGGACTTTTTATTGTTGTCGCTTAATACAATCGGTCGCTTAATAGACGTGGTCGCTCGAGCAATATCGACTGTAGAACCTTAAGAATATTATCTAAGAATAATAGAAGTTCGACACCTTTATCTTGGGACATAGTTTTGAGAACTGTCTAACAAAGCAATACACACAAACATGTACGAATAACAACCGAATAGACTGGCATGCAGCAATTGACAAACACGGAGGCAAATGAAAAGTTGTCTTACAAATCACTCCAGGTACTTTTCTCACTGGTCTCACTATCTGCCATCGACGATGTCATAGACATACTGGATGAAGTTCTTTGTTGACGAGACATGATAGCAAATGCTCTTCTTATTTGACAAAACGGATTTTCTCCTATACGGAACGTATCATATGGTAATTGGCGGATCTAGATTACGTATTTGAAATACTGACCCTCTACATAGAGTTACTTTCACGGAAGATAAAATGTTTCATAAAGAAGTCAAGTGTCACGAAAAATTGACAACAGTAGTATTCAAATGAAGGAAAGTGTCCTTAAGCTGCAATACATCCAGGTCAAATGTGCAAAATAATGTTCTAATTTTATTTTCGATGTAGAGAAGACGATTGCATTTCAATCAAAATTGAACTAGAAACTAGTGCACAAATCCTTTTTGTCAATCAAGCAAATCAACCACAGAAACGTATTCCGATACTCGTTTATTTCACACAGTAGTTTAAGCTCTTAAATTTCTAACTTCAATGGTTTAAATTGATTCATAAAGCCAATAAAATAAAATTAAAACAATAGCTGGTCGATAAAAATCGCTAAGAGTATATTTTACAATTACGACCGTTTATTAGCAGAGCAGTCATTATAAATGGGGCTCATCGTGGCTTGGTTTCATAATCATTTTACTCGATTTATGTCTTCGCTGACCAGTCAAATTTATCGATCGCCTTGGAAAGTCGATTGACCAATCAACTCGTCATTTAAGTAGCACTGACAAAACCTGACACTGATCAGCCAATCAGAGAAATAAAAAGCTGCTAAGAAGTTCTACTTTCTCTAATTGAATTGCTTATTTCAAACTCCTTCAGCTCAGAGAAAAGGAAACCAGTCTGCCCATCCCCCAAATTGGCCTTCGGCATGTGGAGCTTAAGATAAAAATAAAAGAGCAGAAGGAAAAGGGTCAAATGCTGGCCAAATGACTGTCCTTCTGTCTCTCTGTATCTATGACCCTGTCTGCTTCCTTCCCGCCCTGTCGGTATCTGTTTCTGTTTGTCTGTCTCTCTATCTCTCTCTTTTTGTCTCTCTGTCTGTCTCTCTTTGACTATTTGTACTACCATAACAGACATTGACATATTCTAGTTTATTGTCGGAAAAAAATGACGCAGATATACGAGGATTGTCCCAAGAATTCGGGAACTTTTGCAATAACTTTTATATCAAACGTCCGATGAAACTGAAACTTACAAATAATGTGGATTGAACATATTTCTTTAATTATAATATTAATATTAATTATAATTGTAATTATAGGGTGGGTTTTTTTCAATACTCGCGGAGATATGAATTATCAAAACATAACATTAGCAAATGGGTGTCGGCGCACGCTATCAACGTCGTTTTATAATACACGAAACGTCGTTTCAAAACTGATTCACTTCTTCTCAATGAGGTGTCTTCACTATTCCTATGGACTTGTTACGAAGAAAGAACTTTTGTAAAAACATAATCTCAAAACATTGTTAATATTGACTTTTGTTGTGCATTTATTAAATATTTGATCTAAAAACCCTTTTAAATGCCTTTTGCAATATGTTTTTTTGTAACCTGAGTAAGGGTGGGTAAAGTAAATCTTAATTTTTTCATAACCCATCGTTATAGTTTTATACATTTCATAAAAGGAGCTTTTACTGTATTATACTAAAAAGGAAACATTAATTTGGGTATGTTTTGAACATCTGAGTATTACACTACCACTACCTTATTTCATCGAGATAGACTTACCAAGAAAATCTAGGGTTTCACGGGTACCATTTCCAAATCTCTGTTGATGCCGAAAAATGCATGAATATCCAGGGCTCGTGTTTGACCCTTGAACCAGGGTTTTGACCCTTAAAAATCTGAAAATATCCTAATTTGACCCCTAGAAATTTCTCCCAAGGGGGGTCATGTTGACCCCCTTGAGAGGATTTTTTGTGGGTTAAAACATGGTTTTACACCAAAGATTTTCACAAATTACTATCTCTAATTCAACAAATTAGTTACCAGTTCAATATAAATACAAGAAACAGTTAAAGTGACCATTAAATATGCATAATTCTACTTATGATTTCCTAATCCTTCGTTTTGACCCCTTTAAATTCAGATTTGACCCCCAGTATTTTTAAAGGTAAGGAGTCCATGACTCCCCATTATCAAACACTAACGCAAGCCCTGAATATCTCTTTTAAGCTTCGATACCTATCGTCTCTAGCGCTACTCATGATAAAGTCATATCAAACATTACACTTCTGATTTACTAAATCTTAGTTTTCTCCCTATCCCTTCAGCTGTTCTGATTGACGTCAGCCGGAAACGTCTTTTATTCCCTTATCGACGCTCCTTGCATTGGTTCTTCCTAACAAGACCTTTTTTCCTACTGTCTTTAAGTCAGTTTTAATTTTTTAATATCTTTTAACTTTGAATAATGAGTGTGTACAACACGCGGTTGATCATTCCTTATTTCAAATTCTCGTATGGTCTGTATAGGTCTGATTTCGTGATCCACGCCCAATTCAGAACTATTTTGTGCACCGAGCCTTCCGTTGACGTCGTCATTTTCCCGCCGTTTGAAGTGCACTTGGACATAACAAAAAATTCACTACGGGACATCACATAATGTTATTTGAGTGAAAATACACATGCGTGATCTCAAAAGTCCACTGCTTCCAACAAAATTAGCTTTATACCAAATTCTTTGTGAATATTGAAATAAATGACGTCAGAACAGCTAACATATAAAATTTGTAAGTAAGAAATTTGGAGTGCGCCAACAACCCCTACCGAGCGTGTCTTTTATAGCTATTTTTCTGAAGATGGACATATCAAAACCGTAAAAGCTTCAACAATCTGTTGTAAATGAACGTGTGTTGTCAACTCAAGAATTTTACTTTAATCAGGCGCTGGGTAATTGAATAATTGAAAAAATTCTCGAATTTCTGGGACAACCCTCGTACGAAGAAGCAGTAAACTCTAAATATACAAAAAATAGATACATGTATATCATGATTTGAAGAAAATAAAAGATAGATTATGATTTAAAGGCAAAGCTAATCAGCCACGCAGAATATTATATTTGTAGTTTTGAGCGTCGTCGCTATTGAAATATTACTTTAAATCTCAGAGTAGTCACGTGTATTCAACTCGTATGATATTCTATATATTGTTTACAACTGTCAAAGATTTGGATATCATTATATCCAATCTAACAGTCTTCTAATAATATCTTGTATCCTTGTTTGTTCATAATTATTGTATCTAAAAAGGTTATCAGAGACGCGTCTGATCTCAATCTAGTTCCAGAGTACGACTTAATGATTCATTTGACGATACCATCTTCGCGGATCAATTATTGGAACTAAAGATTCGTCACGAGAAAATGGACCTTCTGGATAGCCGATAACAAATATTGTAAAGATGAAACGTTAGCGATGCAGAAATATACAAATGTATTTCATAAATATATAGAGCTTAATAGTTTGTTTCAGTGTAAGATCGGCTAATCTTTCAAAGAGTGAACAATAAAAACTATTGTTCACGAGTCGCGGAGAAAGTCGTAAGAATAAAGTTTTTGTTGACCACGAAATGAAAGAAGGGGAAGAACTATACAAGTTTCACATGCTTTCATCCCAATCCTTTCACTAAATATGTTGCACATTATACTGTCTGTAAAATTTTCCGAATAAAATATGTTGAAACTAAATGAAAGAATTTTCGATCTTAAACCCAAACGATTATTCTATTTCTGTAATGCAAAGGCCGGGCGAAATTTTAAGGAATTTGGACAAATTAACTTTTAGAGCGTCACTTTGATAAACGAAAGCATGATTTCTTTTATGCTCTTTGGTGAATAATTGATGAAAAACGGCAGATTATCATTTTAAAATTTCACCGTCCAACCGGTGAAATTATCAAAAGTATACCCCGCTTTGTTCATCTCACCCAATCTGGAGTTCTAAAAGCCTTGTAAGAAACGACATCATGAACGTTGCATAGTAATAAGGAGCAAAAGACGCGTTTTAAGAAATTTTGTTCTAATAATTTCACATTTTGTCTTATTTTTGAATTTCAGAAATATAATAATCCTTTGTTTTTCGAATTGGATCAATTAATATTTCATTCAGTGAACAACAAGGCTTTTAGAGAAAAGAGAATCTAGCTTTTGATGTTCACTCAATGAAATACAGGTTTGTCTTACACTGAGTAAAACGATTACAGTAAATAACATCGTAATATTAACAAGGTTAATGATTTTGGAATGAAACTGAATGAGATCGAGAATCGAGTTTTGAATGTCATTCAATTGAGGTAATCCAATATCGCTTATTTCGTCAAATTGGGCGAAATTAGCGATATGTTCACCCTCTTTTAGAATCTGGGTGTTTTTAATGTTTTTGACTTTTCACGGACCTTTCAGATGCTTTAAAACATACACAATGAAAAATGAAATAATAAAAGAATGATAATAAAAACCGATCGATTTGAATGAAATAACGGTTATTGTGAACGATTTATAATTTTTTAAATAATTTGGAGCGTTTTTTGAATGAGTGTTTTGATAAAATTAATGGAGTGCTTGGCGAACGATTTAAAATAGTTTTGATCTTGGTGAATTTCTATTTCACGATGTTACTGCTGTTTTATCGTTAGTATTTGAACTATTTCTATGTCATTAAATTAATCATTTTATGATAATTTTACAGTTAGTTACATCGTGAAATTGATATTTAACTCAATCAAAACCATTCTAAATCGCTCACTCAGTGCTCCATTCATTTATTCCAGACACTCACTCAAACGCTCCAAACTCGCTGTAAAACATTAACAACAACTTCGTTCAAAATGAAAATAGCTTGGAAAAAAATTGAATTCACTTTTTTTATTGAAATTGTTAGCGTATAACAGGTTCTTGAAGAAATATGGGGCTATCTATCGAACTTGTATGCATATTTTATTAAAGGAAGGTAACCAATATTGCTTATTTTGTTCATCCTGAACAAAATTTGCAATACTGGATTACCTCCCGTTAAATTTACTCAAAAGTCGCTCCACACATTCATTCAATTTCATTCCTAAATCATTCCTTATCGTTCACCTTGTCAATTTCACGATGTTGTTAACTGTAATACATTACGCGTTCAATAAAACAATGGTCTGAGTACGACTAATTAGTACAGAACGAAATCTATCCGTCACACCCTATTCACGACTGTGTCATGCCTAGCTGGGTCGATACTACTAAAATATACCCTTGTCATTTTAAACAGATAAAATGAATTTTATTTGTGTCAATAAAGAATCTTCGTGCATTCAGATTTGTGAAAAAAATGGTTTAATATCTCAATGAAATCATTTTTGTGTGTGTATTTATACGGAGTCATGAGGTTTAAGTTTCATACATACATGAAAACATTATATAATCTACCTGGATCTCCCAGAAATAGCTATTTTAATCATTGCCCATACTATCATAAATTACTTTAATTGTGAGGAGTACACTTGTAGTGGTTCTGTCAGCATGACAACTAATCAGATTTTCATATTTTCCCTTCTGGTTAAACGACCCCTTATAACAAATACAATAATCTTTTCACACTATTTACAGTTGTTGTTTTATATATATATAGGCCCTAAGGCTTTCTGTATTATATGTCTTTATAAAAACAATTTATGTTTTCTGATTAAAAGAAATACATATATATATATATTTCAATGTATTTCTTTTAATCAGAAAACATTAACTTTTTTTTATAAAGACATATAATACAGAAAGCCTTAGGGCCTATATATTTTACAAGAAGCTTATTAGCTTTCAAGACACTTTTGTTTTGTTTTTATTTCAATGTTTGCACCAATAGAATGGAGGTTCATATTTCTTTATATTAACACCTTAAACTTTGGATGGTGTTATGTTTGTACATGTATTGGTTGACTTAAACAACTTGGCTTTGGATAAAACTTTCTAAATTATACACTTAAACTCCAGATTCACCAATAACCATTTCTGTCATTCAGTATCGCACAATTGCAGTACTTACAGACTTAAATATGTATCAGTACCTTCAAATAATAGTGCACGTGAATAAAGGAAAGATTAAACAAAGTTACTTACGGTTTTTTGAAAGGACCTATCACCACCGCCATTATTTCAGCCGTGGTTTCTTTTTTATTTCCCTAAAATTCCTTTATAAGATCAAAGTTTGTGTTCTAATGCTGGCCCATGAAAATAATTTCGTTTTTAAATGAATAGAAAAAACTATTAACAACCTGTTTAATACGAACACTTGTTCGAAATTTGAACTCTGCATTCAATTTTAATGAAGTGTCACGGAAATTAATGGGTGATTAAGTACTTTTTGTACAGTCCGTCTTTAAAGGAAAATTCTCTTTTTTTAAGTTAAGAGAGTTATTGAATTGAATTAAGAGAGAATTGAATTAAGTAAGTTAAATTGCATGAAATTCATTAAGACAGACTAAAGTACGAACGCTTTAATGATGCCACTAGTTGCCCATTATAAAAATAAATGGTAATTTTGTAATTTGTCCAAAACAGTTTATTTTTATAAATGCGAAACGAAAAAAGAGTAAAGAAGGTTCCTAAGCGCATTCCTATATCTGAAAATGATATAAATACTACTCTTGCTATTCTTCTCCTCCTTCTTCTACTACTTATACAACTAATAATGATAATAATTATAATAATAATAATAAAGATGAAATGCTACATGCAATGAAACGTTTTTTTCTATTCTTTATTTATGGACTTAGATTCGTTATATTGAATTAAGATAAATCGATGACTTAGCGCGAAACGGTTGTAACTCCCTATATGTTTATAGGGAGTTACAACCGTTTCGCGCTTAGTCATCGAAATATGTGACCCATCTGGGAAATCTAGGAAGCACGAAATGCGTCATCCCTAGAACAATTTTATAAACGTCATGAAATTGACACACATTCCAATGAAACCATGCTAAATCGCTATCTTAGCGCTTATTCATTCAGTTTTTATAACACTTACACAAATCATTCTAAAACGCTCAAAAATCTATAAAAGGGCTCAACAACTATATTCAAATCGCTCCAAAAAAATCCACGATTTCACTGACTTGTATGAAGTTAGAGAAGCCTGAAAGTCTCGTGGAGAAAGAGAAATCTGTTAAAAGAAATTGGTTGAATAATTTATTAAAAGGGAGGTAATTAATATGGATAGGCTCTTTTCGCCCTTTGTTAATATTCTGCATCTAGAACGATTATTCTACCTCACGTTTGATTTTTTCGAGGTACATTGCTGAATCCGATCTATTTTTACAATCACCTGAATTACGGAGTAAACATGTAGTTAAGAAAATCGTGAAATTGACAATGTCCATGATTTCATACATGTACATTGCTGAATCCGATCTATTTTTACAATCACCTGAATAACGGAGTATTCATGTAGTTTAGAAAATCGTGAAAATGACAATGTCCATGATTTCATACATGTACATTGCTGAATCCGATCTATTTTTACAATCACCTGAATTACGGATTATACATTTAGTTTAGAAAATCGTGAAATTGACAATGTCCATGATTTCATACATGTACATTGCTGAATCCGATCTATTTTTACAATCACCCGAATTACGTAGTATACATATAGTTAAGAAAATCGTGAAATTGACAATTTCCATGATTTCGGATTGATTTTGAGATGGAACTGATCAATTGTGGTTGATGGCTTTTGGATGATATCAATGTTGGTAACGCAATATCGCTTATTTCGTATAAAATGAATGAAGTTGGCGATATTCTATTACCTCCCTTTCATAAAATCTACAAACTGTTCTAATGCTAATATTTTCAATAGCTTTGTATGTCTTCACATAGGCTCGTAAGACGCTTCAAAATCATCTCCAACTGATTAAACCCTAGCATGATTTGACTGGATTGAGTGAAGATGCGGGGCCCTTTAAACAATTTTGGCGCGTTTGAAAAAATTTCGATTTTGAGCTTATTGAACGTTGGCAGTGAGTGTTTTTTATTCTTTGAAAAGATTGTCGACCAAGTAATTCGAAATGATTTTGGGATGAGTGTCAATTTCAGCATTGTCTTTGAAAAACGTAGATGACTCTTTTTCGCGCGATGGGTCACAAATACAGTTAGTTATATCGAGAAAGTGACATTCACCTCAATCAAAACCATTCAAAATCGCACACTCAGCGCTCCATTCATTCATTCCAGACACTCACTTAAACCATTCAAAACACTCAAACCCACTGAAAAGAAAAGAATCAAGAACGTCATTCATAATTAATTTTAATAAAGAAAAATCGCGATTTCACTGACATGATTCAAATTGTTAGCGTCTCATAGACTCTTGAAGAAATGGGAAGCTATGTATAGAACTTGTATGCATTTTATATTAAAGGGGCGGGTAATTCATATCGCAAATTTTGTTCACCCTGAACAAAATTTGCGATATAGAATTAGCTCCGATTATTTTCACTCAAAACTCGCCCCACACTATCATTCAATTTCATTCTTAAATCATTCCAAAATTATTCACCTTGTCAATTTCACGAAGTTGTTAACTGTATTATTGATGACTTATTGATGACAGTAAATGTGTTTGGGATTCGATATGGGATAAAAAGAAATTGCTTTTTAAATATTATAGCGAACATTTTTGAAAAGAATCCTGACTTTACTTACAAACCATGAATCATTGTCCCTTTCCCAACAAATAGCTTTATACATTTTAGATAGCTTTTCTTCTATTTCGATTCTTAAAAGCTGGGTCGAACTTTTCTAATTTAACACCGATCGTTTTGTGTCTCTAAAGAAACTTTTACGAAAACACTAAAAAGGAATAAATTAGTTACAAATCTAATTATTTTCATTTTTCGTAGACTGATGATTTGGAACCTACAAAAACAAAGATTTTTGCCTAGTGTTTTTGGATGCCTGCAATAACTCTTTATTTTGACGAGTCTGTAATTCTTTTTTGGATGAACAGTTACAGTTAACAACATCGTAAAATTGACACGATGAATGTTTTGGGAACGATTTAGGAATGAAATTGAATGAGTGTGTGGAGCGAGTTTTGAGTGAATTAAATGGGAGGTAATCCTATATCGTAAATTTCGTTCAGTATGAACAAAATTTTTGATATTGATTACAAACCTTTAATAAGAAAAAATAAAATAAAATAAGTTTTATACATGGCTTTTTATTTCTTCAAGAACCTTTGAAACGATATTTACTTGAATTATTTCAGTGAAATTGCGATTTTTCTCAATCAAACGTTATTTTGAATGACTTTTTGATTCTATATTTTACAATGGGTTTGCGCGTTTTTGAATGATTTGAGTAGGTGTCTGGAATGAATGAATGGAGCACTGAGTGAGCGATTTAGAATGGTTTTGATTGAGTTAAATGTCAATTTCACGATATAACTAGCTGTAATCAAATTTCTTAAAATTTACTACCGTTGACTCCTGAAATTGAGATTCTGACTTAACAGTCAAATCATTGTTATAGCTACAGGTAAATACATTCGTAGTTATGATACGTGCCGATTGATTTGGTAGTTAATAAACGAGGAGTCATTTTGTGTACCCAAAACAGTTACATGCATCGTGAAATTGACGATGTGAATGATTTGGAATGATTTTGGAATGAAATTGAATGAGTAAGATAGGTGAATTTTTAGTGAAATCAAAAGGAGGTAATCCAATATCGCTAATTTTATTCAGGATCAACAAAAGTGGTAATATGTTTTACCTCCCTTTAAAGAAATATGCATACATTTTCCATAAATAGCGTTCCATTTCTTCAAAAACCAACCAGATGCTTACAATTTCAATCATGTCATTAAATCGCGATTTATGTTGTCCGTGGTCTAGAGGTATAGCGTCGGCCTCTTGACCCAAAGGTCCTGAGTTCGATTCCTTTGAGCGGCTATCCACACATTCGGCACGAGTACTGGTGAGTTTTCCAGAAAGCAGATTCGAGAGGGATTAATCTAAGTTGTAAGATCTTGTTTCAAAATCGATGTAAAATAAATTGGTTTTAACAAAGCGAAAGCGCGATTTTCTCTAGCTATTTCTATTTTGAATGCATGTGTTGATATTATCTTTCTAAGTGATTTTGGGGTGTTTTTGAACAGTTTGAACGAGTGTTAGGAATGAATGAATGAAGCGCTGAGTAAGAAATTGAGAATTGTTTTGATCAGAATGATAGTCAATTTCAGATGTTCTTAACTGTAGTATTAAAAAATCTTTGATTGAAAGGGACGTCTTATTGTCACTTTGATTGATTTGGCGATTACTGAAAAAATGCATGCTGTTGAAGAAACTGAAATACGTGTTTTTCTTGTTAAAAAGAATTTACATATCTAATCATCAGGTCTGAGGGTTCTTCAATAGGATAGATGTTTGACAAGCGTCACACATTCAATAAAGTGAAAAGCGTAAATTAATCGATTGTAGATGAAAAATCGAATCATATGCTTTTCAGTCGAATAGCCCAATTATATCCGAATATACCGAATATTCGAATATCCTTTTTCGGCTTATGCCATATCACGCGTACATTATTTTACCTACCTTTCCATAAACATCAAACATGTACAACAGTCCTGCGTTCAGGATGATTAAACGGTGCAAACAGTTTTCCTATTAAATCCCGCTTTTCACGTGCACTTACATGCAAAGCAGGGCAAAATCATCAAACTATTTAGTTTATACTAATTTATTTTAGTTCGATTGCGACGAAAGCTGAAGCTTACAGAATCGCTCTCGAACACTCAATCCTGATGTTATCACGTCCCCGAGAGAGAGGCAGTGGTTTAAACCCACTGCTACCCATTTTTACAGCTGGGTGAACTGGGGCTGGCTATTAAGTGTTTTGCCCATAAACACACCCCGGCGACAGTGGGGCTCGAACCACGGACCTCCAGGTCACGGGTCGAGTGCATTTACCACTAGGTCACCGAGGCAGTCAAGCTTGATTAAGCTGAAGTTACGAGGATTTGGTTACTAATCTACGATTTAAGGTCTCCAGTTACTTATGTCGACTCTCTTTAGAAGTAAGTTATTTTAGATAAAAGCTGATTTCCCTTAACCTTAAGTGCAACGACCCGTTACTTAGGCTCCGCCCTGCCAGGGCATTAATCATGGATAATACATACATAAAAAGAGGTCACATTTAACAAGACAAAGACAAATTAAGAACTATTGCGGTACATACGGTGCCAAAGACATGCTTCAAGCACGGTCTTGAAAAGACACTGACCGTAAAAATCTACATAATGACCACATGGTGAGAAATCCACCACAAAGCTTGAATAAAGTTACGAAGGGTCATGAAGTATCTGAAGTTAGCAATGGACACATTAGGCCATTGTTCTCCTCCCTATAAATCCTTTCCTTATTTGCATATGCTGGAGGTTAACATTGCAAAGTCACTACATTACAAATTGAAGGCACGTCTTCATGCTCGTTTCCATACTAGAGTTATCTGCTCTTGAGTGGTATGCCTACTGGCCATTTTTTCAGTAAACTATTTATACTTGGTTTAGGTCTTGTGTAAGCTCTGTACCAGATTGTAGCACATACCTGTTGATGGACCATGAACATATACACAAGAAAAATATTATATATTTTTTACTTAGATTTGATCGCAATACCCCTCCCCCCCAGCTTTGACCAAGGTATTTAGAAGTTAGAGAAATGCGAAAAACTGTAAAATATAGGAGTGACATCACTTGAATTTACTTCTGGAGGTCGTTGTATGGTAAAAGTAGATCTTAATGAAAAATACGTAGTGCGTCTTGAAAATGGCATTTGGAAGTGGAGAACAGTGATCCACGTGTATAATCATTTGATTTTTTACTAGTTTTGCATCTCTTCTTTAGTTGGTTAGGCATAAGACATCCAATCTGGAAGTCGTGGGTTCGATCCCCGGTGGCGGCAAATATCCTTTCCGATGTTTGTCTCTCACCAATTGGTAGATAATCGTAAACCTATGTGAGAAAGCAGTCGGAGGCTAGGAAAGGGTGTAATGGTAGTACAGGTGAAAGAAATACCAGGAATCCATTGTTAGGTGCTCCGGCCGCCGCGATATAACTGCAAAATTGTTGAAATCGGCGTAAAACCCATTCAAACAAACAAATAAAGCATCTCTTCTTTAATGTAACGCTTGGTTGGATCTTTTTTGTTCATGATTTCTTTTCCTGGAGGACTCTAATTGACCCAGAATTTTGAGTGTAAAAATAGATCTATGACTGAAGATGAAGCGCTAATGACGTAATATATTAGAATAGTGTTGTTGAATGCGCTGCAGCAACAGAAAGTTGAGCAATTTTGTATAAAACAAAGCAGACCAAAACTCCGTTGGGTCTGACCAAAGGAATGCATAATTTTCTTTCAAAAGTTAAAAATGCACTAATTTTTGACAATTCTAAAAAGTAGAAGGCAACAAATTACTACTTTTCGAGAAAAACATTATCCTTTTTTTTCAAATTTTCCGTTAATCTTAAAAATCATCTTTTTGCTTTATTTGGTAAAAAGGCATACATTTTCATGCAAAAAGATTATGTTTTGTTATTGAATGATATGATAATTCCTACTTATTGAACGATAACGTAGCAATATGGTTAAGTTTGATTGATATCTTGTATTTAAAAGTAGCAAGGTTATGTCATTTCATCTATCATTTTTCCATGTTTTTCCAAAAGCAAAATATTATAAAAACCGGTTTAAATTATACAATTGGCAAAAAAGCCAAAATATAAACAAATATTCCCTTCCGATTGATAGAGACCGGAGGCCGATATCCATTGCCTCTCTAATAATGGTCCGACGGCATGAATCAAATTTTTTCCTTTCGACTTTCTCTTTAAAAATTGGGGAAAACTAACGTCTACACAAAATGAAATAAAACAAACATTTTTTCTTTTCTTATCCAAACATAAGTAATCAAAATGGGCAGCTAGTATCATTGGTTTAGATCTCAATGTCATACATCTTAATAAGGTTACAAATTACATGAAGAAATATGAAAAAAATACCTGTAAAATATTTCCGAACTCATAAATCCTTTTCTATATGTAACCCGTTATAAACCATCAATATTTGACAGGTGAAAAGAAACTGTTACATATACATTTATGACATTTAACATTTATGACCCGTCAGGCGAAAAGGAGCTATCTTTGTGGTGCGAAAAGTGTCGACCCCAGTCAGACTGAGCGGACTTTGGAGTCTCATTTGGGTCTAAACCTTTCTTACTGTGTATTTTTCTGAATCATAGAACTTTCATCCAGTATTAAAGTTTGTGAAACCTTTGGCTTTTAATTTGTAAGTAGAGGACAACCGTGATTGCGAATTACATGCAATGTTCTAGCCCTAGGATTGAGGAGGAGCCTTTTTTAAAGATTTTTCTGAAAGATTCTAGGAACCTGCAACATAGGGCTTTCCTTACTGCCCATTTTTGAGAAGAGACTTATCAGAAAATGATCTTAGGAAAATGTGAAATCTTAAAAAGAGATCTTTGTACAAATAAATACGAGGAATAGATTTTAGAATACCTCCTACTCTATATCTCAAGGAAATCTGAAAAGCCATCAGTTAGGCTTATTTTCAACTCTTTCAAGTATTTTGGTAGATTAGGCAATTAAGATATGACATTAGTCAATGCTTTAGGCCAAATATGAAAGTTCTTAGCCTTATTTTTTCAGCCATGAAAAGTTTTGTATTTATTTTTACTGCGTTGCCAGTTTTTATATTGTTATTAATTGAGATTTCTTGAATTATAGTAAATGATTTTAAAACATGCTCCAAGGATCATTCTTGTGAAGTTCCATTGAAATCGGATGAGTATTTTGGAGGGTGCGTTCTTTTCCTACAGACGAACGAACGTCTGGGTGGGCAGCGGCTAATTAATTCGATTGCAATACAGTTAACAACATCGTGAAATTGACAAGATGAATGATTTTTGAATAATTTAGGAATGAAATTGAATGGGTGTGTGGAGCGAGTTTTGAGTGAATTTAATGGGAGGTAATCCTATATCGTAAATTTTGTTCAGGATGAACAAAATTTGCGATATTGATTACTTTCCTTTCATACAAAATACATATATGTTCTACAAATAGCTCCCTATTTCTTCAAGATCTAATCAGTCGCTTACAATTTCAAGTAATTCAGTGAAATCGAGAATTTTTTCCCAGCTATTTTTTATTTTGAAAGAAGTTTTTGTTCAGTGCATTTCATTGAGTTTGGAGCGTTTTTGAATGGTTTGAGTGAGTGTCTGGAATGAATGAATGGAGCGCTGAGTGAGCGATTTAGAATGGTTTTGATTGAGTTAAATGTCAATTTCACGATGTCACTTACTGTAGCTCTTTCACTTTATAATTATAATCGTTGAGCCTGTGCTTTCTATTCATTTGACACGTGCATTGGAGAAAACATTCACTTGAGAATCATAAGTCGACACGAAGTGAAACTGGAAGACTGTCTGATTATCTAAAGACACTTAGAAATCTTGAATTTCAGTTAGTAACATCGTGAAATTGATGTTCGACTCGACCAAAACCATTCTAAATCGCTCCCTCTCCGCTCTATTCAACCACTACAACCACTACAGTCACTCAAAAATGCCCCCACCCATTGTTCAAGGTTGCTTTAAAATTATTTAACTCGATTATCATTTCATTCATACAGTTAAAAACATCGTGAAAATGGCACGATGAATAATTTGGGAATGATTTAGGAATGAAATTGAATGAGTGTGTGGAGCGAATTTTGATTGAATTCAATGGGAGGTAATCCTATATCGTAAATTTTGTTCAGTATGATAAAAAAAATCAAGTTTTATACATGGCTTTCTATTTCTTCAAGAACATATGAGACGCTATTAACTTGAATTATTTCAGTGAAATAGCGATTTTTCCCAATCAAAACTTATTTTGAATGACTTTGGTTATTCTATTTTTTTTTCAATGGTTTTGAGCGTTTTTGAATGGTTTGAGTGAGTGTTTGGAATGAATGAATGGAGCGCTGAGTGAGAATGGTTTTGATATAGGTGAATGTCAATTTCACGATGTTATTAACTGTAGCCATTGAACTATTTTATTATCTGGTGTATGTTTTAAATGGCTTCATTGGTCCGTGAAGGAAAAATAGGAAAGTACTCAACGAAAGACTTATTCTATAAAAGGGAGTTAAAATATGGCTAATTTCGTCCAACTAGGACAGAATCAACAATATTGTATTTACTCCCTTGAAATCCACCCTATCTCATTCATGAAACTCATCCAATGTCATTCCAAAATGATTCCTATATGGCTAATTTTGTCCAATTAGGACGGAATCAACAATATTGTATTTACTCCCTTTAAATCCACCCAAATCTCATTCATGACACTCATTCAATTTCATTCTAAAATAATTCCAAAAATTATTCACTTTGTCAATTTCACGATGTTATTACCTGTGTACAAAGCGCAAGACCCTGACTAGACTGCACAGATGCACTGGTTGGCTAGGCTGAGAGTCTTTACTTTGTGCACCTTAATATCACTATTTAATAACTGTGACCCGTCACGCGAAAAAGGACCATCTTGGAAGTGCGTAAAGATTTGATCATAGTCAGACTGCGCGGAATGCGCAGACTGACTAGGGTCGAAACTTGTCGCAATTTACTAATTTTCTGCATCTAGAAAAAAAAAATCTACCTTCCTGAGAAAGAATTTTTGAAATACAACTACTGGTTGGCCTGTTCCAGGACCAATCTCTTTTTCAAATATTTATTCTACGAAATTCCCAGACGGTCCCTTTCTACAATACGGGTCACAATTATCAGTTCATGTATTAGTATTATCACTGTTGTTGTTGTGCGATACGAAACGATTTCAATGTATGAGGGAATATGATAAAATCAACCTGTTTCGTTTGAACTACTGAATTGGCTATCTTATTACAAATCCCAACTTACACTTTGCAAGCATAGAAAAAACAAAACTAAGCAAATATTTGCATACACCGCCTGTTCAAATATAGCTTACTGAAATGAAAAGTGAGATATGCCGATAGAACAAATCACTCACTGTACATTGAATAGCGCCATAATAAAATGGAATTCGGTTTTTTTTTCTTTTTTAAACTTTTCGATTTAGAAAATAGTTGACACAATTATTTCGATTTGGAAGTGGTTTCATTTAATGTTTTACTTATCAATGTGCATGTTTTACTTATTTTCATAACTACATGAAAAAAAAATGAAATATTAATTTCATAATGCTTTAAGATATCTATATTTAAAATACTTAAGATTTTGAAAACTATTGAATTTTTCTTAATAAACAAGAGGCAAAGTTAATATTTGTTTAAAGAATTGACATGACTTTTGTCGACTTAAAAATCAAGCTACTTACTAAAATGTTTTTCTCCTTTAAATACCGTCATCATTATCATTTAACTTTAATAATGTTTAAAACGACGGTTTTATGAGACGACATATGACACCCACCATGCGAAAAAGGACCATCTGTTAACTCTGAAAATCATATATTTGAAAAAGATATAGGAACCAGCAGATGTCAACCAGAAATCGTATATCGAAAATAGTTACATGTATACAGGAAGGTAGAATGATCATTCTAGATTCATAAAATCTTATTACAGTTAATAACATCGTGAAATTGACATTCACCTCAATCAAGACCATTCAAAAACGCTCACACAGCGCTCCATTCACTCATTCGAAGCACTCACTCAAACCATTCAAAAAAGCTCAAACCCAGTGAAAAATATTGAATCAACAAGGTCATTCAAAATGAATTTTGATTATGAAAAATCGCGATTTCTGTGACATAATTCAAATTGTAAGAGTCTCATAGGTTCCTGAAGAAATAGGAAGCTTTGTATAGAACTTGCATGCATATTTTATAAAAGGGAGGTATTCAATATCGTTAATTTTGTTCATCCTGAACAAAATTTGCGATATAGGATTACCACCCATTAAATTCACTCAAAACCCGCTCCACACACTCATTCAATTTCATTCCTGAATCATTCCAAAATCATTCACCTTGTCAATTTCACGATGTTGTTAACTGTTATTACTCATCACATGAAATAGGGCCATCTGGCTAATGCGTAAATTATCTACTCTGGTCTGACTGCGCGAACTGCACAGACTGACCAGGGTCGAATTTTTCGCAACTTTCTAATTTTCTGTATCTAGAATGACCAATTTACATTCCTGTGAAATAATTTATGAAATGTGACCCCCGATTGACCTGCACTAGAACCAATTACTTTTTCAAACATCTTTCTTACGGAGTTTCCAGATGATCCCTTTTCACGTGACGGGTCACATTTTTGCGAAAAGTGTCGACCTAAGTCAACCTTCCCAGATCGTGCAGTCTAACAAGGGTTGACACTCTTAAGCACTACCCTGATGGTTCTTCTTTGACTGATGTGTCTTAAATACTCGATCCATTTAGTACAGTTAAGAGTGATTCTATGTAAAGACCGGAAAATTTAAAGAAGGGCCCGGCACGCTACGTCTCTGATTTGCCTCATTCTTTCAGAATTTGTTGACTATCACCCAAAAACAAACAAATGATATGTCATTCCTTCAAAAAAATCTACCGTTGCCATGGCAACGGCAAAATAAGATTTTGGTTAAAAAGTGAATAATTTAGATGAAAAAAAAAAAAATGGCTGTCTTTGACTACTTATTTTTTTGAAAATTCTGGACAGATATCTTTTTCCATTTTAGTTGTTGGATTGGCATCATTTTATGAAGAAATGCTGGTATTTTTCGATATGAAGAGTTTATCCTATATGATATTATAGCTTGTTAAATGACAGTAGGGTTCCTCATCTTTTAGGATTTTGGAAAAATCGTCATTTTAGCCCTTTTAAGAATCAATTATTTCTTAAAGGCGGGCAATCCAAGCTTAGCTGTATATAACTTATTATCAGTAGGAATTAACAGAACAAAAAAATCGCTGGGCACTCAATACATAGAATTTTGACATGCTATTAAAGATGAGTACTGAACCATCTTGTACATTTTTTTGTGATATTCATTATCCAAGTTTGTATTGTCATAATTTCAATTTTCTTACTTCTAATATCTCCAAAGCTACGTATTTCAAGCCACAGAAAATGATGATGATGGTAAAATACATATTGTCTGGAAAAAAACTTTCTAAATAAGAATTAATAAATTTCTTACCCCGCCCACCCAAAATACATGGGAAATTCATATCAATTATATTGTCCATTTGAGATAATGTTCAATAAACTAAGCGAATACTATACATCCAAGGATGCTTTTACAATGTCTTTTATGCTCCTGCTTCGAAAGATAGGGGGCATATTGTTTTACTGTTCTCCATCTGTTTGTCTGTCTGTCTGTCCGTCTGCAAAACTTAACCAAAAAACTTAAAATTGCCAATATTTTAAAGCCAACAAGATACAAGCGTCATATTTGGCATGATGATATAACTCAATGATACACATCTGGGGATACCAAAGTCAAGGTCATGTGACAAGGTCAAGGTCATCTGTCAAGGTCAAATAACTCAAAAACTTTACCAAAAAAACAACAAAACATTGCCAATATTTTCAGGTCTATTCACGATACAAGCCTCATATTTGGCATGATGATAGATTTGAATGATATGCATCTACCGATAACAAAGTCAAGGTCATGCGACAAGGTCAAGGTCATCTTCCAAGGTCAAATAACCCAAAAACTTAACCAAACAAGAGGCCATAGGGGGCCTGTATCCCTCCACTGACTTAAATAACCCGAATTTCACCCGTCAACGCCCATATTAGGGCGGCCAATTGAAATTTCGTGCCCAATTTGAGTAAAGGGTCACGCAAGGAGCATCCATGCCAAGTTTAATCGAAATTGGCCCAATGATTTAGGAGGAAACTGATCATTTTAAAGATTTTACGTGAAAAAATTCCCTGCCCTGCCACATCCATGTTTGAAGCTCAATCATTTTTTTTCAACAATTTAAGTCACACAAGGAACATTCATGCCTAGTTTCATTGCAATCGGCCCAATGGTATTGGAGAAGATTTTTTAAGATTTTATCATGAAAAAAGTGCCCTGCCACGCCAATATTTAGGGGTCATTCAAAATTTCTTGAACAATATCAGTAAAGGTTCCTAAAGGAATATTCATGCAAAGTTTCATTGGAATCGACCCAATGGTTTGGGAGGAGAAGATCTTTTTAAAGATTTTACACGAAAAAATGCCCCACCCTGCCACACCCATATTTAGGTGTCAACCAAAATTTCTTGAACAATTTGAGTAAAGGGTCACCCCCAGAAACATCATGCCAAGTTTCATTGAAATCGGCCGAATGGTTTGGGAGGAGATGATTTTTAAAGATTTTACTATGAAAAAATGATCCGCCCTGCCACGCCTATATTTGGGGCTCAATCAAAATTATTAATAATTTAAGGAGAGGGTTACCGAAGGATCACTTTTACCAAGTTTCGTTTAAATCCGGCTATTTGTTTCGGAGGAGAAGATGTTTAAAGAAAAATTTACACACGGACGGATGCACGCACTGACGCACGACAGACACTCCGCCATGACAATAGCTCTCTGGCCTTCGGCCAGTGGAGCTAAAAACTTAACATTGCAAATATCCTCAAGGCTATTCAAGATACAATATTCACATTTGGCATGATGATAGATCTCAAGGATGTGCATCTGCTATTATTAAAGTCAAGGTGATGATACAATTTCTAACTCATGTGTCAAGGTCAAATAACTTAAAAAGTTAACAAGACAAGATGTGTTTGTGAAACACAAATGCCCCCATAACAGCATTTTTTTTTCAAAATGTTAACCTTGACAGATGACCTTGATCTTTTAGAATGACCTTGATACCTACATTTGATTACTTCACTTGACATTGATACCTGCAGATGAACATCACTGAGATCTTTCATCATGCCAATAATGAGAAAGAGTATGTATAATATGCTTGAAAAAACTGAACAATGAAAGTTTTTTGTTTTGTTTTTAAGACGTTTGACCTTGACAGATTGCCTTTACCCTGTCACATGACCTTGACTTTGGTACCAGCAGATGCGTATCATTGAGATACATCATTTTGCCAAATATGAGCCTTGTATATTGAATAGGCTAGAAGATATTGGCAATGTTAAGTTTTTTTGTAAAGTTTTTGATTAATTTGACCTTGACAAATGACCTTGACTTTGTCACATGATCTTGACTTTGGTACCAGCAGATGTGTGTCATTGAGATACATCATTTTGTCAAATATGAGCCTTGTATCTTGAATAGGCTAGAAGATTTTGGCAATGTTAAGTTTTGGGGTTTAGTTTTCGATTTATTTATCCTTGACAGATGACCTTGACATTGTCACATGACTTTGACTTTGGTACAGGCAGATTCGTATCATTGAGATATTTTATCTCGCAAAATATGAGCCTAATATCTTAAATATACTAGAAGATTTTGGCAAAGTAAAGTTTTTTGGTTAAGTTTTTAATTAATTTGACCTTGACTGATGACCTTTACATTGTCACATGACCATGAATTTGGTACCAGCAGATGCGTATCATTGAGATCCATCATCTTGCCAAATATGAGCCTAGTATCTTAAAAAGGCTTGAAGATATTGGCAATGTTAAGTTTTTGGGTTTATTTTTTTATTAATTTGACCTTGACAGATTACCTTAACCTTGTCAAATGACATTGACTTTGGTACCAGCAGATGCGTATTATTGAGATCTACCAACATGTCAAATATGAGCCTTGTAGCTTAAACAGGCTTTAAGATTTTTGCAATGTTAAGTTATTTGGTTAAATTTTTGAGTTATTTGACCTTGACAGAAGACCTTGACCTTGTCACATGACCCTGACCTTGACATCAGCAGATTTGTGTCATTGAGACCTTTCATCAAATCTAATGTGAAGGTTGTATCTTGAATAAGCTAGAAGTAATTACTAAATTTAAGTTTTAGGTTGATTTACATTGGTGACCTTGATTTTGTCACATGACTTTGACCTTGACACAAGTTGTTGCGTATCATTGTACAAATATAAACACTGTATCCTGAAAAGGCTAGATTGTTTTCTCAAGTTTTTAAGCGTGACTATGGTATATGACCTTGATTTTGTTACATGACATTGACCTTGAGAAAGCAGATGCACATAATTTATTTCTTTAACAATGCTAAATATAAACATTGTAAATTCAATAGGCTGGACGTAATAACCAATTCTATCTTTTTTTTCATCAGAAATTTAATTGTTTGACCTTGGTGAATGACCTTGAACATGGCACAAGATATTGACCTTGTCCGAACATATTGCTATAATTGAGATGTATCAACTTGTCAAATGATAACATTGTACCTTGTAAAGGAAGGAAGTATTGCCAATGTAAAGGGTATTCTTTATCAATATTTTGAATAATTGACCTTGTTATTTGACCTTGACCTTTAAAGATAACCTTGACCCTGCATCATCAGTTACGTATTATTGAGATCTTTCATCATGCCAAATATGTACAATGTACAATAGGCTTAAAATAATTGACAATTTAAAGTTTTATAGTCAAAATTTTAAATGTTTGACCTTGTTATATGACCTCGACCTTATCATTTGACCTTGACCTTAACACCAGCAGATTTGTATTATTCAGATGTATCTTCATGTCAAATACAAACTATGTATCTTGAAAAGGGTGGAAATTATTGCCAATATTATTTTTTTTGATAGGTTTTTGAACGTTTGACCTTGGTATATGACCTTGACAAAGAGATAAGCAGATGCGGCTTATTGAGATATATCATCATGCCAAAAATGAACATTGTATCTTGAGTAGGCTGAAAGTTCTTGTCAATGTTTTTTTTTTTTTTTTTTTTTTTGTTAAGTTTTGCAGACAGCCAAATAGACCAACAGACAGATAGATAGACAAACAGAAAGACGGACAGACAGTCGGAAAACTGGTAAACAAAGTGTTGTAAACTTGATTAATTAATAGTCTGGTGGTATATGCATGGAAAAAAGTCGATTAAATGTCAAATAATGTTAATACAAATTTAACCTTATTTTTAAGTGGGTGGGTTAATTGGGCCTTCACCACTTTCTATTAGATTTTATCATAGTGATATTAAAACAAAAAACATTCAAATGATACATATCCCTTAATAATACACATTTTATTGTGTTGTTCTGGTTTTAGTTTTAAATTTTTAACCGTTTATGGTTTTAGTTGTACAATAATCAAAGAAGATGAAATGAGAAGAAAAGCTGAAAATGTGTTTTGTACTGATTTTTAACATTATCGAGAATTTCCTTTTATTGAGTGCCCAGAAATTTCAATGATTTATTGTCTTCTGCTAGTCTTATGCTCTAGACAAAATCATGCGAATACCTTCAAACAGCCTGCCTTTTTAAGAAAATTGATTTTGAAAATAGCAAAAAAAACAAATGCCATTCTTTAAAATCTGAAGAATTGAAGACCCCACCTTTATTTAAAGTGATAAAAAATGATATCAAACACTCTGATATATAGTAAAAATTGTCAATATTTGTTCATCAAGCATAGAACTCTCCACTGATGTCATGAAAGGAAAATTAATCGCAGCCATTCTGAAGCCTAAAGGCAGCAAAAATTGACATTTTTAAGAAAATATATTTCTCATTTTAGTACTTTCCGGGCCAAAATTTTTAATGAGCGGTTGCCATGGCAACGAATAAGAATATAGAAAAACGAAAACCACTTTTCATTTCTACTTTTTGGTACCCTATCCAAATATTTCGGTTTCATCAAAATCCATGACTAGGCGTGGCCACGTATTTCTGGTGGTTACATGGAATGGCTCTTATTAATATCGGGAAATTGACAAGATGAATGATTTTTGAATGATGTCGAAATGAAGTTAAATGAGTGAGAGGAGCGAGTTTTGATGGAAATTTACGGAAGGTAATGCAATTTCGCTGATTTTGTTCAGGATGAACAAAATTAGCGAAATGTATTACCCCCATGTAACCCCCATGTAATAAAATATACATTATAGTTCTATAAATAGCTTTATATTTCTTCAAGAACCAATCAGCGCTTAAATTTTCAATTATGTCAGTGAAATAGCGATTTTGTTCCGACATTATTCGTTTAGAAGGTGATTGTTTATCTTAATTTTTTGTAAACTTAATGGTTTGAGTGAGTGTTTGGAATGAATAAATGGAGCGCTGAGTGAACGATTTAGAATGTTTTTGATTGAGATGAATGTCAATTTCACAATGTTACTAAATGTATTACCAGTCGAAGTCACTTTAATCCCTTCTCTTAATGTAGGGGACAAAGTCTTGCTTCACACAAAACTTTGGATACAGTTAACAACATCGTAAAATTGACATGGTGAGTAATTTTGGAATCATTTAGGAATGAAATTGAATGAGTGTATGGAGCGAGTTTTCAGTGAATTCTACGGGAGGTACTCCTATATCACAAATTTTGTTAAGGATGAACAAAATAAGAGATATTGATTACCCCCCTTTAATAAAATATTCATACAAGTTCCATACATAGCTTCCTAATTCGTCAAGAACCTATGGGATGCTTACAATTTGAATTGTGTCAGAGAAATCGCGATTTTTTTCTTTCAAAATTTATTTTGAACGTTGATTCTATATTTTTCAATTGGTTTGAGCGTTTATGAATGGTTTGAATAAGGGTTTGGATTGAGTGAATGGAGCGCTGAGTGAGCGATTTAGAATGGTAATGATTGAGGTGAATGTCAATTTCACGATGTTATTAACTGTATCAGTAACGATCAAGATCAGCTTGCACACATGTGCAGCCTCATCTAAGCATAAAATGTCTGCTTCTTACTTATTTTTGTAGGAAAGCTTGAGCAAGCCGGTAGAAAGATAAAAACAACAACAACAATGATTTTGGAATGAAATTGAATGAGTGAAATGAGTGAGTTGATGGGATGTTGATGTTGAAGATTGTTGAATGAAATTCAATGGAGGTAATCCAATATCGTAATTTATTCACTACCCCCCCCCCCCCCTTTTTAAAATATGCATACAAGTTCTATAAATGTCTCCCTATTTCTTCAAGAACCAATCAGACGCTTATGATTTCAATAATGTTAGTAAAAACGCAATTTATTCAAACTATGTTTATTTGTGATGTAGTTGTTGTTTTTATCTTTTGCAGTGATTTTGGAGCGTTTTTGAATGGTTTGCGTGAGTCTTTTGGACTGAATAATTTGAGCGCTGATTGAGCGATTTAGAATGATTTTGATTGAGATGAATGTCACTTTCACGATGTTACTAACTGTAGTTCTGATCATAGAAGATATCGGAAAGTTAGAAGAAGCAGTATAAAACTATTAACCAATATATGAGGTGAACGAAAGAAAAAAATAGAAAAAAAGAAAAGAAAAATAAAACAAATGTAATGCTGTATTGATCGAAATTCGCGCCCTCTGATTGCCTAAACCATTTGTTTTCATACCTCGATGAAAACAAGTTTGACTACAGAGCTTTTTGTACGAAATCCGATTCATGTAAGTGAAAAACGGGAAAGGTTGGTGATGTACGTTTTCTTTTTCTTTTTAAATTCATGAAGGTATAAAACACCTAAATCATGATTATGATTGTTTGAAAGTAATTTGCCTTCAAGTGAAAGAAAGCTACATATTCAAATTTGTTTTCATTGAAACATGAGAATATAGATGTTTTCATCCGATTACATGAGGAATAACCTAGATCTTGATGAAAAGAACTAAAATATATTAAGTAGAAAATGAATATACATAATACAAAATACTAACCTCCTTATTCCAGTTTTGTTCGATTATATTCCTTTTTCTATCTGTGTTACATATCTCCTACGTTTGACCCTAGTATTTCTTAAGTGGCTGTCAAAAGATAAGATTATAAAACATTCATATTTTTCTTAACAAGGTTGCTTTAAAGTCCGGAAAAAAAGGAAACAAAATAGAAAACAGTAAATCAGATATATACATCGAGAAATTGTGATTCACCTCGATCAATTCTAGACAACTTGTCCAAAGGCTCCATTTAATGCATTAGAAGAACTCTCTTAAATGATACAAAACGCTCCGAAATCGGCAAAAACGTTCGAAATTGTTCAAACGATCAATATTTAATTCATACCTATCAATATTTCTACGTACACGTGCAAAGCAGGTAATTATTTGCAAACAGTTTGCACTGCTTTGACATCCTGAACGCAGGGCTTGTTAAGCACACAATTTATGTGAATATTCTATGGTTGTGAACAAAGACATTTGATCATAGTTATATATTGAGCGCATCGTGATAACTCTGTTCAGACCGTGCGAACATTGGACGTTGTTGTTAATTGCTACTCATAGGTTCGTATGAATAATCAAATATTGAATTTTTACTCGATACTTCCTTCTTGAAATATTTCAAATTTTGTAGTGTTTTCTTGACAAATATATATTTTTATAAGTAACAAATGTATTTTTATCTTCACATCAAAAAGATATATGTAATCGTTATATTTGCATTTTGTGAAAAGACAAATAAAGAAATGACATAACTTTGAATTTATGCCATTGATAATGTCATAGATAGGCTTGAAATTATTTGCCAAAATACTTACGGTTAGAAATATTATAAAATAGACACTCACTTCTGATTCAGTGCTTCATTATTATTTTTTTTCATTCATTCAAATACCCAAACCATTTAAATCACTATCAAGTATCAGCGACTTCATTAACAGCACATAAAGAGATCAATAATTTATCTGACTTGCTTGAATTCGAAAGCGTCTACAGTAAAAAACATCGTGAAATTGACAAGATGAATGATTTAGGAATGATTTTGGAACGATATTGAATGAGTGCGTGGAGCGAGTTTTGAGTGAAATTCAAGGGAGGTAATCCAATATCGCTAATTTTGTTCATGATGAACAGAATTAGCTATATTTATTACCTCCCTTTAATAAGATATACATAAAAGTTCTGTAAATTGCTTTCTATTTCTTTAAAAAACAACCAGACGCTTAGAATTTCAATTATGGCAGTGAAATCGCGTTTATTTCCATTTATATTTAATTTGAGTGTAGCTGTAGATTGTATACATTCAGTCATATTGGAGCGGGTTGATCGATTTGAGTGCATGTTTTGAATGAGTGAATGGAGCGTTGAGTGAGTGATTTAGAATGGTTTTGATTGAGATAAGTGTCAATTTCACGATGTAACTAACTGTATTTGGTTCGTGGAAACACAAAAATCTGCCAATAGCACTTGTATCCTTTTTTTTTATTTAAGGAAGGTAATAATGGCGCTAATTTCATTAATCTTGAACGCAAGTAGCGTTTTTTTTTGTTTTTTTTTTGTTATTTGCCCTTTATTGAATTCAAAATTCACTCATCGAAATAACTTGATTTCATCCCAAATTCATTTCGAATTCATTAATTTTGTATATTTCACGATGTTCTTTACTGTATCCGTCGAACGTATTAGAGTTTAACGTTTCAAACCGTTTACATTTGGGATTTCACGCAAATACGGACCATCTGGGATGTCCGAAAAATAGATATTTGAAAAACAGATTCGATAAAGCGGATGTCTACAAGGCATCGCAGTGGAAAAAAAATTATGTCACAGTAGACATGATCGAAAAATTAATAAGATGAGATTTTGGAATCATTAGAAAAAAAACAACAACAACAAAAAAAACCCCCGAATGTGTGGAGCGAGGTCTGAATTTAATTTAAGAGTAATAATACTATATCGACAATTTCATCCAAATTGGACAAAATTATCTATACTTGTATTACCTCCCTTAAAAAAAAAAAGCCTACGCACATTTCTTTTTTTAGACGCCTAAAAATCAAGCCAATTGAATCGTTGTGATTTCATCAATGTCAATAAAAAAGGATTTTTGAACGATTTCGAAATGCCTGTCAGACAAATAGTTAAATGCGGATCAAATTTGCCCTTGATGATTCATTTGGTGAACGAAATTTTCGTTCACCAGTGTTACTATGTATGGAAAACCCTGTTGGATCTTAATAGATTCGGAATAAAGTATAGTTCCGCAAGTTTATGTGAGTATCGAGAAACCGTTATTGCCTATCATTTTCAATGTAAAATTGATCTTTGACGCCTCACTATAAATTGTACAACTGTAGTGCCCCTTTAGATTCTATTTAGTATTTCTCAAGACTTCTCTCCGCAAAATCACTGTCATATGTTAATGACGTGATACTAGAATTCTTCATCAAGTGAAGGTAATGAAAATTACCCTTTAAAAACACAAAATGAGCTTGCAATAATTAACCGAGCGAATTGGTGATCGGCGTAAGCTTGTCAAGAGTTAAGAGCAAAATCAAAGTTTGTGTCTGTACACTGTATAGACAGATACTATGTTTTTTTATCTGAGCCTTCGCTGTTGCAACCCGTAGTAATTTGTCGGAAATATGTGTTTATTTAGGTCGTGACCTCTTCAACTTCTACACACCTCTGATTGGCCATACCACACGTGATGACCTACTACGATTTTGTCTGCCTTCGTATGAATGAAATCTGTTCTAATGAGTTACGGAAGGTCAAGTATACAAACGAATAGAATGTTCCTATATTAGGCCCTAATTCTCATTAGAACATAAACACGCACCACTTGACCGTGATCAACCTTGATATGAAGTAAAATTTAACCCATTACCAGACAACTTATGTTCTCGAATGTCCAATTTACACCTCTCGCTTAAATTCCGTTTATCAAACCTTGTTGTATTCTTGTGTAATGTAAATATCTTCACAGTCATATACCTGGTACAGTGCAGTAAAAGAGTGCCCAGTGTAGAAGCATGCAAAAAGGCGGGCGTAAACAACGATCAAAAGTAAGTACATTTTCAATCGCAAAAATACAGGTTAATTTCACTGATGGTGTTTACTAATAGACATTGTGACCAACATGAGATGTCCGATTTTTTTTAATTTTCCCATTGATTTCTCGTGATGCCTACTACACAACTTGGATTCAATCGAAAAATTGGGTAATTAGCAATTTTCACGACGATGTTGTACTTACTTTTCAGTGATCGAAGTGCTTGTATCTCTTGTTGTTTTTTTTTCAAATTTTCTTTAGATTTGTTGAATATGTGATTCATTACTACATCAAATTCCAAATATTGTATTGACGTTTCTAAACCAACATTTGCTTAGATGGATTTAAAGTTTTCTCACTATGATTTTGTGGGCTAGGTGTGGTAATGGTATCGTCTACTGTAACGAGATCTTGTTTACTAGAGTGCTTTATTGTAAGGCTAGGGTTGATGGACGTGTTTTGTGGGGTTGTGCTATTGTCAAACAGAGGCTTATCTTTAGTGAAGTGAGACTTTAGTCTTAGTCTAGTACTAATCGCTTTAGTTTCTTCAATAAATTTTCTCGGTCATATTGTGGAGGCTTAGGGCCGAAGGTCAATCCTTTGGAGAGTAGTGAAAACTCGTGTTTATTAAGTTCAATAAGATTTACAACAGTATTTTTAACCTGTTACCTGTTACGTGTGTAGAAACCATTCTTAGGCTTGAGCCTCTGTGGTCCGTTTCTTCGTGGTTGTTTCTATTGTTGTCCGCTTCCTGCTTGTACAACTGGGTAAAAACTTAACTGGATCATTTTCAGTATTTTTTTTAAAGCGCTCTTAAAATTATTTCATTGCAATTATTTTCATCACTATCGAAGAGCCTGTTCAATTCATTTACGACTCTTTTTGTGAAGCTAAATTTTCTTTCATTTGTTTTAGAGGATTGTTTAAATATTTTCCTTCTATGCCCTCTGGTAATTTGTGTATTTGAATAGTAGACGGTAAGAAACCGCCTTGATTGTCGAGTCTTGCCTTGTCCTTCAGAATTCTAAATGTTTTGGATAAGATCTGAACTTTCCCTCCTATATTCCAGTAATGGCAGTTTTAGGTGAAGTAATCTTTGATTGTATGTTTTATTCTTTGGACAGCAAAGAATGTTCGTTACTCGCCTATGGACATTTTCAACATTTGCTTGTTCTTTTTTGTAAGTAACTTACCATACACTGGATCCATATTCAAGATGTGGGCGTACAAGACTTTTGAAGATGAGGCCTCGAGTTTTGCTGGCTTTTTTTGACTTTCAAATTGGTATTTTCCTTTGAAGCTCATTCTTTTTAATCAATTTGGTTACCTAGGCCTTTTCTGTTGAGTCTTTAGTTATTTCTTTCCCAAATAGGTCATAAATTCCCAAATTTATTTTTAATACTTTGGCCAATTTGAAGGTGCTTGCACTTGTCTTATTTAAACACAAGTTGCTACTTGCTTGACCAATCTTGTAGGTAATTCAGGTCCTTTTGAAGATTACTTTGAGCATTAGCAGTGTTTATTGTAGAATAGAATCTTTGTATCATCGGCAAACAACTTCGTCTCACACAAATTGCAGTCTGGTAGACCATTAATATAGATGGCGAGGTGCAGGACCGAGAGCATTTCCTTGAGGCATACCAAGGTTATGTGTTTCCATATAGGACGCAATCTTGAATCTCATATTATTTTACATTTAACAATTTTTAGGGTTATTGGTCTATAACTTGACGTTTCTTGTTTTGGTCCTTGTTTGTATATTGGTGTGACTATAGCCATTTTCCATGGTGATGGTATTTTGCTTAATTCATCGATTTCGAGAAAAGCATACTTAATGGCTATGCCAAAATATCAGAACACTATTTAAGTAGTTTAGGGTGTACTCCATCTGGTCCTGAAGATTTTGATTCTTTGACACAGTCTAGATGTTTTACTGTTGTAAGAGTTTTGTTAGTTTTCTTTTAGAAATTTTGTATGTTTGTTTTCTCTTCCACAGTCACGT
Organism: Fragum whitleyi; assembly: GCA_948146395.1. Classification (NCBI taxonomy): domain Eukaryota; kingdom Metazoa; phylum Mollusca; class Bivalvia; order Cardiida; family Cardiidae; genus Fragum; species Fragum whitleyi. The sequence goes on along the minus strand of OX411544.1, from coordinate 87,808,015 downwards.
TTGTGAAAAAGTCATTTAGTAGTGTTGCTTTGGGATATTTTTCTTTGAGAATTTGGCCATCGTTATCCTTAAGGCATGATGGAGTTTCTTTTTTGTTGTTGTTGTTGTTGTTGTATACGTACTGCCAGAATGTTTTGGGGTTAGATTTGATATTCTTTACCAATTCTTTATCATAAGATTGTTTACCTTCCCTCACGTTTATAGTTTCAGCTTTGATCCATGGTATTTTGAAATGCCTAGATTTAAAGCTATACTCCGGTACTTTCCCTTGTTATATTTACAAAGTATGTCGGCAAACTTTGTCCATACATCTTCAACACTTACATCATTGAGCTTTTCATTCCAGTTGACTAGGTCAAGTTTTTCCCAATTGTTTTTTTAATCTCCTTTATATTAATTAATTCTTATATTGGAATTTCTCTTATGTAGCATTTGTTGAGTTATGATATTGAATTCGACTGTTTTGTGGTCAAACTTCAGTTTGGAAATGGTAGGGAGTCCCTAGTGAAAGTAGGAAATACCATATAAGCAAACTTCTCTTTACCAGAAAAGAAATTCTAGGAGGTCCAATCTCAACACCATATGTGCTGAACAAGTGCCCACAGTATACGCAACTTATTTCGAAATCGGATTTTATACCTCGTTTCTAAATGGTCAACTCTAAAACATGCAACAGATTTTACAAGTAAGAGTTCCTCCAACTTTGCAAAACATTGGGAAAACCAAAGACCGAAAGTGCACACTTTCTTTCGGAACTAAGTACAGTGGTCTCGCGATATCTCGAACACACACGGGACTGACCAATTTGCTCGAGTCATCGCATGATTCGAGTTAATGCTAGTACGCAAAATTGTCCTCCATGAAGACGTCTCACTACGTTTTAAACTTACATTTGCATATTTGCCTTCAAAATATGCAGTACCTATGAACCTATGAAAAAACCCTCCTTGAGGATTAGTTTTATGAAGTACAATTGATTCTTTGATATAAAACGATTTGATAATTAGGTAAAATTGTAAGCGTTGAAAACAGGAAAACAAAGTCGATTGTCGGCGTCAATGTCAGTGGTGTCTGTTCTCTGTACATTTAGCAATTTTAATGAGAGGCATTAAAACATGCATATTATTTCATCCTTTCAATATTTTCGTAGCTATCGTTTCTAAATGACAAAATTTTAGACATTTTATCAGTCAGAAGATAGGCGAAGTTGAAAGCAAGTCCTTCTTTTCTTACAATGTTTTCTTTGGAGCTTACTTCAAGAAAATTAAAAATCAATGCATTTTTCTTTAACCACGTTTTTGTGCCGAACACTATCGATGGGTGACCGAAACATTGAAACTTTGCCTGGAAAAAATGTGTAGTTATGATGTTTCGGTGGAAAATCGTCATTATCTTTCATTATGAAGGTGGATAATTTGCTGAATTACTCACGAGGATGATTTTCGAAAGACTTTCAAAATGATGATCAGCATTGATTCGACAAAAATGTCAATTTGTTGTATTGTTTCAAAGTCGCAAAATTATTTTTTAAACATTAAATTACCGTCATTCACACCTTAAATTGAATAAGTATGGCATACGAAGAGGTGTGAAAACAATTTGTCCGCGAAAAAGTCCTAAGGGTATTCTTGACGATGTACCAAAATAACAAATACGCGCTGTAAGTTAATTTTGATGCAAAACAATGGATGTCAAAAAGGTGCGAACCCCTTTGCTAGAGAGAATGCAGTGAAATTTGACCACGGGACTGAGATTGCTGCTCGAGCGATCGAGCAATCGCGCGTTCGAGTAAGTGCAGTAATAACCAACAAGAAAATAGAGTAAGACGCGACGGTACCGGAAGACGAGCTCGAGCTTTCGCATGAATTCTAGATTACGCCCTCTCGAGGTAACGCTAGACCACTCTAAATGTTGGTTTGCTGATTAAAATCTAGACCTATTTGGACACATTTAATAAATTCAGTTTCGAGATTTTTTACTTCATAGAAAGGAAGATATTTGTTATAAAAATAAGACACACTCTCCCTGTAATTCTTTATACTTTTTGGTTTGTGACAGACGTACATGTATCCCGTAATGTTTCATTAGGGTGAATTATAATTAAGAGTACCATATTTTTTTGAAAAAAAAAAACCTTTGTGACAGCTATAATGTCAGAGCTTTTTTCTTTAATCAGTATATGAAATTCACTCATTTTGTTTGACAATGAGTCAGCATCGGTATACAGTATTTTAAAGTATTTATTAACATCTTTTGTACAATTACAAATAAAGCTTTCATCGTTACTGCTTGATACAGAGCTTTTAATCAGGCTATTGACATTTTTGATACTCCCAAGACTGTTTCCTCGAACGGCAAAATATCGTTAGCTGAATTTGGTAGCCCTTGAATTAGATTTTTTGTTTGGAAGTAGCCTCTTGACGTTATCTAGACAATATGTTGTGAGGGAAATTGTTTTCATTTCCCTCCATAACCATTATAAATTCATCTGTTACTGTATAATCTAGTATAGTTTCTTGTTCGAATTCATCACACGTACTTTCTTTTCCATTTTCTTGTTGTCCCTTTTTCTTTGGTCTTGTTTCTTTGTTATGGCTTCTCTGTTCGGGAGTTAGATCCTTTATGATTATACACCCTTTGAATTCATTAACGCCACTGATTTGTCGCAGTTTGAAAGTATTATCTAAGATAGATTTTCGCTGTTCTTTGATTTGAAGTACAACATAAAGTGGTCTATCTGATCCTTCTTTTAATGTTGCCGAGTCTGTACATCACTACAGAGTTAGAGTTGTCTATACCTATTAAATTATCCATTTCATGGAATTTTCTTGCGTCACGTTTCTTTCTTGGACTAAGTCTTTTGCTCTCTTGCAGTTTGAAAGCAGCAATTTTTAACGCTCTTCATCGCCAGTCATCTATTTTGCGTACTTCCTTAGGGCACAATTTTGGATTTGACTTTTAATATTATCTTCAGTTATCATTGAAAGTTGCAGTTTAATTTTGCTTATCTCTTATTTTACACTTATTTTAATCTTTGAATTGATTTCTGTAATATCGTTTTCCATCTTCCATAATATTGTTGTGGTACTTCCATTGGTTTTATTCTTTCGGATATACTATTCATACCAGGGAATGTTCTTTTACAGTTTTTGCATGTCCACTTAAAGGTATTTTTGTTCCTCTTTCAAGATTGTAAATTATACACTAGAAGCGTTTTTGTATGGTCGGCAGAATTTTAATTCGCAAATGCTGCATGGCACTGCATCTATTTTGTCCTTAAGTTGTTTGTCGCAAAGTGGGCAGCTATCGCTCGGGATCCTTGGTCTTTTAATTTTTGGTGTAGAGCTTGCCAGTGAGTATGCCATTTTTGAACAAGGCTTCCTTAGTCAGATAATTTTGGCTTTTGAGAGTACGCTAGGAGTGGTTAACGAAGGGTGATACAATTGCAGTTTATTTTCTTTCCTTTATGGATATAGAACAGGGCTTCCCTTTTCTATTTTGATTGGCTTATAGATTTTATAGTTTAGATATGTAAGCATTATATAACGTCCATTTTTGCCATGTTTAGTTGGCCATAGGAAACAACCCTGTATCCTGGAAATTGAATAGGAAAAGGATAATCGAGTCAAAAACCGAACAACGTGTGTACTACGTAGCTTTTCTTTGCCCAAGCGAGCGCAAAAAAAAAGGTTTAGTATTCGTCATCAACTTTTGTGCGACACATAATTGCATGCATATCACTACGCTGTGCTAAAAGTACCAATACATGTCGTACTGAAAGTGAGGGAACTGAATAGACGAAACAATACAAGAGGTCAGTTTTCTGGAATATAACCTTGATCATTAACCTGTCCTTATCATGTATACTGGCCAGATATTTCTTACTTATCACTGCCAAATTCACTGCTGTATTAAAGATACATAGCTTTTATATTTGATCTTGACGGATGACATTGCTAATACGGAAAATAAGAAAATGCTGCTAACTAACACTTTTTTCTTTCTCCCTAATATTATCTACCCTTTCTGCTACACATTTTACTTATTTGCCCTCATATAGTATGTAATCTGCAGCCCTTTACAATTTGGACCTGACTTAACATTTGTTGTCTTGTATTGGATTAATCAATTAGAAAAAATAAAGAATTGCCCCATCCCTTAAACCCTTAAACAGACGACAAAATTTTAGACAGACTGGGCCTTGAGACCTTGAGACATCCGGCCCTAAGAATTCAGGAGTACAATCATATACAAAGGATAGTTATCTTGTAATTAATTTGTCCAGGACAAATCATACTTGCTTTGTCGATATAAACTGATTTAATTCTAGTTGTGTCCCCCAAGATACGCTCATTCTGATCGGCTTACAGTTAACAACGTCGTGAAATTGACATTCATTTCAATCAAAACCATTCCAAATCGCTCGCTCAGCATTCCATTCATTCATTCCAAACACCCACTTAAACCATTCAAAAACGCTCCAAACCCACCTAAAAGGTAGAATCAATAGCATCATTCAAAATAAATAATACTGGAAAAAACCGCGATTTCACTGACATAATTCAAATAATAAGTGGCTGATGGTTTCTTTGTGTAAAAGGGAGCTATTTTTGGACTCGTATGCATATTTTATTTAAGGGAGGTTTTTAATATCGCTAATTTTGTTAATCCTGAACAAAATTTGCGATATTGGAATACCTCAAATTAAAAACACTCAAAAATCGCTCCACACATTCATTCATTTCATTCCAAAATCATTCTAAAATCATTCATCTTGTCAATTTCACGATGTTCTTAACTGTATAAACATGTTTAATTACTCAATGGAAAATAGTTACGAGTTCGCAGCTTTTTATGGGTTTTGGCAAAAGTTATCCCCCTTACAAAATACATTTTATTATACATAAACCTTTACGTTTCTGTTTCATAATAAGAATTGATAAGTTTTGAAGAGAGTATTCATTGATTTCATGGAGGAATGAAACAAAAAACCTAATCACTGTCATGTATGATTCCACTTTGCGTATTTATTTAATGCGATGTGTATTCATACACTGTATTCTTTGGGATGGTCACCGTTGTATAATGCGCTACAGTTTAAAACAAATTTTAAATGTAATTGTCTTACCTTGAAAACGTAAACTCACATCGCGTATACGTCGTTTCCATGGATGACATGGTGTTTGGACAACGTCGCAACGTAAATTACGTTACGCCACTAAGATAGACGTCGCACACGCTTATACAATGTATTTTACTTTTTGTAACGTCAGTTTGCTATTTAGACTTAATGACACCGTCTTTTTTCTGAAGCGCGTCTTATTTTTCGCATGTCGATTTTGTCATTCGTATTAACCTTTAACTGCTATTTTTTTTATAAGAATTATATAGAATAAGACGGAAAAAAGTTATTTTTTAAGCAATTTTGATATCAATCGGTTTTAAATCATGTTTCCTTTGATTGGTGAAAAAGGCATTAGGCGCCATCAATTAACATGAGACGTTTTGAAAAAAAAAGTTTCTCCACACAACCAAATCTATAAATTTACCATTTTTTTAAAACGTACGTTTACGAAATCTTTGCTGGTGATTTAACGAAAAATAATATTTTAAAAATGAAGAATAATTTATGACATTTATCTTGTTTATGAAATGCGACAGCGAAACGCTTAGAAAACCGGCTTTAAAATATGCGTATGGATGAAATTGTGTCCACACACATTATCTTTCTTTTTTTGTACATAATGTAATATTATTTTCACCACATGAACAAACAAGAGGCCCATGAGGGCCTGAGACCGCTCCACTGACTCTTTGAAAAGCCTATGTCTTTATAATCTTATTCAAGATGTAAAAAAAATATATACATAAAAGAAGAAGTTGTATCGATATGATTTTCTTTTAAGGTCCCTTTTTTCATGATTCCACATAATTGCACCAAATGGCAAAGTTAAAGCCATGGTCACATTAGAAGGTCAGACGCCACCCGATTTTTGGCCTTCTTTGTTCTATATAAAATTGATCAACTTTCAGGTGCTGCAGGGCATTCCACAACACTTCTCTTATATAATACGTCATTAACGCTTCATCAACATTCATAGATCTATCTTTTGAGACTAAACATTTGGGTTAAATCAGGTTTTGTTTTCGGCTATTCGAGCGAGAGTAAAGACATCGTCTTTTTCCCACCCATGAAGAGGACAGTTGAAGTGGATAGCAGTGGTTAGAACCCATTACCTCTCTCTCTAAGAGCAGGATAATATCAGGATTGAGTTAGGACCACGATGGCAATAAGAGATGTTCGACCCTTAATCGTGTTATCCTCGAGTTAAAAATTCTTTTCTTTATAACTTGTTCGGTGTTGTTCACTCACGACAATTGTAATTCCATCCATGATGTTGCAAATTGTATACTTGTAATAAAGATTTATGTAGGTTTTAGTTTCAGGGCATTGCCCTGTATTTATAACGCAAAATGAAGCGCAGACTATAAGTGAATCATTAGTTGTTTTCATTTAGGACATGTATTTTGTTATAAGCTTTGAAAATAGAGACCATCGCTTTGCTTTTACACCTTACGAATTAGTATTACTGCCCTAAAGATGCGTTGAGTTTATATATATTCTTTCACCAACTTACCAACTAGTAACCTCTAATGTTGATTGGTGTCTTTGATACAGAGACAAAGTCACATTAGTTTCAACTTTCCACGAATGTTGAAAGTCAAGAGTACGAAGTTTAATGGTTTTAAACTTATAAAAAAGCGGGCTGGCTTGATATCCCACAGGAAACTTGAGATTGTTTTACATTATTTATTTGTTTTTGAGTATGGGAATAGATAAGAAACTCTTCGCTCTCTTCTCCTACATATATCTTTGAATTCGCACGAGATATTTGTGAAGAAATGCCAAGTGCCTTTAATGGGCGTAAGTGTGCTTGGTGTCGGGGGGGGGGGGGGGGGGGGGGTACAAGCAACCAACTTGTTTGTCTAGAGGCTGTGGAAAATGCAATGCCTGAATTAACCTCCATACATATATACTTCTTCTGCAAAACACGTTTCTTTGATTCACAATGAATAAGTATGGATCATTACGTAGTACAAAAGAGCTATGAGGCCGAAAAGTCCATGTGTAGACGAACAATAAAAAATAGATTACCCATCAAATTAAGAATAGCTTTTTTATAAACTGACATAATTAATAAAGGGACTTTCTTGTAAAACCGGGAATCAATTCGTGAGCCAAACCATTTTTTGGAAACATGAACTATTTCTAGTATAATATTCTCCCTTTATTTTCCAAATTTAAAGAAACTGTATGTATGCTGAAAGTATTTTCTTTTTGGATAATTGTTTCCTATCCCGGTTTAGCAAATACGGAGAGATACCAAGGCGGCATTTATCGGATTCCAGATGTACATTATCCCCCTTCTTGAAGTTGAAAAAAATCACATTTACTATATACGGTATTGCTCGCAGAGTAATATTTCGGGTTGCGCTGCGGAACTATACTGCTACAGTTAATAACATCGTGAAATTGACATTCACATCAATCACAGCCATTCTAAATCGCTCACTCAGCGCTCCATCCACTCATTCCAAACAATCACTCAAACAACTCAAAAAACGCTCAAATCCATTGAAAAATATAGTATCAACAACGTCATTCAAAATAAACTTAGAAAGAGAAAAATCGCGATTTCTCTGACATAATTAAAATTGTTAGCGTCTCATAGGTTCTTGAAGGAATAGGAAGCTATATATACAAATCGGAAGCATATTTCATTAAAGGGAGGTAATCAATATCGCTATTTTTGTTCATCCTTAACAAAATTTGCGTTATAGGATTACCTCCCATTAAATTCACTCAAAACTTGCTCCACACACATTCAATTTCATTCCTAAATCATTCCAAAATCATTCACCTAGTCAATTTTACGATGTTGTTAACTGTAAGCTTGTGAAAATAAAATCAAAGAGAACAACAGAAAAGCCCCACAATGCTCACTTCAAAACATTTCAAACATTTTGTTTAAATTTCAAATCCCTTAATTGCCATTCAAATTTTACTAACTTTTCAGTCTTATTTATTATTCTTACTTATTTAAATAGTTTTCCGTTCTCTTTTTTTTCCACTGAAAAAAAAAAATTCATACACTTTCGACATTTGCAAATCCAACGTTTACACTGTAAACCGTTGACCACGCTAGTACAAAACGGGTCACGCCGCAGAAGTTTGGCCATTTTGGGCTTTTGATTCAAGTTCTGATATGTAACGTTACGTTTTCTACGGTCTATCAAGCCATCCTTAATAAGCCGTGGGTTGAAACGAGCTGCTGCACCACGGTGATCTGACGGCGCATTAACATTCGGAACATCACTCGGTCATTTCCGTAAACTACAACATACCTCGGATGTATGTAAGGCAGATGGGTATGTAACAAAAATCGTGCATTTGGTGAGGCGGAAACAGTAAGCACTGTAAATTTGTATCTTTTACAGTAAATAACGGCTGAAAAATCTTAATTTTTGAGAATGACGAATAATTCTCAAAAATTAAGATTTTTCAGCCGTTATTTAAGAATCTAAAGATATTTTTTTAGTATTCGTTGGTTTCGCGTCAGTGACTTAAACGAGTAGCGTTGGCGACGTCGAATGTTTTCACTCACAGTTTCGAGGGCCAACGCAATTTTAAATGACGTCATCGAGTTTTTACCAAGGTTTCCCGTAATTTTTTAAAAAATAGTTTGTCTATATACATCCGAGGTTGATCGTGAGATTGGCCGAGTGGTGTTCCGAATGGGCACATTAAGTTTTGATCCATGGTCTGTTACGAACCTATGTACGTTCTACCTCGTTCTGTCTCGTTTAGGTGCGACTTGTCACGTTTTGTTTACGCTCCAATCAAGTTTTCCCACGTTCAGCAAGTTCTCTCAAGGTCATCTTCAGTTAACCGTGAGTACTGGGAGGTTGAGGTAAAAAAAGCTTCACAACAGTTTCGACAAACAGTGTTTTCTGAACTTCCGATGAAAAAACACGAACGAGCGATCGGGTCAGGGGCGAAACCAAGCTCGTTTTCATCAAGCGTTGTTGATAGATAGGGGTTCTCAGACTGAGGCTATAATTACTTCTCTACATGTTGGGCCCATTCGGAACACCACTCGGCCAATCTCACGATCAACCTCGGATGTAAATAGACGAACTATTTTTTAACAAGCAAATTCGTTGAATTGATATCCCCCGCCGAACAAATTTTCATTGTCAATGAAGTTAATATCAAACTTAGGTACAGGTTATCTTTTATCTACATCAACCTATAGTTTTCAAGAAATAGCGCGGAAACGAATATCACAATGTATGTATATGGCTTAAACAGTCAGGGGGCAGTAACTCTAAATTCGGCGGTCGAACCGGGTAACCCTGACGATATGCACATGTCCTCTTTGTAGTGAAGCTGTGTCAAGTTTCATTAAAATCCAGTCTACAGTTTTCAAGAAATAGGGCAGAAAGGAATATCACTCTGTATGTATATGGCTTAAACAGTCAGGGGCAGTAACTCTAAAATTCACAGTCGAACCAGGTAACCCCGACGATATGCGCATGTCCTCATTGTATTGAAGCTGTGTGCCAAGTTCCATTAAAATCCAGTCTACAGTTTTCAAGAAATAGCGTGGAAACGAATATCACTATGTATGTATATGGCTTAAACAGTCAGGGGCAGTAACTCTTAATTTGACGGTCAAACCAGTTAACCCCGATGATATGCGCATGTCCTCATTGTATTGAAGCTGTGTGCCAAGTTTCATTGAAATCGGGTATATAGTTTTAAAGAAATAGCGCGGAAACGAATATCACTATGTATGTATATGGCTTAAACAGTCAGGGGCAGTAACTCTAAATTCAACCTTCGAACCGGGTAACCCCGACGATATGCGCATGTCCTCATTGTAGTGAAGCTGTGTGCCAAGTTTAATTGAAATCGGGCCTATAGTTTTCAAGAAATAGCGCAGAAACGAATATCACTATGTATGTATATGGCTTAAACAGTCAGGGGCAGTAACTCTAAATTTGACTGTCGAACCGGGTAACCCCGACGATATGCGCATGTCCTCATTGTAGTGAAGCTGTGTGCCAAGTTTCATTGAAATCGGGTCTATAGTTTTCAAGAAATAGCGCGGAAACGAATATCACTATGTATGTATATGGCTTTAACAGTCAGGGGCAGTAACTCTAAATTCGACTGTCGAACCTGGTAACCCAGACGATATGCGCATGTCCTCATTGTAGTGAAGCTGTGTGCCAAGTTTCATTGAAATCGGGTCTATAGTTTTCAAGAAATAGTGCGGAAACGAATATCACTATGTATGTATATGGCTTAAACAGTCAGGGGCAGTAACTCTAAATTCAACCTTCGAACCGGGTAACCCCGACGATATGCGCATGTCTTCATTGTAGTGAAGCTGTGTGCCAAGTTTCATTAAAATCCAGTCTACAGTTTTCAAGAAATAGGGCAGATAGGAATATCACTCTGTATGTATATGGCTTAAACAGTCAGGGGGCAGTAACTCTAAAATTCACAGTCGAACCAGGTAACCCCGACGATATGCGCCTGTCCTCATTGTATTGAAGCTGTGTGCCAAGTTCCATTAAAATCCAGTCTACAGTTTTCAAGAAATAGCGTGGAAACGAATATCACTATGTATGTATATGGCTTAAACAGTCAGGGGCAGTAACTCTTAATTTGACGGTCAAACCAGTTAACCCCGATGATATGCGCATGTCCTCATTGTAGTGAAGCTGTGTGCCAAGTTTCATTGAAATCGGGTCTATAGTTTTAAAGAAATAGCGCGGAAACGAATATCACTATGTATGTATATGGCTTAAACAGTCAGGGGCAGTTACTCTAAATTCAACCGTCGAACCGGGTAACCCCGACGATATGCGCATGTCCTCATTGTAGTGAAGCTGTGTGCCAAGTTTCATTGAAATCGGGCCTATAGTTTTCAAGAAATAGCGCAGAAACGAATATCACTATGTATGTATATGGCTTAAACAGTCAGGGACAGTAACTCTAAATTTGACTGTCGAACCGGGTAACCCAGACGATGTGCGCATGTCCTCATTGTAGTGAAGCTGTGTGCCAAGTTTCATTGAAATCGGGTCTATAGTTTTCAAGAAATAGTGCGGAAACGAATATCACTATGTATGTATATGGCTTAAACAGTCAGGGGCAGTAACTCTAAATTCAACCTTCGAACCGAATAACCCCGACGATATGCGCATGTCCTCATTGTAGTGAAGCTGTGTGCCAAGTTTCATTGAAATCGGGTCTATATTTTTCAAGAAATAGCGCGGAAACGAATATCACTATGTATGTATATGGCTTAAACAGTCAGGGGCAGTGACTCTAAATTCGACAGTCGAACCGGGTAACCCCGATGATATGCGCATGTCCTCATTGTATTGAAGCTGTGTGCCAAGTTTCATTGAAATCGGGTATATAGTTTTCAAGAAATAGCGCGGAAACGAATATCACTAGGTATGTATATGGCTTAAACAGTCAGGGGCAGTAACTCTAAATTCGACCGTCGAACCGGGTAACCCCGACGATATGCCCATGTCCTCATTGTAGTGAAGCTGTGTGCCAAGTTTCATTGAAATCGGGTATATAGTTTTTAAGAAATAGCGCGGAAACGAATGTCGGACGGACGGACGGACGGACGGACATGGCAAAAACAATATCCCCCCCGAAAATTTTTTTCGGCGGGGGATAAAAATTACGGGAAACCCTTGGAAAAACTCGATGACGTCAGTTAAAATGGTGTTAGCCCTCGAAACTGTGAGTGAAAACATTCGACGTCACCAACGCTACTCGTTTAAGTCACGGACGTGAAACTATTGTATCCTAATATAAATATCTTTAGATTCTTAAATAACGGCTTAAAAAATCTTAATTTTTGAGAATGATTCGTCATTCTCAAAAATTAAGATTTTTCAGCCATTATTTACTGTAAAAGATATAAATCTACAGTGCTAGTTTTTCTTACACCGTTTCCGCCTAACAAAATGCACGATTTTGTTACATACCCATCCGCCTTACATACATCCGAGGTCTGTTGTAGTTTACGGAAATGGCCGAGTGATGTTCCAAATGATGTTGGGCCTGCACTGACGGGATCCCTTACACCCACATCTTGCCTTTTATGGTGGCACTACCTGAAACTTCAAATTTTATACCGGTATGTATTTCAATATTTCTAACCCAAATAAAGCTTTTCTGCGGCGGTAAGCCTTTTGTGCTTTTGGTGACCATGCGTTCCTTGCAAGACCGTGTTGGATCTTGAATTAAACCATAGCACACCAGGACGTATCGCGATTGAAAGTGACGAAACGACTGTTATAGCTCGTTCGATGAGAAATCGTTTCAAACCCGGATAAAAGGTGCAGCTACCTTAAAGTATCCATAGTTTCACAGAGACTAAACGTGATGGATAGTTACTCAACATCATAATCGTTTCTTTCTTATCATTCAACTACAGTCTACAAAGCGGGTCATCAGCGTCGTGGCTGCCGTGACAAATGTTTTAACAGTTAAAACATCTGCCCCGGCAGCCACGGCTACAGTTAGTTACATCGTGAAATTGACATTTAACTCAATCAAAACCATTCTAAATTGCTCACTCAGTGCTCCATTCATTCATTCCAGACACTCACTCAAACCATTAAAAAACGCTCCAAACTCACTGAAATACATATTACAACAACTTAGTTCAAAATGAAAATAGCTGGGAAAAAACTGGAATTCACTTATTTAATTGAAATTGTTAGCGTATAATAGGTTCTTGAAGAAATATGGAGCTATCTATAGAACTTGTATGCATATTTTATTAAAGGGAGGAAATCAGTTTTGCTAATTTTGTTCATCCTGAACAAAATTTGCAATACTTGATTACCTCCCGTTAAATTCACTCAAAAGTCGCTCCACACATTCATTCAGTTTCATTCCTAAACCATTCCAAAATCATTCACCTTGTCAATTTCACGATGTTGTTTACTGTTTTCCATTTAAATTCTAAGCATAAATGATGCAATGCCGGCGACTTTGGTAAACGCTACGCAACGGTATGACACATCCTTTTACCGCCTTATCCCTCGTATATTAGATTTTACCTATTCTGTTCCCACAATGTTTAAACATTTATTTATTACTTATTTACATATTTTTTTATACAGAAATGAAATCTAATGTATGTTCTATTCATTTTGATATTTGTATAGCGCGTAACGCTATTCGAAAGTTCGGTAGAACTTGTCTGTTTCATAAACCCTCGATAATTTTCTGACCCGATTCGATGTCAAAGTATCCGACCTTCTATCCATCAGTGATTCTCAAGTGCTTATAATATTCTTCAATTAATAACCCAATACGCGTAAAAAAGGGTCAATCGAGAAGTCTGTAAAACCAATCCTGCGTCAGGATGAAAAGTTTTGTGAAACGTTTTTTTTTTTAACTTTTCCTTTAAAGCTCGTACACCCATCTCAGTCCATCTCATTCCAAAGCAATTACATTATCAATTAGCAATTTACGAAGTTCTTAATTAGATAGTTTTGAAAAAAATCTGGTTTATTAGTTCTGAATGCCATAGATAAAGCGGGTATTGGGGACTTCATGTTCAAAGTTTAATAGATTTCAAAGGCACATACAGTTAAAAACATCGTGCAATTGACATTTACACTAATCATAACCATTCTAAATCGCTCACTCAGCTCTCCATCCACTCATTCCAAACACTCACTCAAATAACTCAAAAGCGTTCAAACCCATTGAAAAACATAGAATCAACAACGTCATTGAAAATAAATTTAGATATAGCAAAATCGCGATTTCTCTGACATAATTCAAATTGCTAGCGTCTCATATGTTATTGAAGGAAAAGGAAGCTATATATACAACTTGTATGTATATTTGATTAAAGGGAGGAAATCAATATCGCAAATTTTGTTCACCCTGAAGAAAATTTGTGATACAGGATTACCTCCCATTAATTTTGTTCAAAAGTCTCTCCACACATTCATTCAAGCACATATCCTATCGTGTCGGTACAGTTAGTTACATCGTGAAATTGACATTTAACTCAATCAAAACCATTTTAAATCGCTCACTCAGTGTTCCATTCATTCATTCCAGACACTCACTCAAACCATTCAAAATCGCTCCAAACTCACTGAAAAACATATAGCAACAACTTCGTTCAAAATGAAAATAGCTGGGAAAAAAGCTAGAAGTCACTTATTTAATTGAAATTGTTAGCGTATAATAGGTTCTTGAAGAAATATGGAGCTATCTATCGAACTTGTATGTATGTTTTATTAAAGGGAGGTAATCAATATTGCTAATTTTGTTCAACCTGAACAAAATTTGCAATATTGGATTACCTCCCGTCAAATTCACTCAAAAGTCGCTCCAAACATTCATTCAATTTCATTCCTAAATCATTCCAAAATCATTCACCTTGTCAATTTCACGATGTTGTTAACGGTTATCACTGGAATCGTCTCGCTGACACGAGCCGATTTATAAGCAATGTCATAGGGTATATTTCTATTCAACACGAAAAGAAAATAAGACGTGGGTTTCCCCATCCTATCGGTTTGTCTTATTTATTTTACGAAAATTTGACCGGTCAGGCGAAAGAGAACATATGCGTGTTAATAAAAGCGTTGACGCTTGTCAAACTGTGCGGACCGAGTAGACTGACTAGGGGCAATACTTTTTGCACTTGACTCTTTTTGTGAATCTAGAATGTTCATTCTGCCGTCTTGTGTAAGCATTTTCTTTAGATGTGATATCCAACGAACCCTTCTAGAACTTATCAATTTTTCAACAATTTATTTTTTTACATCTAGTTTCTCAAACAGTTCCAAGATACAGTTCATAATATTGTGAAATTGACAAGGTGAATGGTTTTAGAATGAATTTGGAATGATATGAAAATGAGTGGGAGTAGCAAGTTTTGAATTAAATCTTAGGAAAGGTAATACAAAATCGCAATTTTTGCCCAATTGAACGAAATTAGCGATATTCTAATACCCCATTCAAAACATTAACGTACAGTTAATAGCATCGTGAAATTGACATTTAACTCAATCAAAACCATTCTAAATCGCTCACTCAGCGCTCCATTCATTCATTCCAGACACTCACTCAAACCATTCAAAATCTCTCCAATTTCACTGAAAAACATAGAATCAACAACGTCATTCAATATAAATTTAGATAGAGAAAAATCGTGATTTCTCTAACATCATTCAAATTGTTAGCGTCTCATAGGTTCTTCAAGAAATAGGAAGCTATTTATAGAATTTATATGCATCTTTTATTAAAGGGAGGTAATCAATATCACAAATTTTGTTCAACCTGAACAAAATTTGCGATATAGGATTACCTTCTATCAAATTCACTCAAAACTCGCTCCACACATTCATTCAATTTCATTCCTAAATCATTCCATAATCATTCACCTTTTCAATTTCACGATGTTGTTAACTGTACTTCTCTGTTGTGAATCATTTAGGGCTAATCATACGCTTTGAACTCCATTGCAAACCATTACAACGTGCAATATTTGATCGATTTGAATGAAATGATGATGATCTGAGCGATTTCGAAGCTTTTTATGGTTCAATTCTGGAACAGCTTTGAGCCATAAGATCGCGAGGATTGATTGCATTGAATTGCACACTGAGCGAGAGATAAGGATTTTTTTGATCAGGAAGAATGTCAAATTTCACGCTGTTATTAACCGTAGTCCTTTTCGCTTTACAAGTCACAGGTCTGTCATACTGAATTACTTGAGATCCTTTTCAAGTGACGGGTCAGCTCGAGAGAAATACTATCTGACCATCGATCATTATAAAAACTAATTCTTCTAAATGCATTTACTACAAAATTATCACCGTATTGATATGCTAATGATGTTAAATATTCAATTATATTTCAAACAAAGTTCTGAAGTTTTAGTGTTTTTTTTTTTTTCATTTTATAATATCTATTCAGTAACTTGTTAGTACATTCATTTGTACGAAGACTTATTCATTTACGACGCTTTTACTTTTATATATAACTAATTTCTTTATTTTCACTGTTGGTGGCGTTTTTACCGATTATATACACCATTGGAATATAGTTAACAACATCGTGAAATTGACAAGGTGAGTGATTTTGTTATGAAATTGAATGAGTGAGATGAGTGAGTTTTGAGTGAATTAAAGGGGGGAGGGGTTTAATCCTATATCGCTAATTTTGTTCGGGGTGAAATCGTTTTGTTCTTGTTTTTAGCTCACCTGAGCACGAAGTGCTCATGTGAGCTATTGTGATCACCTTTCGTCCGGCGTCCGTCCGTCGGTCGTCGTCCGTCAACAATTAAATCGACATCTCCTCCTAAACTACTAGGCCAATTATCACCAAATTTTACAGAAATGTTACTTAGTGGTCCCCAAAAGAATTGAAATCCATGAAAAACTCTGGTTGCTATGGCAACCAAAGGTGAAATTTTAAGAAAATCTTAAAAATTCTTCTTCTCAGCCAGGAGTTCTACAGATTTAAAATTTGGCATGGATGATCAGTTCATAGACCTGAATGAATATAGCTAAAATTATATCTGTTGGGCCACCAGGTGCGGAGCAACAGGGGGAGTACTTTGGGTAAATTTCGTAATTTTTAACCTTTTTCTTCTTTGAAACCAGGAGCCCTACAGACTTCAAAATTGGCATTGATGATCACACTGTATGGAAACACTGTACGGTAGTTTGCAACGGTATATTCAAAATGGCGGATAGGCGTTCATGAAAAAGTAAGTGTTCTTTATTTTTGTTCGATATTACTATAATCTGTCATCCTGTAAGATAATGACAACATTTACGTAATAAGCTTTGAATACATTATCCATCGTACCTAATGATTAAACGTCCTATAGCACCGTCTGTTTGTAATACAGCTTCAAACACTGTGTTTTGATGACATTTAAAATTGAAGCGCAAAACGAAAGTAGAAATGGCCATATTTTCCCTAAAATGACCGCACCAGCAAAATCAAATGTGGCGTCGGATGGGGACAAGATATCTCCCTAAATATGACCCAAAATGTTTTGGATCTAGCCCCTTGTCTAGGAAATATAGACACTTGAAAAATTCGATGGTGTACGCTACAGTTAAAACCGAAACTAAATCGCTGTTTAGTGCGGTATATGGATATATTTGTACTCACCGGTTTAAATTTCGAATGACAATCTGTACGCAACGGTGCATATGAATTGTCATGTGAAAAGCTTTCAATGGATGGAATAGAACGAAAAGGTGAAAGGTGACTTTGATTCTATTTAATCTTGGTTAATACTACAGAAAGACGAACGTGTTATTTTTCTTATTTTATTTTGTTTCGCCTGGAAATGAAGAAAACCTTCGAAATAGTATCATTAAACACAGTTTTAAATCTAATCTAATGTTTCTACTTAATTCTTCTATCTTTCCTCAATAATTTTGTGCACATCGTTAAGATTAAAGTGCTTAACAAAGGCATAAAACTTATCAATATTCCAGACATTCTTCTCGATGATGTAATAAGACTGAAAATGTTAAAAGCGGCGTTAAACCTTCTTTAAATAAAAAAAAAAATGAAATGTGAAGCAAAATCGCTTATTGTTGGGCTATATAAAGTTTTCTTTGGCTCAGTGG
This sequence comes from Fragum whitleyi, assembly GCA_948146395.1. Lineage (NCBI taxonomy): Eukaryota > Metazoa > Mollusca > Bivalvia > Cardiida > Cardiidae > Fragum > Fragum whitleyi. The sequence continues at coordinate 87,790,285 of OX411544.1, read as the reverse complement.
TTAGAGTGAAAGCTGCTTGTTTTAAAATTCCATATTCTTATGGGCGATTTTAGGAGCTATCTTTTGCTTCAACGGGGGTGCTTTTAACGATGTCATGTGACAGTCAAAAGCGCGGGTAAGGCATGTGAAAGAAATAGTTGCGCTTTTAACTGTATTAATTCAATTCGAAAAAAAAGCCGATGCACAACAATTTGACGAAATACTAGTCTCCCTTATGTGTGCGATAAATCAATGGTCAAATTACATAAACCTATTCCTTTTTCTAATAGAACACGTTTTAAAAACGTCCGTTGTGTTTAACAATAACGGTATAAGGAATTCGAGAAAAACTTATTTTCAAACCCAAAACATCTTTTCAATAACTTTGTTTCTGGGACAATGAAAATGTATACTAGATTCCTTTGAAGTAGTTTATCAAGGAATTTAAGGCAAGGGCAAGGACTATCTAGCAATAACTTTGGAAGATTGGAAGGACGAAAAAACACGCAGCTTGGCATCTATATGCTTCCATGAATTTTCTCTAAACATTTTAAATTTCTTTTTAATTAAAATGTTGTGGAAGGAAATTACAAAATATTTGTCTTAAAAAGATAACTAAAAGAAATAAAACTTTTTTTCCTATGTGTATCAGAACTATTAAGTATTAAATCATTTATTTTGATAAGATTTCTTCTAACTGAAGCTTCTAAAGCCGAACGTTTAAAAAAACGAAAGCATTTCGTATGATATCAGAAATAACAATCTAGGTTCAAACTTATAAAACCGTTTTGATTACTAAACTGAAACTTTCTAAGACATAGAATTAAGCAGATACATAACATTAGATTTAAAATGGTGTTTAATGATACTCTCTCAATTATTTTTATTCATTTCAATGCAAAACAAACAAAAAACAACAACAATAACAAAAATCATGAATTAATATTACGTCATCGAGAAGATTGTCTGAAATATACTCCGACAATTTTTAAGTTTTATGCCTTTAGTCTTAACAATTTGTACAGGGTCTTACAAAATTATTGAGGAAGGACAGAAGAATTAAGTAGAAACGTTAAATTAGATTTAAAACTGTATTTAATAATACCCCTTCGACGGTTTTCTTCATTTCAAGGCAAAACAATTAAAAATAAGAAAAAGAATATATTCTTCTTTCTGCAGCATTAACCAAGATTAAATAGTATCAAAGTCACCTTTCACCTCTTCGTTCTATACAATCCGTTGAAAGATTGTCACATAGTAATTCATATAAACCGTTGCGTACAGATTTTTCATTCGAAATTTAAACCGGTGCGTACAATTATATCTACATACCGCACTGTTCAGTGATTTAGTTTCGGTTTTAACTGTAGCGTACACCATCGAATTTTACAAGTGTCTGTATTTCCTAGACAAGGGGCTAGATCCAATACGTTTTGGGTCATATTTAGGGAGATATCTTGTCCCCATCCACCCCCACTTTTGATTTTGCTGGTGCGGTCATTTTAGGGAAAATATGGCCATTTCTACTTTCGTTTTGCGCTTCAATTTTAAATGTCATCAAAACACAATGTTTGAAGCTGTATTACACACAGACGGTGCTATAGGACGTTTAATCATTAGGTGCGATGGATAATGTATTCAAAGCTGATTGCGTAAATGTTGTCATTATTTTACAGGATTAAAGATTAAATCAACATCGAACAAAAATAAAGAACACTTACTTTTTCATGAACGCCTATCCGCCATTTTGAATATACCGTTGCAAACTACCGTACAGTGTTTCCATACAGTGGATCAGCTTATAAACGTTAATTGAAATTTTTAAAATCATGACTGTTGGGCCACCAGGTGCAGATCATCTGGTAGAGGGGGAGAATTGCTTTGTTGAAAATTTTGAAATCTTAACCTGTCTTCTTCTGATAAACCAGAATCCAAACAGCCTTTGTATTTGACATGAATGATCAGCTCATAGACCCTATCTGAAAAAGCTAAAATCATGATTGATTGGCCACCAGGTGCGGAGTACCAGGGGGCGGGAGGATAGCTTTTCAGAGCAATTCTTAAATCTTTGACCTTCTTCTTCTGATAAACCAAGTGCCCTACAGACTTGAAAAATGGCAAGAATGGTGAGCATATGGACCATAATTAGAATAGCTAAAATCATAACTGTTGGGCCACCAGATGCGGAGCCACCATGGGGAAGGGGTAGTACTTTGTTAAAAAAATATCCATAACCTTCTTCTTCTTCTGAACTAGAAACTCTACAACCTTTATATTTGACATGGATGATCAGCTCATAGACCCTTTTTTACATAGCTATAACCATGAATGTTTGGCTACCATGTAAAGAGCACTGGGGGAGAGGGTAGTATTTCGGGTCAATTTTGAAATTTTAAACCTTCTTCTGATGATGAAGTAGGAACCTTATTTGCTCTAAATTTGGCATGAGTCATCAGCTTATATACCTTAATCAAAATAGATATAGTCATGATTGTTTTGTGAACAGGGGAAGAGACCCAAGGGGAGGTGGTAGTGCTTTGTGGTAAATTTAACAATTGTTAAAAATTCTACTGAACAAGAATTCCTACAGCTTTTTCATTTGATATAGAATAATCAGCTCATAGAACTTAACTTAAACAGCTATTATGACTGTTTGGCCACCAGGTGCGGAACAAGAGGGGGGAGAGGGGAGTACTTTAGGTCAATTTTAACATTTGAACTTTTTTTAAGCTCACCTGAGCACAAAGTACTAATATGAGGTACTGTAATCACCCTTTGTCAAGCTTCTGTCCTTTAATTGTCGTCTGGCGTCCGTCAACATTTTTTTAAACGAAATCTAGTCCTAACCTACTGGGCCAATTTACACCAAATTTTACAGAAATATTTCAAAGGTGGTCCCCTGTGTGTAAAGGAAGATATTCCTATCAAAACTCATTTTTCTTTAATGCTTTTCGGTGGTTTATCGAGAAATAACGGTATTTATTATCACTTGATATTCTCACCACAAAAGAAGTGAAATTATCAAAAACTGATACCCTGCTTTTGTGCATTTCATCCCATCTAACGTCATCTATGCGTGACGAAATAAGTGACGTCACAATGAACGTTGCTTAGCAATCACTTGCAAAATGATGCGCTTTACGAAAATATGTCTGAGATATTCCACATTTTGTCTCATTGTTTGCAACAAAAAAATAGAATAATCGTTTGTTTTTCGAGTAAGATTAATTAATATTTCATGTCGTGAACATCAAAAGCTAAATTTTCGCTCGTGGCTCTGCCATTCGTGAAAACATAGCTTTTGTTGTTCACTTAATGAAATATAAATAGATCTTACACTGAAACAAATGGTTATCCTCTATGTCTTTCACCTCTAAGCAACTGAGTTTAAAATATTATGCCTGGATTTTACTTCCAACCAATTACAGCTTGTTTTTTTTTTTCTGTATAAAGCACCAAATATGTCTTCTTCAAGTTTTTTTTAAAGTGTTACAAGAAGAACTTGTTTCTCATGTAGACATAACAAAGCCTTTATTTATCATGGGAGATTCGAATCTTGATATCAAGGATAAGCATAAAAATATTGTACTAAAGTTATCCCAGATATTCTCTTGTAAAATGATCATTCGAAAACAAATGACTGATAACAATTTCATTTTGGATCTTGTATTTTCAAACAGAAATAGTAAAACTAAGACAGTGGAATCTTATTGGTCTGACCATAAGATTATTTTCCTTTACACATAAATATGGTACAGTTAAATAACTTTATCATCTGAATCAAAAGTAATGCAAGTTACCCTTAGGTGCTTTGACTCAGGTGAGCGGACAAGGGCCAAAGCCCTCTTGTTTACATATTTGAATGCATTTGTTGAGCGTGTTATGTGATTTTGAATGAGTGTTTCGAACTGATGAATGGAGCGCTGAGCGAACAGATTTTAAGGGTTTTGATTTGGATAAGTGTTAATTTCACGATTTTTTTTAACTATATGCTACCATGTAATTTGACAGACTCTTTTACGTTTGTTGAACGCGGGGAAGTTCGGACAATATATTCCTTTTGTCAAACTGAATGCATTACTCAAAAATAAAATGGTTTTAACACCGTTTTATCATAACTCTATATCCTTGATTTTATTGTTTGCGTTTCGTGTCATTACAAATAATGGAGATATATTGGGCGATTATCTTCAACACCGTAAAATTGCAAACTGCGTAAACCTAGATGTGTGTAACACAGATATACTAATCGACTATTTGGGCGATGAAAGCATTACAGAAAAGCGAGTTGGCCGCTGTTGCGGTCAGTGCAAGTGTGATGAACATTGTTTCAGACGCGGTGATTGTTGCCCGGATATGTTATTAGGAAACATGACAGACTCAAATATCCCACCAGGAGGATTGTACAGATGTATAGTAGGAAGGATGAAATCACGGTCGTGGAATAAATATTTAATGATAACCAAATGTCTTACAAACTTTTCAAATACGGAAGTTGTCCAAAAATGCTACGAGGATCCTACATCTGGACTAGACTTCTTTATCCCAGTGTCTAGTTATACTTCCGGCGATACATACAGGAACCAATATTGCGCAGAATGTAATTTTGAGGAACCAGTTTCTCTTACACCATGGAAAATACACGTAGGTTGCAATTCTGAGCCTTTAAAGAAAATATCTCCAGTCACTTTGATAAATGACGTCTTAGCAGCTGTTGATTGTGATTTGTACTTAGTTCCACCGCCTGGAATCAATTATGAAAACTGTACAGATTTAATAGACACATGTAATCAGACAGGTCAATGGAAAAGCTTCGATGCGGACGTTGCTTTTGGATGTGAGCTATATAGAGCACCATTTTATTATAAAAGATATAGAAACATTTTTTGTCACATTTGTAATGTGAACACAGCCACTCCTGCTAGTGATTGTGCTGAGACTGTCCCACGTGACAACTTTCCACTGCCGTCATTTGCACTCCTTTTCGACTTTAACAATGTAGCTGACGTAAAACAGGATGGAATAACAGCAGACAGCTGTCCAGTGGGTACTGTGTATATTGCGTTACTGGTAAGACTTTCTTACATCTGTCGGCTCAAAAGTTCTATCTGTCCGCTTTTCTCTTCCCACATGTCTGCTTTTTCCTCTCTGTCCTCAAACTATTCATTGTTTATTTATATGTATATTGCTTTTCTAGTAAGTATTTCTTACATCTATCGGCTCAAAAGTTCTATCTGTCCGCTTTTCTCTTCCCACACGTCTGCTTTTTTCCTCTCTGTCCTCAAACTATTCATTGTTTATTTATATGTATATTGCTTTTCTAGTAAGTATTTCTTACATCTATCGGTTCAAAAGTTCTATCTGTCCGCTTTTCTCTTCAAACATGGCTGCTTTTTTCCTCTCTGTCCTCAAACTATTCATTGTTTATTTATATGTATATTGCTTTTCTAGTAAGTATTTCTTACATCTATCGGCTCAAAAGTTCTATCTGTCCGCTTTTCTCTTCAAACATGGCTGCTTTTTTCCTCTCTGTCCTCAAACTATTCATTGTTTATTTATATGTATATTGCTTTTCTAGTAAGTATTTCTTACATCTATCGGCTCAAAAGTTCTATCTGTCCGCTTTTCTCTTCCAACATGTCTGCTTTTTTCCTCTCTGTCCTCAAACTATTCATTGTTTATTTATATGTATATTGCTTTTCTAGTAAGTATTTCTTACATCTATCGGTTCAAAAGTTCTATCTGTCCGCTTTTCTCTTCATACATGGCTGTTTTTATCCTCTCTGTCCTCAATCTATTCATTGTTTATTTAAATGTATATTGCTTTACTGGTAAGTATTTCTTACATCTGTCGGTTCAAAAGTTCAAAAGTTCTATCTGTCCGCTTTTCTCTTCCCACATGGCTGCTTTTTTCCTCTCTATCCTCAATCTATTCATTGTTTGTATTTCTCACTAGAGTGAATTTCCAAATACAGAAATTAACTTTTTGAATAATTTCGGACTGATCTCGGAATGAAATTGAATGAGTGTGTGGAGCGAGTTTTGAATGAAATTAAAGGGAGGCAATCCAATATTGCTGATTTTGTTCAAGATGAACAAAATTAGCAGTATTAATTACCTCCCTTTAATAAAATGAACGTACTTTTCTATTTGTACGTCTTCGTGGACTTTCAGACACCTTAAAGTCCACACCAGCTAATAAAGTCGTAGAAACAAATAGAATTTTGAATTTATTGCTGAAAGTCTTGAACGATTTTTAGATTTTTTCTAATGATTTCGGAGCGTTTTTGATAGGTTTGAGCGAGTGTTTGGAATCAATGAATGGATCGCTGGGTGAATGATTAAGAATGATTTTGATCGGAATGAGTTTCAATTTCGCGATATTGTTTACTGTATGTAACCCGCAATCAAATATTCGACTCCGTCGGGATTCGAACCCGGGACCTCTGTGTCACTAAGCGAGTGCTCTACCACGTCGCTATAAAAGATAGCTTGTACGGCAAGGCAGTACAAACACCCCTTATACACAACCCGGCTACATACACCCCCTCGAAAATTAAGATTCTTCCACAAATCTTCTCAATTCAACATCATCAACTACTTAATCACATAACCACCACCTCATGTGGGTTATTTACGGTGAGCGCCAAATGTAACCTGCAAATTAATTATTCGACTCCATCGGGATTCGGACCCGGGACCTCTACATCCCAAAGCGAGTGCTATTAAAGCTAGCTCGTGCGGCAAGGCAGTACAAACACCCCTTATACACAATCCAGCTACATGTATTTCCTTTCTCTCATTCCCCTGACCCCTGACTCACGTCTATTTAATAATTCTTATAAACGAAACAAAAACAGACACGGTAAACAACATCCTGAAATTGACAAAGTGAGTGATTTTGGAATTGTTTTGGAATGGATTAGAAATATTTGGAAGAGTGAGTATTTAATGAAATTAATGGGAGGTATCGCTATTTTCTTATAACCCCCCCCCCCCCCCCCCCCCGCCTTTGATATTTTTGCGTACTTCTCTACAAAAAAATATTTGCATTTCTACACGAACATTTCAAAATAAACTAAAGCCATAGAAATAAAGAAGAATTATTTTTATTAAGTTGCGTAGCATTTTGAACGATTCTTGAGCATTTTCGAAAGACTTGGACGCGTGTCTGAATGGTTTAAGTGAGTGATTTGGATGAAAGAATTAATAAATGGAGCGTTGAGCGATTTAGATTTGTTTAGAATGGGATGAGTGTCAATCATAATGTTTATAACTTTATGTCCCATTCGGAACAGCACTCGGCCAATCTGACGAACAAAATCAGATGTACAAAGACGGGCTACATTGAAAAATTACGGGAAAACCTTGGAAAAACTCAATGACGTCAGTTATAATGGCGTCAACGCTACTCGATTGAGTAACTAACGTCAAACCATCGTATCCTGCCTCTTGTTTCCCTACAACTTTATGTAGTAACATCGTGAATTTGACATTCGCCTCGATCAAAACCATTCTAAATCGCTCGTTCTGCGCTCCATTCAATGGAAATTACAAATTCATAGCTTAAAATAGACAAGTCCGTACATTTTATGAAACGGAGGTAAAATATACGGATTTTTGTCCAATATGTGCGCAATTATCGATATTTTAGATTTCACTCAAAATTCACTTATCGTACCCACTCAATTTCAGTCCGAAATCTTTTCGAAATCATTCACCTTGTAAATTTTATGATATTCTTAACTGTAAAAAGAAAATTTTATGGAAGCCTTTATTTTTTTAAATTTTTTTATTTGTCCCATTCCCTCAAACAAGGTCTTCCGCGCTGATTGCTGGAAGTGGCTATTATACTACAGAAAATAGCATCGTGCAAATGACAAGGTGAATGATTTTGGAATAATTATCAAATGAATTTGATTGGGTGCGATGATGGAGTTTAAAGTGAATTTGAATGGAGGTAATACATCGGAAATTTCTTCCAAATTGGACGTATAAGTGATATCTCCCAACACACATCCTTTAAATAAAATATAAGCGTACGGGTATTTTATGTATGTGTGTCTTCACAGACCGACTAGACGCTTTAAAATCTACTGCGGATAATAAATTATCTTATGATTATACAAGTATACGTGTGATAACACCCCGTTTGATAATTTTAATATCGCATTGTTCTTTTTAGAACAATGATATAATGCGGTTATTTTAAGAAACTTGCATTTCGACATCAACGAAAACAAGACAAATAGAAATATAAGACGTACTTAGTGTATTGAATGAAAAAATATCTTACTCGGTTGTGAGAATTGATGATTGTCTCGGCAGAGCCTCGACAATTATCAATTCTCCCAAGTTCGTTAGATATTTTTTCTTCATACAAAACACTAAGTACGTATTATAAAAATAGCTCAATAATTAAATCGTCATGAAGAAGTGTTAAAGGTTTTAAACATTTTTTTTAATTATTTCGTAACGGTATTGGGTGTTTTGAGTGATAGATTGGAATGCATGAATATAACGCTGATAAAATCTAGCAATTTAGAAAGGTTAATGTCAGTCTCATGATGCTATTAATTGATATTTGTTTAGTCATGGGAACCTCAAAAATGTAAAACATTTCTTCTATGTGCGTACCATTTCAAAACAGTTGTCAAAGAATGTTTTAAAACATTCGAGCCACGCATGCAGGGTTGTTTTGTTGAAATTTAGCACCATTTTCAACACTTTTGAAATAATATCGCAGAGGTAGGTACACCTACCCATCCATGGCGGCGGCTTTCTTACGACAAAAATACCAGAATGGCCATAAACCAATCGCTTGAGTACAGTTAACAACATCATGAAATTGACAAGGTGAATGATTTTGGGATGATTTAGGAATGAAAATGAATGAGTATGTGGAGCGAGTTTTGAGTAAGTTTAATAGGAGGTAATCCTATATCGCAAATTTTGTTCAGGATATTGATTACCTCCCTTTAATAAAATATACATACAAGTTGTATAAATAGCTTCCTATTTCTTCAAGAACCTATGAGACGCTAACAATTTGAATTATGTCAGAGAAATCGCCATTTTTCTCTTTCTTAATTTGTTTTGAATGACGTTGTTAATTCTATGTTTTTCAATGGGTTTGAACGTTTTTGAATGGTTTGAGTGAGTGTTTGGAATGATTGTATGGAGCGCTGAGTGAGCGATTTAGAATGGCTATGATTGATGTGAATGTCAATTTTATGATGTTATGAGCGCTCCATTCGTTCATTCCAGACACTCACTCAAACCATTCAAAAACGCTCCAAACTCACTGAAAAACATATAACAACAACTTCGTTCAAATTAAAATGGCTGGGAAAAAAATCTGGATTTCACTTATCTAATTGAAATTGTTAGCGTATAATAGGTTCTTGGAGAAATATGGAGCTTTCTATCGAACTTGTATGCATATTTTATTAAAGGGAGGTTATTTATATTGCTAATTTTGTTCATCCTGAACAAAATTTGCAATACTCGATTACCTCCCGTTAAATTCACTCAAAAGTCGCTCCACACATTCATTCAATTTCATTCCTAAATCATTCCATAATCATTCACCTTGTCAAATTCACGATGTTGTTAACTGTATTAGAGCAAAGTTTCACTGAAATCGGCTAAAAGAGAAGATATCATTCAATGATCTCAGAATAACAATGCTCCTCCCTTCTACACTCTGTTTATGAGTTATTAAATATTTCAAGAATAAATTTGGGAAAGGGTCACTGAAGGTAGCATTCTGGCTGATATTCTCAGGTTGTAGGGCCTGAGGATAACAAACATTTTATATGTTCCCGTGCTCTTCAGCTTAAAGAAAAAAACATTGCGGAATTGACACTCATTTCGACAAAAACTATTCTAAATCACCAAGTGAGCGCTCTCTATTCATTTCAATCAATCAGTAAAATCACTGGAACACGCTCCATAGAAACACTTCGGTTTGAAACTGACAAAATTGTTCCACGATTCTATTGACTGGTGAAGATTGGGTGAGAGACGCACTAAGAGTAGAAATCATTTATTTTGTTAAAGGGCAGACTTAAATTATATAAAATTTCGTGTAATTTGGAAAAAATTTGTGAAATAGTATTACCTTGCGTTCCATGCAAAACTTGCTCCTCCCTCTCATTCAATTTCATTCTGAAATATTCTAAAATTCGTCCTGTCAAAAGAAAGATGTTGATAACAGTTGTATGTGCAATCAAGAAAATGCTATTCCCATATGCATAGGAAAAAGAGATCATTAAGCAAAGCAGATATGCGTTTTAAAGGTCATTTATTGTTCAGAATATCCTCATTTACTACCAAGAAATTTTACAACACAGAAACAATACGCACAGGCATGTTGTTCGCAAACGAAATATTTGTACTCAGTACTTATATTTTAGAGCAATTCTTTCTCGCCTTTCATTCAGCATGAACGGGTTGATAAAAGAGAAATGACGCCTATTTTTATTACAGGATGCATGCTATGTCACCCATTGCGAGACGGGGCTTAATATCACGGATGGAGAATGTAGGCCATCAGTGGACAACATGTGCATCGACGCTTTTCTTGTGCTGAGGTCTATGGTGAATATTTCTCGTCTGGAAACTGAGGACATACGTGACGCAGTTGAAACTGCGATATATGAAACAGCTCATTTACCTATGGATTATTTAGCCTGGGATGTTCACGCGGATTTGCAAAAGAATTTTATTTTACATTTTAAGTTTCTTTTTAATATTACAGTTGCAAATTTAGTGTTTGATTTTTCGAGGAACCCAATTAATGTCACGGTATCAGTAGAGGATAAAGCGTTAAATATGACGAATAATTTCTATATACCGTTCGTTGTGACTGTCGAAAATGAGGTAACTACATATGTAAATTATGATGATATATCTCATGATTTTCAACTCCCCGAGATAGGATTTATTGAGAGAAGGGAATTCATTAATAGAAATTACGTGTCACTTTGCAGTAAAGAATCGCAACTACAAATTTTGACCCAATTCACAGCTTGTTCATGGATAAAGATAGATATGCAAGGTACCGATGTGTCTTTTGATAATAATGGTCTCTCATTCGTAGAATCGGGTATCATAATTCCTAATAATTCATACATCGTCACAATGCAAGATAGTCAGAGTGAATCGAATAATTCCGTAATCAAAATTTGTGTAAATGATATCGTACATTACACAGCGTCGAAGCAACAAGAACTAAAATCAGAAGAACAGGCTTCTCAGTTTCTTGGTTACCTTACAATAGCAACATCCGTATTGTCAATAGTGTCTTGTATTTTAACATTCCTGACGTACATTCTTTTTAAAGTTTTACGAACACAACCCGGTATAAACAACATGATGCTTTCGATCTTTATATTTCTCGGACACGTTCTGTTTCTATTTAGCTCCTATAATGGAATCCCACCGGCGGTTTGTCTAATTTTAGGCGGTCTTGTTCATTTTCTTTGGTTATCTGTCATGTTTTGGTACCTTGTGTGCTCTTTTCATACATTCCGTGTTTTTCAAATGTCTCTGCTAAAACAGGAAAGCAGTGTAATTACAACAACACTAAAATACACTATGTTTGTAACAGGCACATCTCTTTGTTTTATTTCAATTAATGTTATAGCCTCAGCTGTAATATCTAAACGTAAGGAATTCGGCTATACGTATACTGACGGCCAATCATGTTGGATATCCTTTCCTCTTCTTCTAGGTCTGACTATAACGTTACCAGCTCTCATTTCGGTAGTCTGTAACGTCGTATTATTTATAATTGCCGTCTACAAAATAAGCGCAGGAATCAAGGCAGATATACGATCAAACAAAAACAGACAAACATTCCTTATTTACATCAAACTCTCAGTTTTAACTGGAATTACTTGGCTCACAATACTACCTTATATATTTACTAGGATTGAGTTCTTTAACTATATCTTCACTTGTTTAAATGGACTAAATGGTCTTTTTCTAATGTTGGCATTTATGGTCAACAAGAGGGTGTATCTTTTGTACAAGTCGATTATATTTGGAACTGAAAATAAACGGGATAGTACAAGCATAAGTCAAACGACCGTAAATTCTACCAAGAAAAATGCATCTACTTGCTACAGTCCACAAAAGAACCCCACTGATTGTGGGGACTTTACAGATGGGAATTCGCAGCAGGAAAAAAGCAGTTAATATCAATCTAATAATAGAAAGAGGAACAGTAGTTTAAAACCATACCCAAGGAATCAATCAATGCGGTTCCAAAGACTCTTGTATTATACCAGAAAACCTTCGCTCAGATGCTAACGTCTCACCACATAAAATGACCGGCGCTCCTAAACATAATAAGGCTTATATTGCGAGATTAAGTATGATACTGTCTGCAACTACGATAGCAATGTATTTAACAAAATAGCTAGAATAGTCTACCTTCTATAATACTTGACGATAGATTTTCGTTGGCTTCATGGGAAAATAGTGCATTTGAAATAAGCATACTTTTACAAGGAAGTAAAATAATGGATTTGAAATATTTTTACTTTTGACTTTATTAATGGCCCATTCTTTAGTATACACAATTTGATGCAACATTCAATTCTTTGATAGTATCTTTAAATATTACAATAGTATCTTCTTATATCTAATTTGTCATTATTATATTATCTTAGGAGAAAACAAGCCCCCCGTTTTGAAATTACAGGCATAGTCATATAGGCAAGGGTAAATGTTCGGTTGAAAATTTTCATTTTTGATCACACAATTTCAACTTTCAAAAATGACCCCTAAAAATCAGCAAGGTTCATAATTCTGTGAATCCAAAATTCAGTATTCCTATAAACACCACTGGAGTATCATATAGCTTCAAATATCCTATCAAAAGTCACATAAACAATTTTCATCAGAATTTCAACATGACAGATTCTACAGTTAATTGCATCTTGAAAATGACATTCATCTCATTCAATACCATCCTTAATCGTTCACTCAGCACTCCATTAATTCATTCCAACACTCACTTAAACGATTCAAAAACACCCCAAAATCACACATAAGATACACTCTATGGAGTCGGAAGAAGAAGCAGTAAATGAAGGCCGGTAAATAGACTGCATGCAAATATCTGAACAAAACTTGACTTTATTCTTCGGCAAATTTTATGGCATTTTATAAATAAAAAACGTAGACTATCATGATCTACAATCTATTTTTGCTACTATCCAATAATTCTGTTATTGAACAATCTAAAACTGTGGAATGAATATAAAGCATTTTACTTGCAAGGTTTAAGATCTTTTTTATTCTCTTTTTTTTTGTATCGAAAAATAATGTGTGTATTGAAAAAAAAACGATATAACACGTAGTGTCCCATTTCCTACCAAAATATTCCGTTCAAATTGAGGTACAAAATGAGCATACTTCAATGAATACAGTTTGACATGAAAATACAGTCCTTAGTTCATTAAAACAAAACGTGGCAAACTGTTTGCAAAGTATATCCTGTTTTGTACGCAAATGCACGTGCAACACGGGGCAAAATTTGAAAGCAGTCTGCACCGTTTTGTCGTCCTGAACGCACGGCTGGTTCATTTTACCAGGCGCGTCTTCTAATTCTGGATCTAGCAGATTTGTGTTATTATCCGAAAAAACATTCATTTGTTTATATTCACACAATTCGCACAAGGAGACGCATATATTTATTTGAAAGAATTCCTTGTTAGGGAAGTAACCAATGTACATTTAGCAGTTTACCCCCATAGTAAAAAGAACTTTTAGAATTTGTTCAGAGAAGATTTCCTCCTTAAAACGTTCAATATTTCAATGATTCGAATACATGTATATTTGATTTTGAAACCTGGAATGATATTGAAAACTAAAGAGAATGCTTTCAAATGATAAGCTTTTGGTGTATTTATATATGTCTGTTACATAATACTTGTCTACTTATGTACACATAATACAAGAAGTAAATATGTACACTTGTGTGTAAATTTACATAGTCAAAAACGTTTTGCAACACTTTTTGTTGAATTGTAATATAGTCTGTAAATATCAGTGAATCGGTGCCTATTAGTAATCATTTTTAGAACCTCGAAGTAATATTGATTCTGTGAAAAAAAGACAAAAAAACATTTCGACCTTTAAGCATGGTAGAATTTCACCAACAACCAGCAATGAACTCATCAACTGAACCTTTGAAACACGAGTAAGTAATTGTGCAGGTGAGCTATTGTTATCGTAGAATGTCCGTCGTCCGTCTAGCGTCGTGCGTCGTCCAATTTTTTTAAACATCTTCTCCTCCTTAACCAGTGGACCAATCTTGATGAAACTTGGCAGGGATGTTTCTTGGGTCAAGCTCTACCAAAGTTGTTAAAATAAATGAAATCCACTCATAACTTTCCCTTTACCCTTAACAAAAGGGTGAAAATATGAAATTCTTCAAAAATCTTCTTCTCTGAAACCAGAAGGCAGACAGCTTTCATATTTGGTATGTAGCAACATCTAGTGAACCTCTTCCAAGTTTGTTCATATCAAGACCCTGGGGTTATATTTGGGCTCCACCCGGGCGCAACCCTTTTTACATGAAATCAAAGGGCGAAAGACTTAAAAAATCTTCTTCTCTGAAACTAGATGGCAGACAGCTTTTGTATTTGGTATGAAGCATCACCAAGTGAGCTTCTACCAAGTTTGTTCATATTAAGACCCTTGGGTCATTCTTGGGCTCCACATTGGTGCAACCCTTTTTACATAGAATCAAAGAGCAAAAAGACATATCTGTCCTGCTCTCGGCTGAAAACATTTCATGGTATTGATCTTTTTTTAGAAAGTGTCTCCTTGTTGACATCTGTCTATTTAATTAATGTGATGTTCCAGGGATCAAATAGACTCGGGTGAGCGATCTCGGACCATCATGGTCCTCTTGGTGTGCTTTTTAAGGCTATTGTGTTTGCACGGCTTTACATGTTCTGTTTATTTATTTATTATTTTTTTGTCGAAAAGTGATTACAAAATAGTACCCTGGGGCCAGTTTCATCAAAACATTTAGGACATATTTTTGTCTTACTGATGACTTTCTATCCAGTAACAACAACAATCAATTGACATAGTTATTGATAGATTAGTGATACATGGTTTTTGAAGTAAATATGTGGTCAGTCATAGGTAAGACAAAAATACGTCCTAAGTGTTTTGAAGAAACAGGCCACTGGAAGAATATAACTCGGTTCCCGTGGTGGCGATTTGTTTACAGAACCAATTTGTTGAATGTTTTTTGTTAAACATCGAGAATTAACAACAGATTATCACTTGTTAATTTCACCGCAAGAATAGTTAAATACCAAAGAATCTTTTTACTCAACTTTCGTAAATTTTACTGTATTTGGCGTTATCAACGCGGAAAAAATAAACAAATGACTTCGTGGAATTGCAGGGCAATCACGTGCAAAATGACGCGCTTTAATAAAATTTGTCCTAAAATGTTCACATTCTATCCATTCCCGCCTATAGAAATAAAATTATCGTTCGTTTTTTTTTGTGTAACATCGAGAAATTCATTTCGTGAACAACAAAAGCAATATTTTCACTAGTGACCATTCGTGTAGATAAAGCTTATGTTATAAACCGTTTTGGAATACTAACCGTCTCGAGACGGCTCGCTCTCCGTTTTGGAATTCCAAGCCCGATCGATCCGTCTCGAGACGGTTTGACGAGAATATCATTTTGAAAAATGAAAAATAACAGAGTTTTCTTAGGAAATAAATAATAAAAAAGTGCAAGTTAGGTAAGTATCTTGAAATAAATGATAATAATGCTTATTAAAAAGGAAAAATTATGTAAAATGTGTAATTTATGGCAAACTCTGTATCTCGGGATACTCTGTATAAATAAGAATATTGACAGAATGATGAGCAGTCAGTTAAATAATGACGATGACTTTAGACTTAAACACAGTAAATGAGTAGTCAGTTTAAAATGTCTAGGTTTATTCCTCATGAGATATGCAATTGACAACGCGTTATGATTTTAATGACCTTTGTGTATTCAAAGTTTCTTGTTAGAGATATACATGCAGCAGATTATGCGTTTTTGTTTTCACAATATATTTCCTTTTTGAGAACATATTTTCTACAAATATATTTCCATATTTTTTTTTATTTCACGAATTTATTGGAATTTGATTTTATAAATTTTTATGCCCCCGATAGGGAGGCATCATAAATTTGACTTGTCCGTCCGTCCGTCTGTCCGTCCGTCTGTCCGTCCGTCCGTCCGTCCGTCATTCCGTCCAAAAACTTTAACATTGGCCATAACTTCTAAATCAAAGCGGTGTCGGGGGCATTGTCATCTTACAGTGACAGCTCTTGTTTAGTCATTAATTAACAATTCATTTTAATTCATTTTAACAACAATGAACTAAGATTTGTTATTTAATTATATCTCTTTATTCTTGCCTTTTTATATTAACTTGACGCAACTTGAAATTTCTAATTTAGTTTAAAAAATATATATACATTTGTATTTTTTGTTAACCTATAATTCTAAGTAATAAATGTACGATAACCTTTCCTCACAAATTATAACTTTAATTAATTTCTGAAATAGTCGTAATTTAGATATTTAGAATATGCTGCTTATCTCTTTAACTTTTTTTTTTTCAAATTGATTCAAATAATGAATATTATAAATTCAATTAGCTAAATTTAAAAGTAATGATCTGTTCATTTAAACTTGGCTTTCAAAAAAAAAAAAAAAAAAAAAAAGAGAGAGAAAAAAATACCTCTTCTATACACTATTCCTAACTTAATTAAGTTTAGACTGTTAATTTTAGACTGTGTTTCAAACATATTGCCAATTACATGTATTCGGACATTTTAATGAGTCTGGCTCACGATTTAGCAATAATAGAGCAGAAAGCACGCAACGTATGCTGAGATCATATTGCACAATCGTACAGGATGATCCCTGTCTATACAGTCTGTCAAATATCTTTGTATTGTAGAAAAATGCCATGAACAACCTGAGAAACATGAAATATATATGGACCTTAATACTTGCTCACAAACCAAGATTTCGTTTTCTTTTATACCTAAGAAATGTAAAACATAATTTCTGTTGCTTTTCACGCATTGTATTGAAACACTAATCGGAAATGGCTTTACATTAGTGCATCTATTACTTCTAAATCGTATACTTGTCAAGGTGAGAGTCATGCATTACAGAACAAATGCATTGTACATTTATTAAACACCTCATGTCGAATAATATAAAAAGAATCCGGGTTTTGTCAATGAATGCTTTATTTGATAATATCACACATATCTATCTATCTATCTATCTATCTATCTATCTATCTATCTATCTATCTATCTATCTATCTATCTATCTATCTATCTATCTATCTATCTATCTATCTATCTATCTATCTATCTATCTATCTGTCTATCTGTCTGTCTGTCTGTCTGTCTGTCTGTCTGTCTGTCTGTCTGTCTGTCTGTCTATCTATCTATCTATCTATCTATCTATCTATCTATCTATCTATCTATCTATCTATCTATCTATCTATCTATCTATCTATCTATCTATCTATCTATCTATCTATCTATCTATCTATCTATCTATCTATCTATCTATCTATCTATCTATCTATCTATCTATCTATCTATCTATCTATCTATCTATCTATCTATCTATCTATCTATCTATCTATCTATCTATCTATCTATCTATCTATCTATCTATCTATCTATCTATCTACCTACCTACCTACCTACCTACCTACCTACCTACCTACCTACCTACCTACCTACCTACCTACCTACCTACCTACCTACCTACCTGCCTGCCTACCTTCCAACCTGCCTGCCTATCTAACTATCAAGCGATCTATCCTAGCTAGCTAGCTTATAAGCGAGCGATTATACTAACTAACTTGCTTTTATTCCACGGAGAAAATGTTTGATTTGTGTTTACTTTGCCTCTTTCTTCCTTGATCGAGAATTGAATTTAAATAAAATTCTTAAAATTTACTTTTTCTGATATCACACTGCTTCACATATTAAACAAATTAAATATAAGTTATTAACTTCGTATTTTTATCAAAATGACCTGATTATCGATACATTTCAAAGTTATAGTTTTTCTTTCCAAATCAGTCGATTCCAAAAAGGGGGTAACCAAATTGGAATTTCTTTTCTTTTAACCGTTTTCTTTAATCAAAAAAAACTTAATTTCTATATATATATATATAGGATAGGCATTTAAACTTAAGATGTAGTCTTCCAATATATATATATATTGGAAGACTACATCTTTAGTTTAAATGCCTATCTCCTAATTGAATTGTTTTATCTTGCACATGTATTTGCACTATATGATCGTAGTTTTGACACCTTTCAATCAATTCAAATTTGAAATACATGTGCTAGTCTGCAAGATAGACAAAAGAAATTGACTGACGTACATCAGTCCGGATTAGCGAAGACACGCCTATTAGCGAAGACACGCCTATATAACATGTAATTGTATCATTAAAAAGAAACAAAAATCGGATTTTATTGAAAATTCGTGAATAGATTAATTCAACATCAGAAATAAACTTCGTGGTATTCGCCATGTGAGTTTTCCGTTGACAGCACCTTTTCGCCTTTTTACTGAACACTCCTAATATGCTACTGATAGGTTAGAAATGTTGTAGTACGACAGAAAGCCAAATGCAGATTCTCCAAATAAAAGAAAAAGAAATAAAATAAATCGAACTGAAATCAATTTTTAAACGGTAGGAGCTATCTCTACAATGACTACAATATAATATATGCTGAGCCTAGTAAGCTCAGTCTGAAATATGTCTTTCTCTCCCCCCCTCTCTCTCTCTCTCTCTTTCTCTCTCTCCTCTCTCTTTCCCCCTTCTCTCTCACCCTCTGTCTGTCTGTCTCTCTCTCTCCTTCCCTCCTTCTTTCTCTCTCTCTCCCTCTCTGTCTGTCTCACACTCTCTCTCTCTCCCCCCTCTATCTCTCACTCTTTCTCTCTCTTTCTCCCTATCTTTCCTTTTTCTTTCTTTCTTCTCTTACTCTCTCGCTCACTTTCCTCCATTTTATTATAATTGAAATCAGGCATGCGTTACATTTTAAAACTGCAACTTATTTAAATATCAAGGTGGATAACTTAAGTTGCTTGAGTTATAAACCGTACAAAAGTTCTTGGGAATGAAAGGAGAGCTGAAGGCACAAAATTTGCTGCCAAAATATTTGTCCGGGAGAATATCCCCAAATTTCGACAATATGTGCGAGGTTATGTGTCAAGGAACGCTATGAAAATTTCAGCAAAATCCGTCCTAAATTGTATGAGGAGTTGCGTTCATACCATGAGCACGGACGGACAGACGTAGGGTCTACTTGCGTCGAGACGGACAGGCAGACGAACAGATTATACTCATTTACTAATAACCTTAAGGGGGGGGGGGTCAAAAAACCCAACTAATGTGTGACATCATGAAACTCATACGTACTTTATATTTCAAAAGGATCATGTTCTCCAATTAAAGATATTCAATATTCTGAAATTTATTTCTTTTTCATTTAAGATCCAAGAATACGCTAGAAAAGCAATAGTCCAATTTGATACGTAGATTTTATCTTCTAATTTGATTTATTGAAGAGGAAAAATCCATATATGATATAAATTGGATTTTCGGAGCATTTCAATTGTTTTGAACATTATTTGTTAATAATGAATTTAAAGGAAACTGTTTAAAAAAAAAAGTTAACAAAGGGTAAAAGAAGTAGGTTATAAAATTGGTTATCAATCGCTTTCAATTGTCCCTTTCTTAATCACATTGTATATTCTATGTTGATTGCTAGATACACATATGCAGAGGTTAGTATTGTTTTTTACATTCGATTTCCTTATGAAGAGAAGTTTTATACATTGGGCAAAAAGGGGCTATTTTGTCGAAGCCTATGTGTCTATCCTAGCTAAACCACGTGTACTGCGCAGACTGAATGGGATCGAAACTTAATGCACATTACCATTCAACAAATTCAGATACATGTAGTTAAATAACTATGAACCGATATAGTACCTTTTTTGCATGACGTATCTTAAAATATTTATGATTCTAAAATTATGCTTTTTGACAATCAATCAATTTCGAAATGATAGGTCAAGATTTATTTCCTAATCTGAGATTAGTACTAAGAATAAGAAATAATCATTCGGAATACTACTTAAAATTTCTATCTTGCTAATAAACCCATTGGATAAAAAATAATTATAGGCAAAAAAACTTTTGGTAATTTTGTTGCGGAATAAAAGCCGAATAGAATTTTCGAATAGTGAAAGCAAGCTACTGAAAAAGGGATAGAATGTCGATCTCTTTCCAACAGCTTTATTTAATTCCAAATTCCTGCAGTAATGATTTTATGCATTTAAATTCCCTTTCAATTTGTTCAATTTTAATACTTATATTTTATTATTTTCTTTTTTGTGTGGGTGTGATAGTTCATTAATCGGATATTTTTAATGTTCAATATTATTCAGAAGTACTTATTTACAGTAGTGTATATGCGCAATGTATATTGGGTAAAGTTGACCAATAATGGTAACTGTCATACTTGGAATTAACATGGTAATAAAACCCATAGGGGGTATAAAGAGATACACAATAAGCTTATCATTTAACTTGGATTAAGAATAAAAATAGATGAACCGTCTTGAGACGGATCGAACCGCTTTGGAATACCAAGAAATTCCAAAACGGATCGATATTCCAAAGCGGTTTATAACAATTACGGGTAGAAAAGGTGAACCGTCTTGAGACGGATCGAACCGCTTTGGAATACCAAGAAATTCCAAAACGGGTCGATATTCCAAAGCGGTTTATAACATTTATGTTATTTACTCAAATAAAAGTCGTTCTCACACTGAATTAAACCATTATCCTCTATGTACAGTTGGGATCATCGTGAAATTGACAAGATTGATGATTTTGTAATGATTTTGGAGTGAAACTGAATTAGTGTGTGGAGCTAGTTTTGAGTTAAATTCAATGAAGGTAAACCAATATCTTTAAATTTTGTTCAAGGTGAACAAAATAAGCTTTATTTATTACCTCCATTTAATAGAATGTACGTACATGTGTAATTTTCTTTTTGTGTGCCTATGCAACAATAAACACTTGAAATCTAGACCAGCCACAAAATCGTAGAATTATTTGATCGATCTGAATTGGTAAATATCGTCATTGAGATTTCGAAATGTTTTTCTAAACATTTTTGTGCGTTTTAGATGGATTTGAGTGAGTGTTTGGAATAAGTGAAGGAATTGAGCGCTAAGTAGTTTTGATCGGAATGAGTCTCAATTTCACTAATTTTTTAATTGTATTGTGTAAGTAAATACATTTTCCAAAGTTATTACTTAAGTTTCATCTCACTCCGATGAGTCATGAAGAGAATACCGGTATTGATCGCATCTGTGACCCGTCAAGCGAAAGGGACCACCTGTGCAGTGCGTAAAGTGTCGACCCTAGTCAGACTGCGCGGTATGTGCAGACTGACTAGGCTCGAAACTTTTTGCAAAGTGCTTATTTTCTGAATCTTGAATGTTCAATCTACCTACCAGCGAAATAATTTTTCAAATGCGACCTCTGGTTGTTATGTACTAGAACCAATCCCGTTTTCAAATGTTTATGTTACAGAGTTCCAAGATAGTCCCTTTTCGCATGACGGGTCACATTTATCAAAGAAATTCTTGATACACTTTTGTATAGCGCTTTCTATCCATGAATTCAATTTAAATTGTCCGACTGTGAAGAAGGTTCATTTTTGGAATTTGTTCGTACAAATGATTAAGATGTATTGGTTTATTATGGTCAATGGACTAAGATAATTTTAAATATGAATTAAATTTAAGGGTTTTATATTTTAGGCATTGTTTTGTAATTTTGTTACCTTGTCTTTAATTATTTTTCATTTCTGTCAATAAATATTGTTTATTATAGTTTCTGTCTTGGGGTTTCCTTTTTATTATGATTATCATTGACAAATCTCAAAGAATTAAACTATATATAAGCATGTGCATGACATTTCCAACAATTTGAAATGTTCATGCGGTGCAAACATTGAGTAGCGTTGAAAGCCATATACTGTAAATATAAAGTTATCTGATGGCCAACAGATACTTTGAGACCTTATCAATCTATTAGATGCATAGTGAAGACTCTGGTCAGACTGTACGGGTGCACAGGCTGGTCAGAGTCTTTGCTTTGTGCATATTTGAAATTGTTGGAAATCTCACGCACAGGCTCATATGTTATAAAAGTATAGAATCTTTTCTCGGACAAAAAAAGTTAATTTCAAAGACGTTCTTAACACTCCACTTTATACAGTTAGTTTCACCTCGAAATTTACATTCATCTCGATAAAAACATTCCAAATCCCTCACTCATCGCTCCATTCATTCATTCCAAACACTCACTCAAATCGATCAAAATCGCTCCAAAATCATTTAGAAATATTTCGAAATCGTTTAAGACGATCAACACTTCATTCGATCAAATTTATCTACGATTTTATTGACTGGTGTGGATTTTCAAGTTTTCTGATTGGTCCAAGAACATAGGGGTCCGAAATAACCCCCAACATCATACAGACTAATAATATAAACCGTTTATATTATTAGTCTATATGGTGGTAGGGGGTTATTTCGGACCCCTATGTCCAAGAAGACACACAAACAGAAAAGTTCGTATATTTTATTAAAGGGGTGTGATACATGTAAATAGTGCTAATTGTGTTCATCATGAACAAAACTAGCTATATTGGATTACCTCCCTTTAATTTCATTCAAAACTCGCTCCACACACTCATTCAATTCATTCCAAAACTATTGCAAAATCAATCATACATAAGATCTGTCACGAGATTATATTAGAGTCAATCTGATCTGAACCGAGTCCAGAATAGAATTATTATTAAGCGAGACTACAATTAACAACATCGTGAAATTGACAAGGTGAATGGTTTTGGAATGATTTAGGAATGAACTTGAATGAGTGTGTGGAGCGAGTTTTGAGTGAATTTAATGGGAGGTAATCATATTTCTCAAATTTTGTTCAGGGTGAACAAAATTTGTGATATTAATTACCTCCCTTTAATAAAGTATATACCGAGTTGTATATATAGCTTCCTATTTCTTCAAGAGCCTGTGAGACGCTAACAATCTGAATGATGTTTGAGAAATCACGATTTTTCTCTATCTAAATTTATATTGGATGACGTTGTTGATTCTATGTTTTTCAATTGGTTTGAGCGTCTTTGAATGGTTTCAGTGAGTGTCTGGAATGAATGAATGGAGTGCTTAGAATGGTTTTAATTGAGTTAAATGGCAATTTCACGATGCAACTAACTGTATTTCAATGCTGGACGAGGATCAGATTTGCTAGTCTTAAATGGAATCATCTAGAACAGATTATTATTTATTGACGTCATTTAGATTATGGTCTAACACATGTGTAATGGCCCTGTCACACCTCAACGTTTTAGCCAGCGTGTGCCTAACGCGTTTGAGAAAACGACTAAGTCCGCAAAACGTCGGCATACGCTGACCAACATTTTCTTTTTGTCAATTCACGACGCGCTTGTAGCGTGTTCATAGCGAGTTTGAACGTGTGAGTAACGCGTGAGAAACGTGTCCAGAACGTGTTGATAGCGTATGTCAGCGTATACCAACGTTCTTGAGCGTGTGTCCAACGTTCTCGTAACGTCCTCAGAACGTACTTAGCGTGTTTGTAACGCGCTTCTAGCGTGTTATAACGTGTTCGCAGCGTGTTTTGGATGTAAATATAAGTTCTGCAAGAAATTACCACTTTAAATTCATTCTTTTAATATATAAACAGGCCACCGGCCACTACACATATTCAAATTCAAAGTATGTTGGTTCATGTAAAAGAAAAATAGGAAAAGACGAAAAGAAAAATACACTAGCACCTGTTACATATGAAAACATGCATATAACAAACTTATAAGATTACAGGCTGATTAAAGCTTCTAGTACTTTTCACTCGAAAAATATTGCGAAAGGGTAAGGAACTACTTTTCATAATGCACTCCTTTCTTCCTCCATATGCTCTACCATGTAGGATGACTTTCTACAACCTCTCTTAATCTAGAATAGCTAGTCCTATATTAAGGGGGAGAAGGTGTACCAAATATCTAACTTGTAGTACATATAATAGAATCAAATATTCTGAACAGAACAGAATAAAGTAAAACACGTCTTATATTATGTCCACTAAGTACAACGATGTACTTGTCTTTTTGGTATAATGATAATGATCAAATGAGAAGAATGAATGTTTGTATTATAGCGAACGTATTGTTATTCTAACCAAAGAGCAGACGCACTTGTAAAGTTATAAACGCAATGTTTAATGCATATTTAGGCTACATTCTCCACATCGACAATCTAAGGAATTAAGAAAATCCGTAAAGGATTTATATGGAAGAAAAGACAAACAGCTTATAACATAACATTACATAACATACGTTTTATTTATATGACTTGCACGAAATCGTTCATCAAATATAGAGAATGCTTATTATAATCGAACTTTCAAGTCATTCTTAGACTGGTCATGAGGAAACATGCAGATATGAACATGTCAAAAGGGTCATAAACACGTACATGCACAAATTTATTTATTTACGAGAAGCTGATGGTAGAAATTCAAGACAAACATACAGCGGAACTTTTGTATTTTCATTGAAAACTGAAACGCTGTCATACGCCAGAAACACGCTGTGAACTCGCTGGCAACGCGCTAGATACACGTTCAGTACGCTGAAGACACGCTATGCACACGTTCCCAGTACGCTGGAGACACGCTCGAAGCACGTTAAACTTTTGGCGAACGTGTTTCTAGCGTGTCCGTAGCGTAAGTGAACGAGCTCCTAGCGTGTCTCTAGCGTACTGAGCGTGTTCGGAACGTGTGCGGAACGTGTGCGGAGCGTGTTCCAACACGTTCGGCACACGCTGAGAAATTTTAAGCATGCCCAAAATTTTATGAGATACTCAGCGTATCGCAACGTGTGCCAACGTGTTACAGCGTGCCGATAGCGTGTGCGGAACGTGTCCATAGCGTACCCGACGTGTTCGCAGCGTGTTATAAAAAATCAAACACGTTCCGCACACGCTGGCTAAAACGTTAAGGTGTGACAGCCCTATAAGACAAGAATATCCCTGATGATTGTTCGTCAAAGAAGTCAAGGGAGGTGATGTAAGAAACAAATATAAAGTCAGTCCACCTTTTTATTGACTGATTAGCCAATTTGAACGTCCGATTTGTCCGTTAAGACATAAAAACATCACAGTAAATAAATTTCATTAACCAAATAGGTAATATAATATTACCTGGCTGTTCGTCAAAAAAGTAAATGGTTTAAAAGTCACCACCTTTTATTGGATGAAAAGCAGTTTTGAACGTCTGATTTGTCCGTTAGGACACAAAGCATAACAGTGCGTGAATTTATTTATAGGAGGTTACCAAACTTTGGTAACCAAAAGTTTCGTTCATTTTGAGCAAAATAAGTAATATCGTACTACCTCCCTTTAATTTCATTCAAACTTAACTCTTCCCACTTATTGAATGTGTCATTACGAAAAAATTCTAAAATTATTCACTTTGTTAATATCATCAACTTCAATTCAATATCCTTCAAATTCACCAATTTCTGTATTTGACACAAATGGCTATTCTTGGTGCCTTTTCGATGAATTATTGAGAATGACGGTAGAAATTCAATTCATTTTCTCATTGCAAGCCTAAATTACCAAGAAAATATACCCCATGTCATTATATAGTAAATACATGTATTCAGATTGAGTGTTTTTCACTGCGTTTATTGGAGAATAAATGCAATTGCCTTAGCACAGTATGTATATCTTTTTTAAATGGAAGTTAATAAACATCAAAACTTTCTTTCATTTTGAGCGACATTAAAATATTATATTACCAAGACCCTCCGCCCCCCCCCCCCCCCCCCCTTCATCCAAACCTAACACTTCCAACTTACTGAATGTAATTCCGAAATCATTCTTAAATTAATAATTGTAAATTTCACGATCTTATTCACTGTAATCGTAGATGTTTTACCTGTAATTTAGCAGTGAGTGCTTTCAACTTATAACACATGGTCAAAAATTGTTATTTGCATAATTTTAAAGAATTACTTTCTTTGTTCATATCCCATCATCCCACTTAAGGATTTGAAGGTGTCTTCCATTTATTATGGATTTCTTCAGTCGTATTTTTGCATATGTCCCTCTATTAAGCCGGCTGACCGGAACAAACAGCAAAAATCTCCAGACTAAGGTGTTATGTGACCTCATTAATGTCTTGGGAAAAAGATAAATACTACTCACTAAAAGATGTGCAAAGAAAGGGACTGGCCCAATGGTTCGGGAGAAGAAGATTCGTACAGATTTCAAAGTGAAAATCAGCCCGGCCTTACCACACCCATATTTGGGGATCCTTCAATTTTTTTAGACAAATTACATAAATGATCACCCCTAGAACATTTATACTAAGTATATACTAAGTTTCGTTGGTTGAAATTAGCCCTAAAGCTTGATAAAAGACGATTTTTGAAGATTTAAATGTGAAAATTAGCCCCACCCTACAACACACCCATATTTGTGGGTCAATCAAACATTCTTGAATAACCAAGGTATATGGTCCCCCAAGGAACATTCATGACACAGCGCCATGGCAAAATCTCGCTGGCCTTCGACCAGGGGAGCTAAAACTACTCTTACAAAATCAAAAACCCTTGCATTTAAAGTTTTCAAAACAATATCCTTCAACTTAGACAAATTCTGTACTGATACAAAAGTATATTCTTGGATGTTTTTCAGTAGATTATTGAGAAATAATGGTACGATATCACTTAATCTAAGAGCCAAACCATTGGAATTACCAAAAGCTATAACATCGACATATCTTTAATTTCGTGAACAACAAAATCTATATTTTAAATCATGATTTCGAGATCCGTGAAAATATAGCTTTTTGTTGTTCACTCAACGAAAGATAAATTGATCTGAAAAAGAAAAGAAAAAGGAAACAATAATCAATCAAGTATCTACATATACGGATTTATTCGAATCTTATTCTATACATGTATGACTTATAAATTTCTATCATATACAAGTATTCACAACACTATTAAATCTATTAAATACAAAAAAAAATAAAAGAAAATAAAGATTAAACATTTTTTCTATCATTTTCCCCTAAGCTTATCTGATATTTTAGAAAATTGCTTCCTTATATTAAAAGCGATACAATAATATGTGTTGACTCTATTACAAAATCAAGATCCCGTACTTCTGGCGGATTATGCCCACGTTCAAAATCAACAAGGCTTATAGCGTTACGGTAATCTTATGAAAATTTTTTAGGAATCAAATAAAGTTTGTGGACATTCGCATAAAAGAGATTACCCTAAGTTAAATATACCATAAGGAACGTTTTCTCGTGTTATCAGAGGGATCATTTCCTTCCTTGAAAACGACGATCCATAATACCCGACAATTATCTTGTAAACGTTTAAAGGTAATCCATTAACAATTTCCAGATTTTATCGATACGCATGGAATTATTTACCTTGCTTTAAGGATAATTTTGTACCTTCCTGCGTGGGACAAATCTCCGAGGAGAAATTATTGCGAGGAAGATTTTACATCACTGCGTGGAAATCTTTTACAGATAGACACATGAATTTAACACTTATCCAATTCTAAACCAAATCATCCACTCAACGCTCACTCAAGCAATATTTAATACCTGCCTTTAACAAAATATGCATATAAAGTCTGTAATTCGCTTTAAGAATCAATCAGTTGTTTAGAAGATTTAATTAACTCGGTAATTTTGTATAGCGAGTTTAAGTTGTTTATCTGATCTATTTAGTGATTTATGAGCGTTTGAGTGAGTCTTTGTAATAAAAGAAAGGAGCGTTGAGTGACCGATTTAGAATTGTTTATAACGGTTTAGAATTGGCTGAGTGTCAAATTCACGATGTTTTTTTTAACTTTCACACAAATCGCGATATATATAGTGCGTACTTAATGTTTTGTCTGAAAAAATATCTAACGAAGTTGACGGAATTGATAATTGTCTAGGCTCTGCCGAGAAAATTAACAATTCCCACAACCGAGTTAGATATTTTTCATACAATACACTATGCGCTTATTATATTTATGTTATAATTACCATTTGCCTTGTTTTCCTCGATGTTTTCAACAGAAATGTAAGTTTCTAAAAATAATCGCAGTATGTCATTTTTCAAAAAAATATTCATGCGATATCATAAAGACTATTATACGGAATGTTATCACACGGATAAGTGTAAAGTTATAAGATTAATTCAAAAGACAAATCGTAATTTGGACTTATTCAATAAAATCACTTCAATCTTAGAGTTTATTCAAATGAGTGCTAAATGAGTCATTATATGGTAAATATTCAGATTGATATAGGGATGAGTGTCTTTTTCACTGCCTTTATTGGGGTATAAAGTGCAATTGCCGTAGCACATGGTAAATAACGCCCGTAGGGCGTTATGTTTAAGCCATGTGCTAAGGCAATTTCGCCTTATACCCCAATAAAGTCAGTGAAAAAGACACTCGACACTTATAATTGCAACCCACTAGGTAGAAGACACTTTTAAAATACTCAGCCAAACATTAAAGCTTCAAGTCTACTTTCTGAGCGTATTATATTACACAATCTATTTTTAGATCGTGTATTTCTTATTTCGCTATCGAACTGAAATGTCATAATGTTACGTACCAATGTGACAAGAACAAAGAAGCCAGCAACAAACTTTACAATTAACAATATTTATTGACAATAATACCAGAATTATTGACAATATGAAATTAATACAAAAACAAATTACAATACCTTGAATGTTTATCCTAAAGTTTTTAATTTTAGATCCAATTGAATTAAGTTCCTGGTACAAAAAAATAAGTCCAATAATATCTGAATTTAAAATTAAACACGCTTTCAAACACACTTTCAAGATAATAAGAAATCCCCTTTTAGTTTAACACAGTACTACTAAATGTAACCATTAGTCTAAACTAAGTGAACCAAGAATGCTATAGGAATCCCTTTATATAATACCATGGAACAATCTAGAATAGCATAGAACATTAGAAGACTCTAGAGTCTGAATCGCTTTCTTAAAGTCCTTTCTAGAAAGATCTGAAATCTTCTACATATATATTACCTAACAGTGTCAAGAGATAGGAAAATTCCCAGTCTAAAAATAGACACGGTAAAAACCATTAGGATTATTTATATATAACAATAAAGTAAAACAAATGGTACACAAATAAACGACAACTTTGAAATTTGTAGAGGTACTTATGACAAAAACTTGTTTATGCCCAGTCAGTCTGCATTTTTAAACGAAAACGGCGTGGTTGGTCTTAGTTGAGAGGGTTGTTTGGTGGTTTTCGTCGACTCGCTGTTTTCTAAGTTTACGTCGGCTCAGAATCAGAACTGTATGCTTGAAATCGTACATTCTTTCGAAAATATCTTAATTTATGATATGTTGAATAGCAATGTTGCCTTGATGATCGGAAACTAGGGTAATTCTAGTTCCTGCAACACAGGACTTGCCGATCGAAGGTCGGGGGTTTCCCGAAAGACCTGTTGCACTTTATACAGAAATAAAGTGCAGTGGATTTCCCCAACGTGATGCGATTTAAACCAATCAGAATTCTTTATTTTATTGGATTGCAATTATAATGCTATAAAAATCTACCATTTGAAGTTTTTATGAACCAAGGGTTGGACACCCAAGTTAGAACGGCTTTTGATCTTCTTAATGCATGGCGATTTTATGCAGTTAGTATTTTATGATTCTTATACATTTTTTCCTCGAATCTACGCATAATAGACATCTTTTGGTTCCGCAGCGTTTCGGAACTTGTAATTTTGAAATCAGTAGGAAACCTCGGTTATCACTGTTTAGTTTATTACTTACGAAACGTAAAGGAATAATACGGGTCGCAACGACTCCGTATAATATATTTCACTGAAATGGTTAAATGATTTAAGCAACTCAAACAAAAAGACGATAAATCTAAAATTAACTCAAAAACTGTCAGACGGTTTCAAATTAAACTTGCACGTATATTTGATAAAAAAGTTGCCATCTCAACAAGAGCCATGTCGGACATGGCCATCCCCCGCCGAAAAAGCTTGATAGTAAAACTGAAGCCTATACTATAAAGGATTCTTTTGAACTTTAAGAAATTAACCCCCTACAAAATTAAAGTGTCAAAAATAACAAAGGGGAATAACTCCAAAATTATTCAAGCAAGAGTTGTAGCTATTATGCATTGAACTTCTCCTCCGTGAGTTCTATTCACCCATAGAGATTCAAGTTGATAGCTGTTATACTTTAGGAATTTTGCTCTGGACAAAATCTAAGTATCAAAAGTAACAAAGGGCAATAACTCCAAAATTATTCAAGCAAGAGTTGTAGCTATTATGCATTGAACTTCTCCTCCGTGAGTTCTATCCACCCATAAAGTTTCAAGTTGATAGCTCTTATAACTTTAGAAGATTTGCTCCAGACAAAATGTAAGTATCAAAAGTAACAAAGGGCAATAACTCCAAAATTATGCAAGCAAGAGTTGTAGTTCCTGTGCACTGCACTTCTCCTTCATGAGATCTATCCATCCATAAAGTTTCAAGTTAATAGCTATTATACTTAAGGAGATATGCTCCGGACAAAATCTGAGTATTAAAAATAACAAAGAGCAATAACTCCAAAATTATGCAAGCTAGAGTTGTAGTTCTTGTGCACTGCACATCTCCTCTATGAGATCTATCCACCCATAAAGTTTCAAGTTGATAGCTTTTATACTTTAGGAGATATGCTCCGGACAATATGTAAGTATTAAAAATAACAAAGGGCAATAACCCCAAAATCATTCAAGCAAGAGTTGTAGTTCTTGTGCACTGCACTTCTCCTTCATGAGATCTATCCACCTATAAAGTTTTAAGTTGATAGCTATTATACTTTAGGAGATATGCTCCGGACAAGTTTAGTGACGGAACCTCGGAATGACAGAATGACGGAATGACGGACGGAGGGTATTACTATATCCCCTCGCCGAAAACGGCGGGGGATAAAAAGAACGCCGATTGACGTGATATTACATGTATAGCACATCTCCTATGACATAAACGATCAACATGCGGCCGTGCTACTACCAAAGGAATAACGGTCATCTGAAAAAAAAAAGATTTATCATGCAATAAAGCCTGTATTGACTTTATTCTATTTTCAGAAATATTTTGCTTACACTTTCACCTGAATTGTTTCGATTTTTAGGAATTTATTTTAATCAAGCGCGCAAAAAAAATTGTGTGATAAATGAAATAATATGCAATTTAAAATGTAAATGTTATCTGGTATCGGCTACAAGAAATTATCAAGATTCGGCAAAGCCTCGTCATGATAAATTCTCCCAACCTCGACCAGATAACATTGAATTTTTAAGACACTAACATAAAATTATCCATATATCTAAAGGGAAGCGCCAGTACAAAGCATTTTCGATCGTCAACAAATATTATAAACAACTATTTTCACATCCGGCGTTATTCCGATAAATTGCACACTTCAAGAATGAGAGGAACGTTGTACAGAATCAACAAGGTACAGGTAAAAGGTCAAAGCTATTGTCGACACTGGTCGGCGATACACATGGGGAAAACATTATGCAATTGCTATTCACTATGATCAAAACCATTTCAAATCAATATTTCAGCACCCAAATCATTTATTCAAAACGCTCACACAAACCAATTAAAGCACGCCAAAATTTGGTGGTTTTCACATTTTCAGAACTTAAACTTCGCACTTCCGACTTCCCACTCCGCAGTTCACACTTCAAAGATGATATTTTTGAAGTGTGAACTGCGAATTTAAGAAGCCAAAACCGGTCTTTCGTAAACAAGAAGGCCATAGTGACCCTAAAGCGCTCACCTGAATGAACTTTCTAAAATTTTCAAAAGCAGGTTTGGAAAGAGAATGATGATTAAATGTCACTAAGCTAAATAATGCTGTTGCTTCTATAAAACTTGAGAATCCTTTTTTTACAATTTTCAGGTTACCTTACAAGTTTTTTCTATGATTTGACTAAGTGACCTAGTTTTTGACCCCAAATGACCTGATTTCAAAGTCATCCAAAATTGCATCGATTCAACCATTTTGACCAAATTTCAAACTGATCTGGCAAAGAAAAAAATGTGGCCTCAAACGTGCATACAAGGTTTTTCTAAGATTTGACCCAGTGATCTAGTATTTGACCCAAGTTGACTCAATTTCGAACTCATCCAAGATTTCATAAAGACAATCATTCTGACCAAGTTTCAGGTTGATCGAGCAAAATGTGGCTTCTAGAGTGCATACAAAGTTTTTCTAAGATTTGACCCTATGACCTATTTTATGACCTCATGACCCAATTTAAAATTTGTCTGAGATTTCATCAAGAAAATAATTCTGACAAAATTTCAGGTTGATCTGGCAAAAAATGTGGCCTCTAGAGTGCATACAAAGTTTTTCTAAGATTTGACCCCGTGACCTAGTTCTTGACCCCAGTTGACCCAATTTCGAACTCATCCGAGGTTTCATCGAGACAATCATTCTGACCAAATTTCAGGTTGATCGGACCAAAATGTGGCCTCTAGAGTGCATACAAGGTTTTTCTACGATTTGATCCTGTGACCTAGTTTTTGACCCCAGTTGACCCATTTTCAAGCTTGTTCGAAATTTTATCAAGACAATCATTCTGACCAAATTTCAGATTGATCGGGCAAAAAATGTGGCATCTACAGTGCATAAAAGGTTTTTCTAAGATTTGACCTAGTTTTTGACCCCAGTTGACCCAATTGTAAACTCGTCCGAGATTTCATCAAGACAATCATTGTGACCAAATTTCAGGTTGGATGGGGCAAAAATGTGGCCTATAGAGTGCATACAAGATTTTTTCCAATATTTGACCCTGTGACCTAGTTTTTGACCCTAGTTGACCCAATTTTGAAGTTTTCCAAGATTTAATTAAGACAATTATTCTGACCAAATTTCAGGTTGATCGGGCAAAAAATGTGGCTTCTAGAGTGCATATAAGGTTTTTTCTAAGATTTGACCCCGTGACCTAGTTTTTGATCCCAGTTGACCCAATTTTCAACTCGTCCGAAATTTTATCAAGACAATCATACTGACCAAATTTCAGGTTGATCGGGCTAAAAATGTGGCCTCTAGAGTGCATGCAAGGCAAATGTTGACGACGGACGACGCACGACGGACGACTGATGACGGACGACGGACATCCACCTTACTACAAAAGCTCAGCTTGAGCACTTCGTGCTCAGGTGAGCTAAAAAACAGCTACAACGGATACGAACATATGGTTTGATTTTCTTTCAAATGTTTTGTACTAACAAATGTTACTAATACGGATTTTTAAGGTGCGCTGAGGGATGCCCACGACCCTTGCGTAACCAATTGACGTGGAAAATAAAGATTAAAAAAAAAAAAAAAAAAAAAAGAAGCGGGGACATATCATCACTAAATGCAGCTATCAAAAAGAACAAGAACTTCCTCAGCTCTGTCCTCGAATCTTACCACAACCCCCTTATCATTTTTCATAGACACATCAACACTGTATGGAAACACTGTACGGTATAGTTCAACCGCGGTATACGAACGCGGGAAATTGTGGAATAGCCAAAAGTAGGGGGTGGACTTAACTGAAATTTATCAAGCATGAGATAACGGTACTTAATTACAAATGTAATCACGTATAAACAGATCGAGTAAAGAAACCCATCAAGAAAAACACTTTTCTCTCCCAATAGATATTAAATGCTCTTTGACGTTTCAATTTTAGTTTCTTCATGATGAAGTCGATTTCGAAAGCATGTTACTTTTACGCTATGACACATGAAGTTTACAGATGTAATTCAAAGGATGTTTAGAATACCAGTAGTTTTGTGTTTCTGTGATCCTTCAGTATAGTTTATAAACCGTGACAGCAAAAAATTCGTTCGTCCAAATCTATCTATATTAAACTCGTCGAAAGTTTGTTTATAAACATTCAGATAGCATGGTTTACCTATAGTTTGCAACGGTATATTCAAAATGGCGGATAGGCGTTCGTGAAAAAGTAAGTGTTCTTTATTTTTGTTCGATATTACTATAATCTGTCATCCTGTAAAATAATGACAACATTTACGTAATCCACTTTGAATATATTATCCATCGTACCTAATGATTTAACGTCATATAGCACCGTCCGTGTGTAATACAGCATCAAACATTGTGTTTTGATGACATTTAAAATTGAAGCGCAAAACGAAAGTAGAAATGGCCATATTTTCCCTAAAATGACCGCACCAGCAAAATCAAATGTGGCGGTGGATGGGGACGAGGTATCTCCCTAAATATGGTCCAAAATGTATTGGATCTAGCCCCTTGTCTAGGAAATATAGACACTTGAAAAATCCGATGGTGTACGCTACAGTTAAAACCGAAACTAAATCGCTGTACAGTGCGGTATATGGATATATTTGTACTCACCGGTTCAAATTTCGAATGAAAATCTGTACGCAACGGTTTATATAAATTATCATGTGAAAATCTTTCAACGGATTGAATAGCACGAAAAGGTGAAAGGTGATTTTGATGCACTTAAATCTTGGTTAATACTGCAGTAAGACGAATACGTTCCTTTTCTAATTTTATTTTGCCTTGAAATGAAGAAAACTGTCGAAAGTATATCATTAAACACAGTTTTAAATCTAATTTAATGTTTCTACTTAATTTTCCCGGTCCTTCCTCAATAATTTTGTAAGACCCTGTAAACATCGTTAAGATAAAAGCGCTTAAGAAAGGCATAAAACTTATCAATATTTCAGACATTCTTCTCGATGATGTAATAAGACTGAAAAATGTTAAAATCGGCGCTTAACCTTTTTGTAAATGAAAAAAATGAAATATGAAGCAAATCGCTTATTGTTATGCTATAAAGTTTTCTTTGTCTCAGTGGTTAGGTTGAAAGCTGCCTGTTTTAAAATTCAATATTCTTATGGGCGATTTTAGGAGCTAGTTTTTGCTTCAACGGGGTGCTTTTAACGATGTCACGTGACAGTCAATAGCGCGAGTAAGGCATGTGAAGTCGATCATTGTTAATTGTGCTTTCGAACTGCTTTATGAAAGAAATAGTTCCGCTTTTAACTGTATTAATTCAATTTGAAAAAAAGGCCGATGCACAACAATTTGACGAAATACTGGTCTCCCCTATGTGTGCGATAGACCGATTGTCCAAATTACATAAACCAATTCCTTTTTCTAATAGAACACTTTTTAAAAACGTCCGTTGTGTTTAACAATAACGGTATAAGGAACTCGAGAAAAACTTATTTTCAAACCCAAAACATCTTTTCAATAACTTTGTTTCTGGAACGGTGAAAATGTATACTAGATTCCTTTGAAGGATTTTATCAAGGAATTTAAGGCAAGGGCAAGGACTATCTAGCAATCACTTTGGAAGATTGGAAGGACGTAAAGACACGCAGCTTGGCAACTACTTGTATATGCTTCCATGGATTTTCTCTAAACATTTTAAATTTCTCTTTAATTAAAAAACTGTTGTGGAAGGAAATAAAAGAAATAAAACTATTTTCTTATGTGTATCAGAACTATTGAGCATTAAATCATTTATTTTGATAAGATTTCTTCTAACTGTAAGCTTCTAAAGCTGAAAGTTGAAAAACGAAAGCATTTCGTATGGTATCGGAAAAAACAATCTAAGTTCAAACTTATAAAACTGTTTTGATTACTTAACTGAAACTTTCTAAGACATAGAATTAAGTAGATACATAACATTAGATTTAAAATTGTGTTTAATGATACTCTCTCAATAATTTTCTTCATTTCAATGCAAAAAACCCCCGAAAAGAACAACAACAACAACAAAAATCATAAATTAATATTACATCATCGAGAAGAATGTCTGAAATATACTCTGACCATTCTTAAGTTTAATGCCTTTGTTAAGCGCCTTAGTCTTAACGATTTGTACAGGGTCTCACAAGATTTTTGAGGAAGGACAGAAGAATTAAGTAGAAACATAAATTAGATTTAAAACTGTGTTTAATGATACTCTTTCGACGGTTTTCTTCATTTCAAGGCAAAACAAATAAAAATAAGAAAAAGAACATATTCGTCTTTCTGCAGTATTAAGCAAGATTAAAGTGCATCAAAGTCAGCTTCCCCTTTTCGTGCTATTCAATCCGTTGAAAGATTTTCACATGATAATTTATATAAACCGTTGCGTACAGATTTTCATTCGAAATTTAAACCGGTGAGTACAAATATATCCATATACCGCACTGTACAGCGATTTAGTTTCGGTTTTAACTGTAGCGTACACCA
Source organism: Fragum whitleyi (assembly GCA_948146395.1). NCBI lineage: Eukaryota > Metazoa > Mollusca > Bivalvia > Cardiida > Cardiidae > Fragum > Fragum whitleyi. The sequence continues at coordinate 87,753,776 of OX411544.1, read as the reverse complement.
TCGGATTTTTCAAGTGTCTGTATTTCCTAGACAAGGGGCTAGATCCAATACATTTTGGCCATATTTAGGGAGATACCTTGTCCCAATCCACCGCCACATTTGATTTTGCTGGTGCGGTCATTTTAGGGAAAATATGGCCATTTCTACTTTCGTTTTGCGCTTCAGTTTTAAATGTCATCAAAACACAATGTTTGAAGCTGTATTACACACAGACGGTGCTATAGGACGTTAAATCATTAGGTACGATGGATAATATATTCAAAGCTGATTACGTAAATGTTGTCATTATTTTACAGGATGATAGATTAAATCAACATCGAACAAAAATAAAGAACACTTACTTTTTCACAAACGCCTATCCGCCATTTTGAATATACCGTAGCAAACTACCGTACAGTGTTTCCATACAGTGATCAATGTAAAATAGCTTTTTCCTTTTTTTTCATAATTACAGGATAACCGCTTTTGACAGATACTTTTTATGTAGATGTGTTATACCAACATTTGGTACATATTAACACTTTGTAGTGATTTATTACAAACATTTCTCATTGCTAACAATTTTTTTCATAAAATGTACGTTTTTGAGTCGTTAAAGTCATACGTAAACGGACAAAACACAGACATTAAGGTTAGAAAACTTTGGTTAATCAGTAAATTCACGCGTATTAACGCCCGGCTTTTTTAACTTACATATTTGCGATTTGGGCTGATACAGTTTAATCATTTTCCATTATTATTATTATTATTATCATTATTATTATTTTTATTTTTTTTTTTTTTTGCAATATTTGATTGTCTTAAAAGGATATTTTATGCACTCTGTTTAAAATACTACAAAGGTAATATCTAGCCTACTGCACGCATTGATTAATAAAATGAAAGAAAAAGTGTTCATGTCCAACATTATTATAGAGAATATTTAAAGACGTTGCTCGCTCATCCCGCGCTCACTTGTTTGACGTCATAAATATATCAAGCAACGTCGGTATAAACAAAAAGGTCGGTGTTATGTATGGCGCAATTGATCAGACATACTAATAGGTGTGTAGCTGGTTTTAAATCTTTTCTATGACATTATATCGCAATTACTGTTTGATTTATATTCTAATCTATCTTGTTATGCAATATGAGCGTCAATTCACGTTCTTTCGGGCGTAACTCGGGCTTCGCACTCGGGCGTAAAACGATTTTTTGGTCGCTGCAAATGTTATTGGTCTCAAAAACGTGAACTATCCTTATAAAGTATAAAAGTGCCAAAGACTACATGGTAAAGAAATTGTGCCTCAGATCAGAGTTCTTAAAATTGAATTTCGTCAATTTCTGTTCTCTCCAGTTGCTGTTTCGAAGCTTCTTATCAAAGTGGGGTCTCATACTGCAGTTTTGAAATACGATATAAAAGTTTATTTTCAATTTGAATGTTTTTTGGTTTTTTTTGATTTTTTTCATCGTTTTTAATAATCTTTCAGTTATATCATGGCGGCTGGAGCAATGCACAATAGATTCCTGGTATTTCTCACACCACTACCACCATCTTATTTTTTTTCTAGCTTCAAGCTGCGATCCCACATATGTCTGCGATAACCGACTTCGATTTTGCGGGAGACAAATATGTTGGAAAGGATGGGACCTCTAGAGTCCGACGCGCTACAAACTGCCCTATGACGGCGGCCTGTAAAAGTTTTGCCTGCTTTCGGAGAGCGACCAAAACTTGAAGTTAATCTTCCTTCAGTTGTATCTACGGCGTTTTGGTCGTTCAACGAATGCACATGAAACCAATCAGAGTGTGGTGCCAACCCCATAGACAGTTTTCATTAGAAGGGTATTGGGGAATTACTGTAGCCTGTATTGATCAGCTTGGTAGTCATACATCTAAACTTATTGCGTTTAGTCGACTAAACCTTTTTTCTTATATGTTAGGTCTAAGTTATTTTCTTTGCAAATTGGTAGAAATTTGCCCTTTGATTTTTTTCCTATTAATCTTTTAGAAATATCTGTCCAGTTTATCAGTTGCATATAAAACGCACACTTTTTACTACATCATGAATATGCCTGAGCTATTACACTTTCCCGTATAACAATCTCTTTACTAAATCTATTTGAAAGAGGTTGTATCAATCAGAGCTCTACAACGTTTAAAAGGTACCAGCATCTTCACAAGCCAAGGGTTCTAACTCCACTATGTTCCTTACGTAAGGAACATAGTGGAGTTAGAACCCTTGGCTTGCGAAGATGTGGTACCAGACAAGGGGTATTTTTTCACCCTTCTTCTACACCATTTTTATAAACGACTTGCTCACAGTTTTAACATTGTCAAATCACGGATCTAGAATCAATGATATTTAAAAAAAAATGTAGCAATTATGCTAAAAAATGGCGATTCAATTACAATGCCCCGAAATGTGCGGTTATGACACTAATTAAGTCAGTCTCGTCTAAGCCAAACGGTATTGAAATCACTATTGATAGTACACCTACAAGGGGTGAAAATGGGTATAGTGCGATGCTCATCAACAAAAACTCCGTGTACTGAGGATAGGATACAGTTAATAACATCGTGAAATTGACGTTCACCTCAATAAAAACTATTCTAAACCGCTCAATCAGCGCTCCATTCATTCATTCCAAACACTCACTCAAACCATTTAAAAAGGCTCAAACCTATTTAAAATATATAACCAACAACGTCATTTAAAATAAATTTGAATAGGAAAAATCGCGAGTTAATTAACGTAATTCAAATTGTAAGCGTGTAGTAGGTTCTTGAAGAAATAGGAAGCTATCTATAAAGCTTGTATGCAAATTTAACTAAAGGGAGGTTATCTTTATCGCTTATTATGTTCTTCCCGAACAAAATTAGCGACATTGGACTACCTCCCTTTCATTTTACTCAAAACTCGCTCCACATACTCAATCAAATTCATTCCATAATCATTCAAAAATCATTCAACTTGTCAATTTCACCATGTTGTTTACTGTTGTCAAAAAGAGAAGGGAATCTTGTTCAGTTTCCTTAACTCTGGAATTAACTGTCAGTGTATAAACCCGATTACAAATGCGGAGTTATACATACTAGACAAAAAAAGGGATAAAAATTCAAATTCTGTTTTTTCTGCTGGAAATTATCTGTGAATTTTGTCTGTGTATCTGAATGTTCTTTAGTGTATCTTCTTCCAATTTATGGCATAAACAGCACATGCGATTTAACATCAACAAGGACTAAGGATAATTGTAATCTAACCGCCTAAATAAAGTGAATATGGATTATGCTATCTTTAATGTTTTGCTTTAATGTGAAAACTATGTGATCTTCTATACTTTCTGAATATTTTTGTTTCTAACCCTTCTATTCATAAACACTCTAAGAAACATATTTTTTCTGCATAGCAAGCCCAAGGTGCATTAGACATGCATTCCGCCGAACAAATCTAAAGCCTGTCAGTTAAATATTGCAAAATGGTTGGTCCTACACCCTGCAATTGCTTCAATCGGACTGATTCTGTGCGCCAAATGCAACAATTGTTTGTAAAGCGGACTATTTCTGCTGGTTATGGTCATGACATTGATAACTTTTGAAGGTGAAACATGTTTCAGGCGGCTACAAGACTTCAGGCATGTATCTGAAAGACAAGTGTCGACGCAGACATTCAAGAACTTTTCTTGACTTCTCATATGCTCAATAACAGGCTATCAGTGTAGACAGTTTTGACGAGACCTATGAAATTCCAAGTCTACTCTGATAAAGCAACCATGTGGATGGCTTTTTACAGCTTTTCTTTTCATTGACTAGTCAATCTTTTGTATGGATTTAAACCATTTCAGTGGAGAACGTGTAACATACCGAGTGTGTGCTTCCTTGAGACTTTGTTAAATTTGTCAATCTTTCAATTGCATAATTTAAGTTTTTTTCAACATCGTATGCCACCGAGACATCGTCATCGTCGTAGAGTTGCACCACTTGGTGTGTACTATAGATTGGAAAATTTTCTTCCATTGTAAGACCTTTTACAACGGCTATTATGGATGGTTTCTTTTAAATGGAAAGAAAAGAGCGCACTAATAGGAATTTTGTCTGGGCCTGTTCCTCTAGACTTAGATTCAAAAGATTCAAAAGAGCGTACATGAGGCCTATTGCAAACAAAAGATCTTAACCCGAAAAGGCATACCTGAATCACAAGATGAGCTTGTTCATGCGATAGCAGAAGAATGGGGGAGGAACAGTGGATGGGAAGGGCACAGTGGCACTGTAAAGCGATTATTCATGCAATTGGAGGCCATCCACGAAACTGTCAGTCGCTTTGAGCACACAGTGCAAGAATTCTTTAAATTCAGGGTTACTGGTCAAAACGATTTAAAATTAGTTTGTAGGGGTATGTTAGGTTTGCTTTTAATAATGCCGTATCTTTAGACAAAATTTTGTTACTTTTCATTAAATTACGCTTATTACGTAGACGCATATTTTTAAATGAAATAAGATTTGAAAATGAAGTCTTTCCTTTAGAAAAGAATTAAGTTTGATCCCTTACATTTTTCAGTACAGTTTCCATCGATCGTTATCCCTCGATGTTTGTATGCCTGTGAACTAGGGAACGATCTCAATAATTCGGATGTTAGACATCTAAAAAGTACTCATCACTTCTGTCTTGAACGAATCCAATAGCTACCCCAAAGTAACCGCTCTGACATGGTGAAAGGACTTCTAGGTTTTACGTCAATTGAAGCCCATATAGGCTCACAAAAGCTTTTATTCCTCGGATCACTCTGTAGACTAACGTCATCGGGTGCAGCATATAAATTGTCTATAGATCTACTAAGAAACTTTCTTAGTTGGCTGAGCACCGGACTTCAAAACCATTGAAGTTAGACGTTAAACCGAGGCCCCGTGAGACGGTGCTTTACACCGAGCACGTTAAAGAACCATGGCGGATCTCGGCAGTAGTTTCGTCATGTATCCTTGCACTATCCCCCGCAACACTTAACCGTCTTCTGGGGGCGTCGCTCATACGGGCTTGTACTACGGTAGCGACGATAAATAAACGGAAATACACACAAGATACTTTCAATTCAAAAACAAAATTTCCAAGAATAATTTCGGTTTTTTGAATGACATTAAGCGTATTTTTGAGAAATATTGTTTGAAATAGTCACTTTACCTAATTTCTAAAAACAGGATCTTTCCTAGGGAAAACATTGTAGAAACAGTTACGAATCAGAACTATTTTCAGTCAGAATACCTACACACTTATAACTGCACCCTGCTAATTGGTTACTGGCAAAGAAATATCCACAGACTCTCAATAATATGAAAAGCATTACCAAAGTGAGCTTTCTTGAGAATTAACAATTACATTGTTCGATGTGTTCACAGTCTACTGACGATAAACTCGATCACTTGTTTTTGACTGTACGGACCAAGAAGTGGTTATATCAAAACAAGAACATTCAGATTTTGTAAAGAACTGTATTTCGTCTGATTAACACTTTTATCTGAGAAATATTCATTGTGAGCTTTTCATTAACCTTCTTTGTGTCACCGACGAAAGACTTGAAAGCTATCTCGATGCAGGATATTTTAAGTTCATAAATGCAAACGCTTGTCTTCTGAATAAAACTGTCTTTGACAAGTAACATTTTGCCTACCAGAGATACTCCCTTTCGTTTTCGCTGGATCAACTCTAAATAGACAAGATAAATAATCTGAATATATAGAGGATAATCGTTTGTTTCAGTGTAAGATCGAATTATATTTCATTGAGTGAACAACAAAAGCTATATTTTCACGAGTGGCAGAGCCACGAGTGAAGATATAGCTTTTGTTATTCACGAAATGAAATATTAATCGATCTTACTCGAAAAACAAACGATTATTCTATTTCTTTAATGCAAAAATGAGACAAAATGTGAAATTTCTAGGACATATTTTCGTAAAGCGCGTCATTTTGCACGTGATTGCTATGCAACGTTCATTGTGACGTCACTTATTTCGTCCCGCATCGATGACGTGAGATAGGGAGAAATGCACAAAAGCAGGGTATAAAATTTTGATAATTTCACTGCTTTTGCGGTGAGATTATCAAGTGATAATCTACCGTTATTTCTCGATAAACCATCAAATCATTTTAACCAAATTGATTAACGTTATACAATAATTGATTGTTTGACTCGTTGATTTGGCTGATGTATGAATTGTTGATAAGTTAATATGTTTAATGACCAGCAGATTCATTCATTCTTTCATTCATTCATCTGTCCATTGATACATTCATTTAGTTGCTCGCTTGATCATTCGCTCATTAATTAATTAATTCATTCATTCATTAATTCATTCATTCATTGAATCATTCATTCATTGATTCATTCATTCATTATAGAAAATGATGACTTGGGCACTTTATTTCCAAATTCTGATATAGGAGATTATCAATCAGATTCATTCATGTTTAAAAGGGCATCAAAGGATACTGTTGTTAACAACTTTGGCTTATCACTATTAGACTTATGTCAATCGTTTAAAATGCACATTATCAATGGTAGATTTAAAGATGTTTTTAATGGCGAGTTCTCCAGCAATGCCAATGGGGGCAAGAGTATCGTAGACTATTATATCGCTTCTAGCGAGCTATTTGAATACGTTTCAACTTTTAAAATTGGGGAGGAGGTGTTTTCTTATCACTTCCCTATAGAATGATCTTTACAGTTCCCAACAACAGATGTACATTCAAGCAACAATGAAAAACTCTCGTCCAAATTTTATGTGAAATATAAGTGGAACAAAAGTAAAAAGGAAGAATTTCTAACAAAATTTAACGATATTTTCTCATGTTTACCATGAGATATAGAAAATATTTGTTTAAATAAAATACTCGATGATTTAGACGATACAATTAAAAAGGCGGGAACTTCGATGAAATTAGGGAATCGCTCAAAATCAATTCATCATCGTTCTCAACCAGAATGGTGGAATGAGAAGTGCGAAAAGCTAAAAACGAAAAGGACATGTACCCTTCGACTATTCCGAAAATCAAATGGTAATATAGATTTTATTTTATATAAAACAGTAAGAAATCAATTAAAAGTACAACGTAGAAGAAATCTTAAATCCTTCCAAGCAGAAAATAGAAAACATCTGGTTTCAGTCCGAAAAAACTTGCGCGCATTTTGGAGGAAAATCAAACAATCGAGCAGCTCATAATAATTCACCGATAAAGCAAAACCTATGGTATAGACATTTCAGCAATCTATACAGAAAAGCCATCAAATACTAGTGAAAATATTCTGCAATGCATTTCGGAAGAAACAAATGGGACTGAACTTAACTTACCATTCACCCAGGACGAAATCCTTAAGAGCATTTCAAAACTTAGCATCAACAAATCACCAGGTCCCGCTAGTTTTTTTTTTTTCAGAAATGTGCATTGCCACAAAAAGTATCATAGTAGATTTAGTAACGATAATCTTTAATCATATATTCGACAGTGGTATTTTTCCTGTCAATGAAGCCATAGTTTAATTGTACCCATACATAAAAAGGGGTCAACTTAAATTCCGGAGAATTATAGAGGAATACCCCTCATCAATACTATAACTGAAATTTTCATTGGCATTTTAGCTGACAGTTTGACGAATTGGGCCGATTGCAATCGCATAATACATGAATCCCAAGCAGGATTTCGCAAAAATTACAGTGTAATTGGCCAAAATTTTACTCTTTATTCAGTCGTACAAAATTACTTGTCAAAACGTAGAGGTAGATTTTATTGCTTATTTTCTACAGCGTTTTACAGCATTAACCAATGTATGAAAATCTCAACTCTTCTGTAAAACATAATCTAAATGGCAATATATTTTAACTGAGAGATTTGAGTCTTCAATTGGTACCCGTCAAGGCTGTTCGAGCTCAACTTCGATCTTTTCCTATTTATAAATGACCTTATTGAACTAATCAAATCTAAATGTACACAAGGAATATTTATTGATGACGACATAGAAGAATTATTCTGTCTGTTATTCGCGGATGATATTGCTACCCTGTCTGATACTATTAAGGGACTACAAAAACAAATAAATGCATTTGAATCTTTCTGTGATAACAAGGGTATGAAAATAAAAATGGACAAAACAAAATAACGTTGTTTTTCGAAATGGAAGTGTACTTTAAAAACGCGAAAAAATGGTTTCTTCAAGGTAAACCTATAGAGGTATCAAGTTAGTATAAATATATAGGCACATTTTACGTTTATGACGTAAATTAGACCTATTGATTGCGCGTGTGTGAGCACAAAAAGATACGTAGTTTACACATTGTTCCGTTTTTGACTCGGTTATTTTTCATAGGCAATTACCAGGATACAGGGATGTTTCCTATGGCCTACTAAACCAGACCAAAAACAGATTCATTAAATTTAGGGGCTATGAAATGAAAAGCTTGATCCATAATAAATACAGCAATTGCTGCCTGACACGTTCAGGAACCAAATATGTTCTAGCTTCTTTGTTATCAAGCCATTTCTCATCCAAGAATTTTTGTTCCGTTTTTGAATTGCTTTTCAAGTCATTGTCAAAATTGAGCTTGCAGCATCTAAAATCTAACCTAACAATTTTAAAATCTGGTAGTGACAGTTGCTGGTTTTCACTGTATATGGTCATTACGAGGGTTGTCCCAGAAATTCGTGAACTTTTTCGATTATTCAAAAAGCCAGCGTCCGATTTAAGTGAAACTCTTAAGTTGACAACACACATTAATTTTCAGCAGATTGATAAAGGTTTCACGATTTTGATATGGTCATGTTTAGAAATACAGCTAGAAAAAACACGCTCGGTAGGGTTGGTCGGCGCACTACAAATTCGTTACTCACGAATCAAATATTGTAGATGTTTGAACGTCATTTATTTCAATATTCGCGTTGAGTTTGATATAAAACTAACATTGTTAAAAGCAGTGAACTTTGGAGTTCACGCATGTGTATTTTCATGCAAATGACATAACGCAGTGCGCAGTAATGAAATTTTGTTTTGTCCGAGTGCAAGACAAACGGCGAGAAAATGGCGACGTCAACGGAGCGCTCGGCGCACAAATTCGTTCATAATTCGGTCTTGATCTCGAAATAATACCTATGCAGATCATAAGAGAATTCAATTTAAGGAATGACCATAACTGTGTGTGTCGCATACTCATTTTTTTACGGATAAACAAAGTATTAAAGTGAAATTGACTGACGAAAAGTAGGGATAAAGATCTAGATAGGAAGAACTAATGCGAGAAGCGTCGATAAATGAATTGAAGACGTTTTCGGCGAGGTCAATATGAACGCCCGGTGGAATTCAGAAACTAAGAATAAGTAAATCTGCCGTGTATAGTTTGATATGACCTAACCATGATCTGGTAAACGACAGTTATTGGGGATTTAAAAAAATATGCATGCATTTTCGGCACCAAGAGTTTTTGGAGTGGTTCCCATGAAATTCCAGATATCTTTAGTTGGTCTATCTCGATGATTTAAGGAAGTGGTAGTGTAATACTACGGTATTTAAAAAAAACAATTAATTATTTTCTGTGTGTATAACGCAGTTAAAGTTCCTTTGATAAAATGTCTAAAGATATAACGATTTGTTATGAAAAATAACATTTACTTAACCGACCCCTACTTGGGTTAAAAAAATACGATAGTGCGTATCCAAGCAATAGATTGAGGAAACTGTTTTTAAAATGAAATATTTTATTGAATACATAACAAACGTCTATATCAACAATTATTTGAGATATGTTTTGACATAAGGTTCTTTCTTTGTAACAAGTCTAAGGGGCCGGTAAGGACGCTACTTTGATAAGAAGTGGTTCAGTTTTGAAACGACGTTTCATGTATTTTAAAACGACGTTAATATCGTGCGCCGATACCCATTTACTAGTGTTACGTTTTAATTCATATCTTCGCGAACTTTGAAAATAGCCCTCTGTAATTACACAAGAATAAAGAAAAATGATTAATCTACATTACTGGTAATTTTCTGTTTCATCGGACATTTTAAATAATAGTAATCGCAAAAGTTCACGAATTCCTGGGACAACCCTCGTATCTATGTTAGACTTTTGATGGTGATGCATATGTACTGTATACACCTAGTTTTAATCTGTTTTTGCTATTCTTTATACATATTGAACCACAAAAAAACCTCTCCAATGTATGCAATACCTGGTATTGACGATACGTTTGTCTATGTCAAACACGGAACATAGGACTCTACAAATTTTGGGAAATCAAACTTACTCAAATTCAATAAGTGGAATGCTATGTGGTACCTGAATGGGTGAGTGTGGGAGGATTTTCGGTAGTTGGAGGAGACTAATTTCAAGGATCTTGTCTTATAACCAGACTTTTACGGTTTACCATTCCTTAGTTGTTTATACAAGCTGTTTGTGTCATTCAAATGTTCTAATACTATTGGTAAATGCATCATATCCGTCACGAAAATCATGGTTGATTTCAGTGCAAGAAATCTTTAAATTCATTTTTTCTCTGATATGGAAAATAATCTTGGGGTTTCTTTTCAAGAATGACACTAACATTCATTACCTTTAGACTGTTTTCAAACCTGTACACTTTCAAAAAAAGGGAAAATTCTTCTTTTTAATGCTTCCCACGAAATAAAGACGGGGCTAACTCTTGGCCCAACATATTTTGACAGCAAAGCAAAATTTTAACCAAACCGACATTTTTCCTTTAACTTAAAGTTCAGTTTAATTTCTAACCACCAAAAACATCAAATATCTGTTAATTTAAACTGCTTTCGACAAGCGTAAATGATGTGACGTTTCCTTTGTGGTTCAGTATACGTTTAATTGTTTTGTATCATTAATTACATACTGAGTTCCAAAGGTAAGTGTCCGCTTGCATCTTTTTTTGTATTTTCCTCATTATTTACAAAGTTGATAGATATCTGCTGAACAAGGTTTGACTTGAACTTATTCATTTAAAATTGATTTGGAAAAAAAATCTTACAACTTAGATTAATTCCTCTCGATTCTGCTTCCATAAAAAGATAGCAGTCCTCGCGCCGAATGTATGGGTCAATGCAAGAACCGTGATCGATAGCCACTCCCGGGAACCGAACTTAGAACCTTTTGGTCAAGAGGCTGACGCTCTACCTCTAGACCATGGACATCATTTTAAGAAAGGGCCTTTTAGATTTCAGGGATCAAATTAAAAGTTTAGAAAAATAGTTGTAACCGGCTTTCACACAAGCATTTGATAATATGTTGAGATCGACCCTCCTTACTGCTTCTACTCTAAGACGAGCAATGCGCATAAATGTTATTGAAGAGTTTTAACTTCATTCTATAGCGATTCAAAATAAAAGGTCGGGGTTATATGCTTGCGTTACATGTGCGTCGACGTTTCTATAATCGTTGTGGATAAGTCATCGGCGTTTCAACAAATGGTGTAAATGTGCCTTACAATGCCCCATGTTGTTTCAAAGTCCACATGAAAACAGAAAGTATAACTTTCCCATTCGGCATATAGGTCGATTTAACATTCTAAATGTTTGTTTTTTTTCTATTCAGAATAATAATTATTATACCGACACATTAACTGTAGGCCTATCCACGGCGTGTATTTTGTCCCCTTTTAATTCTGGTGGACTTCTATGTGAGTTGTAGCCATAATATATGAACTGCTTGGGCTCATCTGCCGAATGCTGCACGAGAAAATGAACCAAATCAATCCCTACACCTGCTCTGAATTTTCTTGCATACCGTGAAAATTTTATCTCCTAAAGCCGTTGGTCATTAGTCTGGAGGAAAATCACAAGAAGTTTCGTCAATTTACGTCATATAGATTTTTAGATATTTGAAATTTAAATGTGCACACTATTTTGCAGAACTGAGTATAGATGATAAATATTTATTATCACAAATAAATAAATGAAAAGAAAAAAAATCAAACGAACAAAATTGTATTCCTTTGACTGAAAGTGCATTAAACAATAAAAAAATTGGCATAGATAATTTCTTCTTCAAAATATTTGCTAGTTTTAATCAATGCACTTGTTTACACTTCTGCCTATAGTTTCTGATGTAAGACATAATCCTCGCATTCCTTTGTGGGACCACACAAGACACATTTATAGTGTCAAGGGAATCCGTCGACTTTTTTCCTGCGACAAGTCGTGTAAGAATAAAGGTCCCATTAATCCTAGAATGGCAATGGACTTAAAATTCTAACCTGTTGAGTGTATGGCTTATAAAACTGCAAAACGTTTTCTTCTGTATTGATTAGTCCGCAGATTTTATACGATTGTCTTCAAACGTGCTCAGGATGATTGTGCAATCCCAAGGATGGTTTCTTTGGTGAATGGGCCAGATACGTCAAGAGTCACGTAAAAAGGGAAAAAATAAAGCTAAAAATCCTCGATAACCCTCTAAACTTTTAAACTTGGTCAGAGTGTTTAACTACAAAAGAAACGTTCCTTTCGAAAATTGGTCAGATCCGTCAAGCATCGTGGGAAAATGAGCCTAACGAAAATTCAATCAGTTTGCATTCGTTTGACTTCAAGCTTGCTCAGAATGATTTTACTATCACAAGGATGGTTCCTATCGAAATTTGGCCTGATATGTAAAGCGTCATCGGAAAGAGGATCAAATGAAAGTAAATGAAAAAGGGTATTTAGAAAGTCCTCGTCAACAATCTAAAGACCACGGTTTTCATCTATTTATCTTGAAAATTGGTCAGAATGAATGGACCATCACAAGGATCGTTTCTTTCGATAATTGGTCAGATCAGTCAAGCGTCATTGGAATAGGACCCTAATGAAAATTCAATTAGAAAATTCTCAATTATGATCCAAAGTCCACAAATAACTGTACTTTCACAATGAGTTCTGATTGAGCGTCACGAGAAAAGGTGTATATATTTGAAAATAAGTTTTATGAATTCGTTGTTAGCACTTCTTATATACAAGGAAGTTAATGTAAATATCTCTTAGTATTTCTCATAATGTGACCATGTGCTTATTGATGTCGTCTTGTTATTTTATACCGCACTATTGAAAAGAGGGAATCAACGTAACTCTCCTTGTTAACAAAACTTTTCTTTTATAAATGGATACATTCATGTGAAGCTCTCATAGAACTTCTATTTCTATTGACCATGTGCATTTGTGGCCGTTAAGTTATATGCCGCGTCATTATAAAAAGAAGAGCTTCGCAGAGCGGCGCATTTACGCCCGATGGGGCTTGTCAGTAACCTTGGCTTGTCAGTTACGCGGGCTTGAATGATAGCTAAAAATATTACAAACAGACAGACAGACGACTGGTGCCATAACATAGTATGACCTTTGAGTGAAAATTGAAAATGATTTCATGCACAACCTTACGCCAAACAGTCATTTTGCAAGTTTCAGTTCATTCAAAATCATAGTGTGACCAGGTGCTCAAATAATAAATATAGCGAATTTCAACCAATTCAAGGGCAGATAATACATGAAAGACCCAAGCTTTTTGCATTTCTGAAGTCTTGTTATTAGCCAAATATCATTTGTAGGAGTTGTGCACACAAATGCACACACACACACACAAACAAAAATGTAAATTTAAACTATTTTGTGAAGTAAAGGGCAGATAAATCAGGTACTACTTTACATATGAAATTATATTTAGTCCTAAGCACAAATAGACAACCTACAGAGTCATTGTGGCAAGTTTTCTTTCTTTACCATCCAAAATGTAGGAAAAAATGAGCTGACAAGAAATTTTGTTTTTCATTAACTCAATACAAGGGCAGATAATCCAAGATAACTCAAGAATGACCGGAGCATTTTGAATTGAAAAGTCTCATGCACAACTAGACATCATGGAGAGTAATTGTGTCTAGTTTCAGCTCATTTCTGTTGATAGTTAAGGAGGAGTTGCACACAAAAAACAGTGTTTTTCGTTCAATTCAAGGGCAGATGATTCAAGATTTCTCAGGAATGACTAGAGCGATTTGAATTTCAAAGGTCTTATGCACAACTAGACATCAAAGGGAATATTTGTGTCTAGTTTCAGCTCATTCCTATTGATAGTTTAGGAGGAGTTGTTCACACTAAAAATAGCGATTTTCGTTAAATTTAAAGGCAGATAATTCAAGATTCCTAAGGAATGACTGGAGCGATTTGAACTTTAAAAGTCTTATGTACCACTATAAATCATAGAGAGTAATTATACCCCAACCTACGAAGTAGAGGGGGGGTATATTGGTTTCACCATGTCTGTCTGTCCGTCCGTCCGTTTATCCGCCCGTTTGTCCGTCCGTTGGTCTTTTCGTCTCAAGAACCAAGAGACCTACAATTATGAAATTTTATACAAATGTTCCTTATGACCAAAGGAAGGGCCCTGTATTTTTGGGTCACATAGATCAAAGGTCAAGGTCACAGTCAGCCTTTGTTCAATTTTCGTTCCGGACACCAACTCGAGAACCAAGTGACATTCAATCATGGAATTTTATACAAATATTGCTTATGATCCAAGGAGGTGCCCTTTTGTTTTGGGGTCACATAGGTCAAAGGTCAAGGTCAAAGTCAGCCTTTGTCCAATTTTCGTTTCCGGACTCTAACTTGAGAACCAAGTGACCTAAAATCATGAAACTTCATGCAAATGTTGCTTATGATCCAAGGAAGTGTCCTATTGTATTGGGGTCACATAGGTCAAATGTCTAGGTCACAGTCAGCCTTTTTAGCTCACCTGAGCACGAAGTGCTCAAGGTGAGCTTTTGTGGTTAGGTGGATGTCCGTCGTCCGTCGTTCGTCGTCCGTCGTGTGTCGTCCGTCGTGTGTCGTCAACATTTACCTTGTATGCACTCTAGAGGCCATATTTTTTGCCCAATCAACCTGAAATTTGGTCAGAATGATTGTCTTGATAAAATCTCGGACAAGTTCGAAATTGGGTCAAGTGGGGTCAAAAACTAGCTCATGGGGTCAAATCTTAGAAAAACCTTGTATGCACTCTGAGAGCCACATGTTTTGCCCAATTAACCTGAAATTTGGTCAGAATGATTGTCTTGATAAAATCTCGGACAATTTGAAATTGGGTCAAGTGGGGTCAAAAACTAGGTCACGGGGTCAAATCTTAGAAAAACCTTGTATGCACTCTAGAGGCCAAATTGTTTGTCCAATCAACCTGAAATTTGGTCAGAATGATTGTCTTGATGAAATCTCGGACAAGTTCAAAATTGGGTCAAGTGGGGTCAAAAACTATGTCACAGGGCCAAATCTTAGAAAAACCTTTTATGCACTCTAGAGGCCACATGTTTTTTCCCAATCAACCTGAAATTTGGTCAGAATGATTGTCTTGATAAAATCTCGGATAAGTTTGAAATTGGGTCAAGTGGGGTCAAAAACTAGGTCATTGGGTCAAATCTTAGAAAAACCTTGTATGCACTCTGGAGGCCATATTTTTTGCCCGATCAACCTGAAATTTAGCTTGAATGATTGTCTTGATAAAATCTCGGACAAGTTTGAAATTGGGTCAAGTGAGGTTAAAAATGAGGTCACAGGGTCAAATCTTAGAAAAAACCTTGTATGCACTCTAGAGGCCATATTTTTTGCCCAATCAACCTGAAATTTGGTCAGAATAATTGTCTTAATAAAATCTTGGACAAATTCGCGATTGGGTCAAATGGGGTCATAAATGAGGTCACATGGTCAAATCTTTGAAAAACCTTGTAGACACTCTAGAAGCCATATTTATTGCCAATAATCCTAAAATTTGGTCAGAATGATTGTCTTGATGAAATCTGGGACAAGTTCGCAATTGGGTCAAATGGGGTCAGAAATGAGGTCACGGGGTCAAATCTTAGAAAAACCTTGTAGACACTCTCTAGGCCACATTTTTTGCCCAATCAACCTGAAATTTGGTCAGAATGATTGTCTTGATAAAATCTCAGACAAGTTAAAATTGGGTCAAGTGGGGTCAAAAATGAGGTCACAGGGTCAAATCTTAGAAAAACCTTGTAGACACTCTGGAAGCCATATTTATTGTCCAATCAACCTGAAATTTGGTCAGAATGATTGTCTTGATGAAATCTGGGACAAGTTTGCAATTGGGTCAAATGGGGTCAAATATGAGGTCACAGGGTCAAATATTAGAAAAACCTTGTAGACACTCTAGAAGCCCCGATCAACCTGAAAATTGGTCAGAATGATCATCTTGATGAAATCTAGGTCAAGTTTGAAATTGGGTCAAGTGGGGTCAAAAATGAGGTCACAGGGTCAAATCTTAGAAAAACCTTGAAAGCAGTGTAGAGGCATCATTTTTTGCCCAATTGACCTGAAATTTGGTAAGAACTCATTATCCTTTCTAAATCTACTTTAAACAATTTATGACTGTTCATTCAAGTGAGCGATTTAGGGCCACTATGGCCCTCTTGTTTTTCAATTTTCGTTTCCCGACTCAATCTTAGAAACCAAGCGACCTAGAATCATAAGACTTCATGCACATGCTTCAAATGAACTCAATATTTGTTACAAAACATTCCAGACTCTAACTCAAGAACTAAGTGACCTAAAATAATGAAACTTTATACAAATGTTCCTTATGACCCAACGAAGTGCCCTATTGTTTTTGGGTTACATAGATCAAAGGTGAAGGTCACAGTAAGCCTCTGTTTAATTTTCGTTTCCGGACTCTAACTCTAACTTAAGAACCAAGGGACTTAGAATCATGAAACTTCATACAAATGCTGCATATGACCTCATTATTTGTTACAAACCTCATTATTTGTTACAAACACATCCTGCACTAATAGCACTTGCATTCTGACAAAATGATTGTGGGGGGTATAAGTCTGCTCTGCGACAGTTCTAGTTGTGTCTAGTTTCGGCTCATTCCCATTGATAGTTAAGGAGGGGTTGCGCACACAAAAAACTGTGATTTTGGTTAAATTCAAGGGCAGATAATTCAAAATTTCTCTGGAATAACTTGAGCGATTTGAATTCCAAAAGGTCTTATGCACAACTAGACATGAAAGAGAGTAATTGTGCCAAGTTTCAGCTTATTCCAATTGATAGTTTAGGAGAAAATTGCTAAAGGACGGAAGGACGGACGGACGGACGACCGAGGCCATAACATAATACGACCCTTCGGGCGTATAAAAAGCATTTATGGGTTCAACACAACTCCTTCATTTATACACAGAAGTTAATGAAACATTCACTAAGTATTTAAATATCATGTGACCGTATTAAACTGCGTCATAGAAAAACGGGACCAATTGTAAATTCCCTTGTTAACAAAACTTCTCTTTTATAAATGGTTACATCCATGCGAAACTTTAACCGAATATTCGATTTCAAGTGACAATAAGCATTTGTGGCCGTTTAATAATATGCCGCGTCATGATAAAGATGACTTTATGTATATTTATTGTTAGCACTGCTCCTCCATTTATACACGGAAGTAATCGGAAAAATTCCCCTAGTTTTCTACATCATCTGAAAATGTACACATTTATATGATGTGGCGATTTTATACTGAGCCACAGAAAAGGGGCGCCTTGATATAGACTTCTTCTTAAACAATACTCATCTTTTATAAATGGATAAATTCATGTGAAACTTTCACAGAATATTCCATTTCCAGTGACTATTGGCAGTTATGGCTGTTTAATTATATGCCGCGTAGTGATAAAGGTGTTTTTATGTATACTGTTCACAAAAAGTAGAGGATATTATAAGTTTGATTTCTGGTATTCTGGTCAGCTTGGGCATCCATACATCTTCAGGGCCCCGTTTTTGAATCATCAACAAAGAAACCAATTGTTTGATATCGTGACAATATCTGACTCTGAGACACATGGTTTGACAACACTCTGGATTCACGTTCTTCTGGTTTCCAGCATACCATTGACTCACTTACGGTGAGCTTTCATTAGACCTCACATTATTCCAACAAAATGTGATGCGAATACATGAAAGAGATAAACACCAAATATTTTTTCTCGAAGTTATGCTCAACTAAAGAAAGAATATCCATTACAACATACGACATGTTAAAATAAGCGCTATACCCCTCTCATCTTAAATGATGATTTTGCAGGACATGTTAAGCAGAAAATTGGAATTCCATAACTACCATATTACCATGAGACAACTGCTAGTTGGCCAAGAATAAGTTCGATTTTCCTGAATTGTTTGCAACCACAATAATCTTATGGATTAACAGATTATCCCCTACTTTTTGTGAACAGTATATATTGTTTGTTAACACAGCTCCTTCATTTATACACAAATTTTCATAAAACTTAACAGAATATTATTCATCATGTGACCATGGTACCATTTATTTTTGCATATCGTTTTACCACATCATGCAAAAGGGGCATTAATGTTTACTTCTCGTTTGTTTATTGATACGTTTTATAAAATTCTCATATGATGTCCGTTACCAAGAAATACGCGCATTTCATGGAGGTTTGGTGATAATATTTTCTGTCATTGAAAAATGGACTTTATGTCAAACTTATTATATAGTGTTAACTAATCTTCTTTATTCATGGTTCGATTGTCGGACTTACTCATCATTTTAAAATTGTCACATTTTTGCCATTTATGTGGCGTCAAATGAAAATGTCTCTTCAAGTTATTTTCCTTGTTTACACAACTTCTCCTTCATTTATGAATATATTTGTGATCCGTCACGCGAAAAGCGGCCATCTGGAAAGTGCGTCAATTGCGCGGATGATCAATTAAGCTTCAAATGAAATTATTTTTGAAATGTGACCTCTTATTGACCTATGCTGGCTCAAATCTTTTTTTTAAATATTCGCTTTTCGCGTGAAGGTTCACATTTTCATGAAACTTTCACAGAATAGTCCTTGACATATACCAACACGCATATTGTCAGTGTATGTTGATATTATGCTTCTCTTCAGGAACAAGCACGTTTCCTCCATCTATTTTAGAGAAACTTTCACCGAATGGGAAGGTTCTGAAGAATGACCCCGCCATGAGATTCGAGGGATCTAATGCCCCTATGCCTGTTTTGAATCTCTAGGTAGTAGGCTAAAGACTTTGATGGTGATCTTAACCTTAAGGCTACTTCTGAAAGAGGAGCAAATTATTAAGAGAATGTACTTAATTTCAGACTAAAAGTTTGATCTGCCAAGTCCAAATTTATCGTAATCAAGTGAACATCATAGCAAATTAGCCCGATTGCCTTTTGAGCTATGAGAATCCAAAACAAAATCCTGCTTTGAATAGTACATGTTCTGAGAACATACATAAATGCGTTGCAAGAGTATGTACAACAATGAACGAGAACTATGAACAGCGGACAAAAACGACATACAGTTAAAACATCTTGAAATTGACACTCATTCAGATCAAAATGTTCTAAACCGCCCACTCAGCGCTCCATTCATTCATTCCAAAAACTCACCCAAACCATTCAAAAACGCTCAAAATTACTAAAAAAATATAAGATCAACAACTACAATGTACCTTCAAAATGAATAAAGCGAGAAGCAAATCGCAATTTCACTGTCATAAATGACATGTTAAGCGTCTGATTGGTTTTTGAAGAAGAGGAAGCTACTTAAAGTACTTTTAAGCATATTTTATTAAAGGGAGGTAATACATAGTGCTTATTTTGTTCATCTTGATCAAAATTAGCGATATTGGATTACCTTTCTTAAATTTCACTCAAAACTCGCTACACATACATTCAACCTAAATCATTCAAAATCGTTCACCTTGTAAATTTCAAGAAGTTGTAATTGCATGTTTTCCTCATTTTAAGTCTCAAAAAGAGGGCTTTTTCTCCCTTAATGACCATTCAGTATTAACCCATCGACAAGTAAATTAATCTCTTGATAATGCATATTATGGAAGCTGATGTCTTACACATTAAACTAACGCTTAAATACTCGAAAACCTTAACCCATATCCAAAGCCATTTCTGCTACTATAAACTTCAAAACAATGGTTTCAAGGCATGTTAAACATCGCATGAACAGCGTGTCTGACACCACGAGTGCTAAACATTCTTGTCGTAAATACACTCAAACAGAACGACAGGGGCCTAAAGCTATAAGTATGACGCGCCGTACTTAAGGACAGGAAAAGGCTTGTTATTTATTAAAACCGTAGACCGTTACGCATGTTATAGGATATGCGTCTTAGTTGGCACTTTGTTGATTTTATTGATTATATTGATTGTTGAAGACAGGACCTTTCTGGCGAAGCGGTGTAAATGGCGCCATTTTTTCATGTTCAACTTCACGGGTAGTCACGTGATCCCCAGCATGGTATAGTAATAATTAAATATACGACATAGTTCTAGACAAAAGATTATCCTAATATCGGCTTTTATATCACTACACAAATGTTATGACCAAGTTTCAAGATATTACATCCCAAATTACGACCAGCGCGCATACAATGATTTAATTAAAATTGGAACAATAACCTTGTTTTTGAATCAAGACTACCCTTATTATGATTTGAGACAACTTTTACAAAAAAACTTCTGACAAAACTTACAGTCTTTCATGGTAACTCATTTTACCTGTAGAATGCATGCAACATTGTTTAAAACTTAAAACCGATAGCCTTATTAATGAAATCTCATCACCAATAGTCAAACCTGTCCGAGATATTTTGTAGACTTTTTTTAAACCAAGTTTCAGGATACTCTAGCCGTAAATGTGACATTTAGGAGGCACGCATTTTTTCCGAGATTTGACTCCTTGACCCACTTTTAGATCCACAATGAAGTTTTGAGATTTGTCTAAGGTGAAAATAATCACTCTTGCTCAATTTATGTAATTCGTGGTAATTAGATCTTAAATGATTGTTTTTTTACTAGATTGAATTGTATGATTCTTGGTTTGAATGTTAATCCTTTTATAAATACTTAGAGATTTGTGATCGGGCGCATTACACAGTGTTTGTGGCTAGAGTTTATATGTATCAGTACAATATCAACCATGTAACTTCTAACCTCAAACGTGTTCAAATGATATTGTGTTTTGACGTACGTAAAGGAATGTTGTTCATTTCTGCAACATTTTGCACATCTAAGCTTTTCATTTAAGACAAGAAATAAACAGAAACACATACACATTTGTCAATAGCAGATGCGAACGGCCACCTCTATTCTTTATCATTATTCTGTCTATATTCTGCCTGTTTTCTGGGTTGGAAATTCCATTGGAGATATATATGTATTCTAGTTTCTTGATTACATGTGTACTTGAACCATTCCCAAAGTTTCGAGTGACAAAGGAAGGTAGTCGGACTATGAAGGTTCAAATAATATATCATTCGGATGACCAGAAAATCGTATAAGAGATGAGAACACGTCAAAACAGAGTTCATTGAACGAAGTCCAATTCATAAACACTTGAGAGGTCTATGAACTGATTCTGCTATCATGTTATCCCGCTTTATATTTTCAGCAAAAGTAAGGGATAAATAAACAAACTAACAATACACTACTATGTTAATGAATTCGTTTTAAAGAAAAATTCTGGATCAAAAGAAATGATACTGGTACTTCTTTTTGTAACTTGAGATAGTAAAACGACTTCTTTTTCTAGTTGGTATAGGATATAGCGCATACAGTTAGAAAAATCATGAATTCGACTCTCATTCCATTCAAAACCATTCTTAATCGCTCTATCAACTCCCCATTCTTTAATTTCAAGCAATCACTCAAAATCACTACACAGGCAGATCAACAACTTCATTTTTATTTCAAAATCGCTAAAAAAAAACCCATAAATTTCACTTGAATTATTTAAATTTGTAAGCCTTTCTTTATAGACTTTACATATCTTATGAAAGGGAAATAATAAATACTGAACAAAATTAGCGATGTTGCATTACTTACCATTTATCTCATTCAAAACCGATTCTTTGTACTCATTCACATTCATTAAAAATGTATTCCAATATTCTCATCGTGTCAACTTCACGAATTTCTTAAGTGTAATGCCTTATTGGTTTGTAAATCAGATGCTCTCTATTATTACTGATCAAGAACAAACACAAACAAATTTTAAGTATTTTATCTGCCATCAGCCCTTATAAAAGTCTAGTTCATAAAATAATTTTTTTTACTTCTCCGTCGTTATTGTTCTGGTTTGTCAATTGCCTTTTCGCGTTTGTTTCACTCGGAAAAAGTACGGACTTATTATTCAATTTCACGATATTGCTTGTACTACTAAAAAATAAAATGGAATTTAAAACGTTTTATCCGTTATCAATATATTTTATTATTTTTGTTGCATCTCGTGTCATTTCAACAAATGGAGATGTCTTGGACGAATATATAGCGTATCGTAAAAATGCATCTTGTGTGAACATAGATGTCTGTAATACGGAAATACTAAACGATTATTTCAACAAAGATGACCTTCCAGTGATGCGGCTCGGCCGCTGTTGTAGTCGCTGTGAATGTGGTGAAAATTGTTTCAGGCGCGGTGATTGTTGCCCGGATATGTTGTTAAGTAACAAAACAGACTCAGATTTAAACATTCCAGCAGGAGGATTATATAGATGTGTAGTTGGCAGGATGAAATCACAGGCGTGGAACAAATATTTAATGATTACAAAATGTCTTACAAACTTTTCAAATATGGAAGTCGTCCAAAAATGTCAGGGGGATCCTAAATCTGGACTAGACATCTTTATCCCTGTGTCCAACAATGCTTCCGGTGACACATACAGGAACCAATATTGCGCAGAATGTAATTTTGAGGAACCAGATTCTCTTACTTCATGGAAAATACAACTAGGTTGCAGTTCCGCGCCAATAAAGAAAACATCTCCAGTCACACTGATTAACGATGTTCTAGCGTCTGATGATTGTGACTTATACTTGGTTCCTCCGCCAGGGCTGAAGTTTGAAAAATGTAGAGATTTAATCGACACTTGTAATCAGACAGGACTATGGATAAATTATGATTTGGAGATTGCTACTCGGTGTGAGCTCTATAGAGCACCATTTTATAAGAATGAGTATAGAAATATTTTTTGTCACATTTGCAATTTAAATACGGAAATTCCCGCTAACGATTGTAGAACTGTAACAACTGACAAATATCTGCCGTCATCGTTTGCACTTCTTTTTGACTTTAACGATGTTGCTGACGTGGCTAAAATGGAGACTAGAGAAGAAACATGTCCAAGAGAAACTGTATTCATTGGCTTACTGGTATGGAATTCAATTTACCTGTACAGTCAGTTAAATCGTGAAATTGTTAATTTAATTGATTTTGGAGATATTTTTGTAGTGGAACTGTATGAGAGTGATGAGTGAGCTTTGAATGATTTTCAATTTTTTGTGTCTTCACGAACAAATCAGACCCTCAAAATTCAACACCAACCAATTACAATCTTGCAATTATTTTGTCCATTTTATTGAAAGGTTGAATGTTTTCGAGGCGTATTGAATAATTCATTGAATGGATATCAGATAAGGTTGAAGTTGTGATCATTTTGAACGATTTCAGACGTTTTGATTTTTATGGCTTTAAAGAGTGTTTGATGAATGATTAGAACGCTGAGCAAACGGTTTTGAATAGTTTAGATCGATATGAGGGTAAATTTCACGATGTGATTGACCGTATGCCCTCATGACCCGTGTGACCTTTTCTCTAAAAATATTTTGGTTTTTTAGTGCTTTTCGGTGGTTTATCGAGAAATAACGGTAGAATATCACTTGATAATTTCACCATAAAAGCAGTGAAATTACCGAAAGCTTATACCCAGCTTTTTTGCATTTCATCCTATCTGACGTCATCTATGCGGGGCGAATAAGTGACGTCACAATGAACGTTGCATAGCGTCGTAAATGACGCGCTTTACGAAAATATGTCCTAGAAATTTCACATTCTGCCTCATTTTTGCAATAAAGATATAGGATAATCGTTTGTTTCAGTGTAAGATCGGTTAATATTACATTTCGTGAACAACAAAAGCTATATTTTCACTCGTGGCTCCACGATCTTCAATACTCTTCATAAACCATAGTCTAAAGATTTGGTGACAGAAAATGATCGAATATTGCTTAAGTAAACGAATGGAATATCAAATCGCTGAGCAAAGTTCAACTTTAAACATACGGAGAGTTTTCAATCATGCCACAATATATGAGTGAATAATGAAATCAAAATCCATGTCCAAAATAACTTCCCTTTTAATAGCAGGCAATTAGGCGAACTTTGTGGCTGAGACAATAAGTAAATGGAGGTAATATTTTAAGAACAATGACCATATTCTGGCATTATTAGAAGATTATGCCTTAACAAATTTGATTTTCTTATTGATTTTGGTGAAGACTGAGTGTGATTAGAGATTTAAAAACATAATCATGGTCAAGATAAGGTTTTTTATGTCAAGGGCGCATAACTCTTGGTCCATGTTTTCTTTTTTTCCACAGTATTTTTTTTTTTTTTTTCAAAAATTTAGCTTAATTTCCCGAAGTATAGAAGTAATTTTTGAAAAAGGCATTTGAGATGCGCCATCAATACTTGTTGAAAAAAAAAGGACTTTCTTTGATAGTCTCTACATCAGGAATGCATAACAAAATAACCTTATTTTGTTCCCGGCTTGATTTTTTTGCGAACTTTGTATTTTTTTATTTAAATTATTTGTTCAAAAATATCTGTTAGCAATTAAAAAGATTTCTGCCAAAGATATTACACGAACTATTCCGCACGGTTATTCACAGTAAGTTGCACAATCAACATTTCAGAAACCTTCCTATTTTATGGCCGATTTTCCCACCCACCAAAGAAAATGGACACATGTATTATTCGTTTTCAAAATTATTTTCACATTCCTTTTACCCTTGCTTTACACTAAGTATACATTAAACATCTTCCTCTCTAAAACTACTGGGCAGATTTCAACCAAATTATACAGGAATAGGCCTTGGGATATTCTCTTTCGGAATTCTTCGTTAAATTCTAAATGGACTGATAAATTACAGTTTGTTACATCGTGAAATTGACATTTAACTCAACCAAAGCCATTCTAAATTGCTCACTCAGCGCTCAATTTATTCATTCCAGACACTCACTCAAATCATTCAAAAACGCCCCCAACTCACTGAAAAACATATAACAACAACTTCGTTCAAAAAAAAAATGGCCGGGAAAAAAATCTGGATTTCACTGATTTAGTTGAAATTGTTGGCGTATAATAGGTTTTTGGAGAAAAATGGAGCTTTCTATCGAACTTGTATGCATATTTTATTAAAGGGAGGTAATCAATATTGTTAATTTTGTTCATCCTTAACAAAATTTGCAATACTGAATTACCTCTCGTTAAATTCACTCAAAAGTCGCTCCACACATTAGTTCAATTTCATTCCCAAATCATTCCAAATCATTCACCTTGTCAATTTCACGATTTTGTTAACTGTAGGACTGATAAATTGCATTTGGCTATCGCGTCACCGAAAAACGGGCCCATATTCCAAATTTTGTTTTTCTGCACCCCGATGCAAAGGCCATATCCCGGAATTTCTAAATAAAAACTCTGTGATTCCTGTTAGTTTACACGCCAACACATACGAAGAATTTTTCGCGTGAACGGGTACGCAAAAAAGTTAAAGAATCCTTTCTTGTTTTTTTCTAGAAAAACTAACTTATAGTTAATAGTTAATAGTTAAGAATATACGCATGCTTTTCTTATGGATTTTTCACTTGCCCATTGATACGTAGGTTTCTATTGTTGACGTTGAAGAATTGTGCATATTTTGGAGGGGAAATCTTATTCAACCTTAAATTGCTACGGAAAAAAGCAGAAGCGGAGCTTTTGCACCGGGATGCAGAAGTCCCAAAGCTGGAAGTGTTCATAGCTCCATATGATAAAATATTTAATCAAATCTTCTTCTCCTGACCTAATGTTCAAAAATCAAATCTTTCCGATTTCTTCGTTAATGTCTGATCATGTTGATAAAAATTGGCTCCTGGGCTGTGGGGAAACCGAAAAATGGTCACATATGATGAGATATATAAAATTATCTTCTCTGAAGCCACTGGTCAGAATTCAACAAAACTTCATATAAATGATGCTAAAACATGCTCTTTTACATTTCTTCGTGAAATTCTAATTAGGATTGATGGGTGGGTTTACGACCTATCGCATCAACAAAATGTGGGCCCATAATTTGAAGTATTAAAATGACTTTCTTCTCTGAAACCATTGGACAGAGTTATACTAATCCAAACCTCACAAAAAGGATGTTTAGGGACTTCCCTTTCAGATTTCTTCGTTAAATTTGGATCAGGTTGGAAATATGGGCTCGATGGTCCGCCGCGTCACCTAATATTGATCCAGTATGTTGAAATTGTTCGTCCTTTTATGAATGTCTATAACAACACTTAAACGTACAACTTAAGAATAATGAAGAATTAAATATTGTTTAAGCCCGAGTGTGCGTTTCAAACAATTTCAAATCGCGCAAAGCAAAGACCATGACCAGCCTGTGCATCTGCACAATCTGTCCAGGGTCTTTCTTTTCTCTTTGTAGAAAATAAGGTCCAGTTATGTCTTTAGGCGGACGGCAAATCCTCTTTTGGACTGCAGGACTGTTTAGTCTACTGAATGTTGGCGCCTCATATATATGTTTCAAAATGTTGTAAATGTCAAGTACAGGGCCATTTGTTGTTCTTTGCAGAATGCGTGCTATGTGACTAATTGTGAGATGGGGCTAAACCTCACAGATGGGGAATGTAGGCCACCAGTTGAAAACACGTGCGTCGACGCTTTTCTAGTGCTACAACCTGTGGTAAATATCTCGTGTCAAGGAACTCAACAGATACGTGACGCCGTTGTAACTGCGATAAGAGAAACCTCTCAATTGCCAATGGATGATCTTACCTGGGATGTTCACGCGGATTTCAAGATGAATTTCGTTTTTCATGTAAAGTTTGTATTTAATTTAACAATTGCAAATTTATTAATAGATTTTTCAAGACAACCATTTAATATCTTTATTTTAAGTTGCAACATAGAGTTAAACACAACATCACACTTTAATATTCCGTTTCGTGTTTCATTAGAAAATAAAGTAACTTCTTACATAAGTTCTGAACAGGTTGAAGAAAACGAAACTGCTCATGCTTTTGAACTCTCTGAGATTGGATTGTTTGATGAAAGGTATTTCATTAATAAGGATATTCTGTCACTATGTAACAGGAATACAACACTACAAGTCATGAATCAATTCACAGGTTGTGTATGGATAGAGGTTGCATTACAAGATTTTAATTTGTCCTTTAATAATGATGGCCTCCTCTTTCAGGAATCACGTATTATGATACCTGATTATTCATACATCGTCACCGAGCAAGATAGTCAAAGTGGTTCGAATAATTCCGTAATCAAAATTTGTGTTAATGATATCGCACCTTATACAACATCGAGGCAACAAGAACTAAAATCAGAAGAAAGAAATTCTGAGTATATTGGCTACCTTACAATAGCTACATCAGTGTTGTCGATAGTATCCTGTATTTTAACATTTCTTACATACATAATTTTTAAAGTTTTACGGACACAACCCGGTATAAACAACATGATGCTGTCAATTTCTATATTTCTTGGACACGTTCTGTTTCTCTTTAGCTCGTTTAATGGAAATCCTTCGGTGGTCTGTCTGTTTATAGGCGGTCTTGTTCATTTCCTCTGGTTATCTGTCATGCTTTGGTACCTAGTCTGCTCTTTTCATACATTCCGTGTTTTCCATGTATCTGTACTAAAAGCGGATAGTAGCGTCATAACGACTACACTGAAATATACAATGTTTGTAACGGGAACATCTCTTTGTTTAATTGCAATTAATGTTGCTATCTCGACCATTTCATCAGAAAGTAAAGATTTTGGCTATACGTATTCTGGTGGTGGTTTATGTTGGATATCTGATCCCCTTCTCTTAGGCCTGACTATAACATTACCTGCCTTTATATCAGTAATTTGTAGCATCGCCTTGTTTGCTATTGCAGTCTATAAAATAAGTACGGGAATAAAGGCAGATATCCGATCAAACAAAAACAGACAAACATTCCTCATTTACATCAAGCTCTCAGTTTTAACTGGAATCACTTGGCTCACAGTAATACCTTACATATTCACGAGAATTGAATTGTTTAATATTGTCTTCACCTGTTTGAATGGTCTTAATGGCGTTTTTCTAATGACGGCTTTTCTACTAAACAAAAGAGTTTTCCTGTTATATAAATCATTAATTTTGGGGACTGATTTTAAACAGGAAAGTACAGGCAGTAGGCGTACAACCGAGACTTCTTTCCGAAAACATGCATCTCTTCGACAGGATAATGAAAATACTTCAACGGAAAGCATCAGGAATATAACTGCTGAAGAAATACACCACGAAAATAACAGTTCCTATAATGATAAAAGTTCATCCCAGGTACATGTAAATGAACGGTTCGAGTCTGAAATTAGATCTGAGAGACTTGATCTTTATGTTGCACGAGAGGAAAAATGATGAACAGACACTCAAAAGGCACAGTGCTTTTTGGTAATGCAGTTCACAGAGATGTAATCGTAGATCAAAATCCTACCGTTAACAATATCGTGAAATTGACAAGATGAAAGATTTTGGAATGACTTTGAAATGAATTTGAATGAATGTGTGGAGCGAGTTGAGAGTGAAGTTAAGGGGCGTTAAATCAATATAGCTCATTTTGTTCAAGATGAACAAAATTATCAATATTGATTACCTCCCTTTAATCAAACATAATGTAGATTGTATATTTGTACATAGATGGCAATAAAATATGTTTAAACTGAATCAAACATACGAAATTTTCTGTTTATGTGACTTCGTGGGCCAATTAGACACTTGAAAATCCACTAAGGCCAATAAAATCGTGGAATAATTAAATTGATCTGTATTAAATGATGAAAGTCTTGGTCGATTTCAAAATGTTTTCTTAGGGTTTTTGAACGTTTTTGATCGATTTGAGTGAGTGTTTGGAGTGAATGAATGGAGCGCTGAGTGAGCGATTAAGAATGATTTTGATCGGAATGATTGTCAATTTCATTATGTAACTAACTGTATTTCTCTAGTTTATTAGCTTTATGAATTAAAATCGAGTTTTAACTTTTTCTGTGTAGGAGGTTTTCAAGCCGGATCAGTGAGAACACAAGGATTCTAATTTTAGAAACTTTAACTGTTTGCCACTGATTTGGCGCTTATCACGCATGACTTGAATAGAAAATTTTCATATAATTGTCGTTAATTTATATAATTTTACCGTATAATTGAGGAAGCTAAGAACTACATTACTGGTAATTTATAAGAACTTGCACGATTATTCAAGTACCCGGGTATCGGGCAGGGTAACGTTCCAATCCGGGTCCTGAATCTTTACCCATTACCCAACTACATGTTTTGTTTAGGCACTATGCATATTTGAGGAACAAATTCAAATGAAAATTGAAGACTGTTTAAAACCTAAATAACGCAGGTGTAATATTATATAATTTTATCAGTTGCAAATAAAGATGCACACTCATCCCTCTTGAGCAAGCATGAGAAAATTTCAAAATGGTTTGTGGTTTCAGCAGTTCTGGAACTTCTGAAAAGCGGGCTCGACCTATTTACATTTGATAGTTCGTTTTGCTGGTATTACGCAATGCTGACTGAATTTCTAATGGAGAGTCAAAGAATTAGGTTACAGACAATGTTTTGCCCCTACCCCCAACCCCCTTCAATACACTCCGGATCCGCAACTGCATTGTGGTGTGGGAATAATATGATTTACATGGATTTTTCATAAGAATGATTTTTGAAAAAAAGTTCTTTGAGTCGATTAACAGTGCTTACAGCTCTTTGATTTAAAAGAGCATAATAAACATGATAAATGTTCAAAGTTGTATTTGTTCTTGATATAGTTAATTAAAAGTAATGTACAGAGGAACTGGTTCTTTTCCTTATCCCCACCGTAAAATATTAACCAAAATGTATCTTTCAATTGAATTATTTAACGCAAGATAAAACCTACTGTTTGAAATTAATATTTAGATGAAACTTACGAAGGTCTTCAAGTTTTAAACGACATGCTCTATAGATCTAAATAATCTATGAGATTCATAACAGCTTATAGAGTAAAAAGATCTTAATCAAAGAAGGAGCTAATTCTCGGATTTGGATGCTGTATATTTTTTAGTTCTTTTCAGTGCATAATTGAGAAATAACGCTAGAATATCATTTAATAAACCCATCGCCTAAACAATGAAATTATCAAGAACTTACACACAGCTTTCGTTCATTTCACCCTAATAGACTTTATCTTAGCGGAACCTAATTCGTGATGTCATCATGAATGTTACATAGCAATCACATGTAATATGACGTGCTTGAATAGAATTTGTCCCTAAATTTTCACATTTTGTCTCTTTTTGCAATAAAGATAGAATAATCGTTTGGTATTCATTATTCATTTCTTGTGTATAAAAACTTTTTAAACTTGTTGCTCTGCAACTCGTGAAACTATGACTTTTGTTGTTCACTACATTGAAATATAAGTCGGTATGCCGCGTTAATTCGCATGACGTCATTACTTTACCACGCAACGTTGGTATAAGCAAAAATGACGATGCAAGGCGTAAAACAATTTTTCCGACACATAATCGGTTTTGAGCTAGTTTTGAATTGTTCCTATGAATTATTTCTGTTTGACTTGATATTATAATCTTTGTTTTTATGCAATAATACCATCAGTTTACATTTTTTATGCGTTGGCATTCGGGCCTTAAACCATTTTCGGGTCTCTGCAAATGTTAACGCCCTCAAAAACTTGGATTAACGCACGTTGTCGAGGTATTTATATTAGGAAAAAGAATTAGTTACTCAGTTTTGTATGAGACAAAATGATCGTAACGTCGCCTAGAAAACAAAATCTGTTGAGCTCGTCAAGGTACGTTTAGCAATATTTCTATTTTTAACTCGGACATTGAGATCAGGTTATTTCAAATAAATACTCATGAGAATTGGCGTATGGTCCTTCTGATATATACTTTCACGTCACAGACAATGCGCTGGTCGGTAAACTGGTGTAATTGACATTCAGCCCAATCAAAACCATCATAAAACATTCGCTCAGTGCTCCGGAAAATTCAGACTAACTCGCCCTATTCAACGCTCTCCAAAACCACGAAGAACAACTCAATCTCAATATCTATATACATTTGAGAGTGTCGGATTGTCTCATGGACACATAAAAATCCATTTAAAGGTCGTGTATTAAGATGACCAAATGACCCGGCACTGACCTTATGCAAAGCATACATTAACGTTGAATGAATAATTCTTCGTTCAGATTTGCTCATTTACGAGGATTGTCGGCTGTTTCCGTGAAGAAACAAATCTATAAAGGTATTAATTTTGGCTACATTATCTACATCCAATAATGCGTGATTAGGAAAAGATCGATGCGTTTGAATCTAACGATCCGAGTTCGAATCCCTCTTTCAACACTTTTTCTTCTTCTCTCTTTTCCTGTTTTGTATTTTTTTGTATAAGCGCCACACGTATTTGGCCATTATTGCAAAGAAAATGACAAATGTGCAACCACGCCGACGATTGGGCTCAAGGCAAAAGAGATTATATACAATGTTTCGGAAAGGTTTCAGAGGACAGAGGGACCATCGGCTTATTTGCTGAGGCGATTGGTGTTTGCAGGAGGATCGTTTGTCGGATTCGGAAAGAGAAAAAGGATACAGGGTGTCTCCTGTCACCACAGCGAGACACACAGAGAGGAGCCTAAATGTCAAATACGAAAAAAAAGAACAAAATCAAAAAAGCAACAATATGAAAAAATAGTTTAAAATACATACACGTTGATAAAAGAATATTAGTATATATAAAATTAAGGTAATAATCAAGTGCAATAAAAAACATATAAAGATTCTAGATCTATGGGAGTCTCGAACTCACGATCTTCAACGTCGAAGTAACTCGCTTAGCATAATGACATAAGTCCAATCTGTAATGACGACAGCATAATTAAACTCTTTAAATCAATATTTCTTCGTCGGTAATAAACGAATATACCCGAAGCTATTTTTATCCAACTTGTGACGTTGATAATTTATGGTAATAGAGGTTAAGCTGCGCAAGGTCAATTGGTAACCGTAATATGTATATAGGGGATATTGAATGTGTGGTCATAGAATACCGGATTAGTAAACGAGTCATCTATAAACAGATAAAAACTAGGCTGTGTCGAGTTTTTGTCTGTTTTAGAGGACGGGTTAAATAAATTCGGTATTTTATGAGCACAAATCTTAAAATTCTATTCATAATATGACCCTTTTTTGAGAAGAATCGTCAAATTTCTTGAAATTCAACATTTCAATTATCCGCGAAATTATAACGCCGTTTAAAACTGACGTACATTACGACGTCATTTTCGCGGTTAATAAATAAAGTTGCTATCCGATCTGTGCTCACTGCATAGTTGTTCCATTAGTGTAATAACATTCGTGCTATATCAAAAATAATCAGCCGCGGCAATAGCGCAGTTGGTAGCGCGTCGGACTTCTAATCCAGAGGTCTATATTCGCACGGGTTCGATCCCCGGCCGCGGCACTTATCCTTTCCGACATTTGTCTTCCACCAATGGGTAGATAATCGTAAACCTATGTGGAATAGCAACTGGAGGCTAGGAAAGGGATGTGGTGGTGGTACTGGTGTGAGAAATACCAGCAATCCATCATTAGGTGCTCCAGTCGTCGCGATATAACTGAGAGATTGTTGAAAGCGACGTAAAACCCCAATTCAAATCAAAAATAATCAACGGGGTTATTTCACTCCGGTGAAGTAGGTCATATTATAAATCTTATTAGGGGAGAGAGTGTTATTCCTTATTTTGTCCAATATTGGCGATACTAGCGATATCATATCGTCCAACCTTAATTTCATTCAAAATTCGCTAAATTCATTCAATTTATTTCAGAAACAATGAAACAGCAGCATTAGCCAAATTAGATTAATGAACCACAAAACTGTTAAACATAATTATTTGGAAGTGTCGGGGGTAACCATTGTATTTGCGGCCTGAAGGAATTACTTTATTGATATATCGAATTTTTGACAACTTTGACCATTAGCTATTTCATTACTCACATTTTACCAAGCAATTCCTTTAATGCATACAGTTAACAACATCGTGAAATTGACAAGGTGAATGATTATGGAATGATTTAGGAATGAAATTGAATGAATGTGTGGAGCGACTTTTGAGTGCATATAACGGGAGTTAATCCAGTATTGCAAATTTTGTTCAGGATGAACAAAATTAGCAATATAGATTACCTCCCTTTAATAAAATATGCGTACAAGTTCGATAGATAGCTCCATATTTCTTCAAGAACCTATTATACGCTAACAATTTCAATTAAATAAGTGAAATCCAGATTTTCTTCCCAGCTATTTTTATTTTGAACGAAGTTGTTATGTTTTTCAGTGAGTTTGGGGCGTTTTTGAATGGTTTGAGTAAGTGTCTGGAATGAATGAATAGAGCGCTGAGTGAGCGATTTAGAATGGTTTTGATTGAGTTAAATGTCAATTGCACGATGAAACTAACTGTACACTAGGGCAAAGTATTGTAGAATTTTCTGGGTACTTGATATTGCCAATTTGGGGATGGATTTTGTAATCGGAAACAATTAACAATGCTAAAAACGAACTAATCTATAACATAATTGGCTATTCTTATTTTATATTTATGGTATTATTGGAAAAAAATGGAGATCAAAATTGATTTTTGTGAGTCAACGCTCCTCCTGAAATGTCTAGAAAACATTATTTGAGCCTGTGCGTGACATTTCCAACAATTTCAAATGTGCACAAAGCAAACACTCTGACCAGCCTGTGCATCCGCACAGTCTGACCGGAGTTTCACTTTGCGCTATTATAGATAGATAAGGTCCTAAAGTATCTGTAGACAATCAGGTAGCTTTATATTTAAAGTACGTGGCTGTTTATGTTGCTCAATGTCTGTACCTCACCAACATTTCAAATTGTAGGAAATGTCACGCAGAGGCTCATTTTTCTTTCGAAAAGAGAGCTGATCAGTATCTTGATTTAGGACAATAAGATATTTATATTTAAATACAAAGCAGTCCGACCATGCATCAACATCGTGAAATAGACACTCACCTCGATCAAAAAATTCCATTCATTCCAAATCATTAATACTCGCACATGGCTTTAAAAAACCGATCCAAAATCTTTCAAACTTGAACACTTCGAAATCGTTTATATCATCATTTCATTCAAATCGACCAAATCATTCGTCGATAGTATTGGCTGGTATGATTTTTAAAAAGTTTGATTGGTCCTTTGAGACACAAACTGAAAAGTACGTCTATTTCTGTTAAAAGGGGGTAATAGACAATAGCTAATTTCAAAACCAGCGATTTTATGTTACCTCACATTAGTATCATTCAAAAACTCGCACAATTTCATTCAAAACTCGCTTCTCCCACTCATTTTAACCATTCCGTAATCATTTCAAAATAGTTCACCTTTTCAATTTCAGCCTGATGTCAATTTTATGAAATACCCACATTCAGGATTTCAATTCCACTTTTTATTCAAACAAAAGTGGTAATTTCATTCAATCTGCCCGGCCTTATAAGGTCGATACTTTTCGCCCCTTTCAAGGTCGATACGTTTCGCATTTCCCTGATGACCGCTTTTAACCTGAAGGTTTACAAATGTTTGACAGACGGCCTCATTATTGTCTAGTGTCTATTTGTCTTCATGTACGACAATATTTGTTTAGCATATCGCTGAACAAAAATGAGTTCAAAGTTCAGGGCTAGTATCTAATTTATTCCAGAAAAAAAACTCTCGAAAGACAAAGATTTCTAGAATTACAAAGGAAACAAAAAGCGTCCAGACACCGCAGGCCTAACTTAAATATGAGCGCGATATTTAGGATAATTTTATATGTGTATGAATCGCAAGGTTACACTACCCTGACAACAGAAGCAGAGTTTAGACTTTTCCGTGATTTCTTAAGGCGTTGGACCCATAATTATTTCGCGGCGATTCAGAATTTATAAACTTTTACACTGTTAACCGAGGTTTCCTTATGACTTCATTAGGGAACCTCGGTTAACATTTTGAAAGAACATGTTCTCCGAAATGTCGCAAACTATTTCGCAATCTCGTTAAAATCATCACTGTGAAACCACAGCGGTCTCGCTGCGTTACAAAATTCTGGAGGCGAACCGTATGAGGTCATCTTCAATGACCCCGGAACTTCCATGCCACTACGAAAGAGAGCGTTAGCGTCATAAAATTCCGCCAAAATCAACGAATGCGTTTTAAAAATGACCTCGATTTCGATGAAGCAAATGGCGACACTCGATTGCTGTCACTTCAAAAATAAATAGTCCCGAGCGGAGCTCAAAAATATCAAGAACTTGAGAATATTGTAAGAGTAAACTACTATTTGACAAAAGTTATCTACCAAGGGAGACCATGACGATCTATTTTTCCTGGACTGGCCTGGCCGATCAAGCCTAAAGGTAGGGTCACACGGGCGGAAATTTCATACGAATCCTTACGAATCTGTAATATCCGTAAAAGTTAGCGGACTTTTACGATTTTATAGCTTTAAAATTTGCGTGCTCTTACGATAAAATAGTGCGTTACGATGCAGTTACGGAAATAATCTACGATTTAATCAGATACATTCAGAAATAATACGGGGACTTTACAACCTTTAAAACATATAGTTATGTGTATGGTGAGGACAATTATATTTTTTCATTAATTCGATTTTTTAATTTATCGGTAATGCGAACTTTGAATCCTTATATATACTGAACAACTTTTAAAACGCAATACATAAAAACAGCACTAAAATGCAAATATAAGCGAACAGACTCGGATTAAAATATCCTTATTAAGTTACCGTAACAAGTTACCTTTAAACAAACATCAATGTCTTATTGAAACATTATTTTTTATTCCCAATACGGTGACAATTTTAAACATACCCACGAAAGGTGAAATTTTTCCATAGACCCACTTTTAGGACGATATTTTCTTTTCAAATGAAACATTTGCCAAACAAATTTCAGAGTTAAGTTAAATGAATCAAGACGTCAATCAAGTTATCTATACTGCGTTTAAGCGCGTTTAGTCAAAAGACGACACCAAAAATGTCGTCTTTTTGTCCAGAAATGAGGTCACTTACATATTTATCCATACCTTTCGTAGAACCACAAACGTCGTTCATGTGAATGCCTTTTTCGGCAAAGAAAGCATTTTCACGTTTTTTACGCCTTAACAGACATGTCGTTAAGAACTGGGGTGACATTTTGAGCTTGTTAACGGCATGACTCTAATGTCATTTCACCACCTTAAGTCTTCTGAAACTCCTTATTGGCAAGGTTCTACATTACAGATGTTAAATATTGATGGAATAAATCAATATTTTTTAGCCTAGTCGAGGTTAACTACGTTCCGATTATATGGAACAATTTCCCTTTTAACATACTTGATCCAGAGTACAGCCTTTTCAAAGTGAGCGAGTTGATTTCATTTCCTTTAACGGTTTTTGAAATGTCTTTCATTAAGTACCTTCCAAACTTCTGATTTATTAAATCAATCATCCATGAAAAGTACAATGACATAGAAAGGGTGAACAGTAGACTGCTATGCCGAAACTAACCAAAGCGTCAGATCAAATTAAGATTTAGTCGATTCAACAGAGTATCTTCTTTGTATGATTTTAGCTAAATTTAGTTAAAACAAACCTACATTTCCGTGCTCAAATTTCAGATTTACTGTGTTGCGTTTTTAAAGTCGCTCAGTATGTATGCATTCCATTCCAAAATTATTCTAAAACTAAACGATTTAATAAACAACATGGGATTCGATTCGTTATCGTGTAAAAAAGGTATAATTTTTAGCATTCGAGGACGTTTAATATGTCTCTAGGAGTTCCATTTGTGCCTACAGTTAACATCATTATGTAATTGAAAAGTTGAAGAAGATAAAAAAAACGCTAATAAGCGATATTTAATACCTCCCTTTAGAGGTAAAAAAAAATCTACGTTTTTTCCTATTTGTGTGGTTTCGCGGACCGAGCAGACAATTTAAAATCCACGCTTGCCAAAAAAACGTAGAATAATTTGATCGATTTTTATGCAATGTTGTTCGTTTTGAACGATTTCAAATTAATTTCAACGACCGTTGAGTTATTCTGAGTAATAAGAGTGTTTTGAATGAATAAATGAATGAATGGAGCGTTGAGTTAGCGATTTAGAATGGCTATTATCGAGGTGTATGTAAATTTCACGACGTCACGTTAGTCCGAGTGTACCCGTTCCCCAGAATACAGTTAAATACATCGTGAAATTGACATTCATCACATTCAATACCATTCTAAATCGCTCACTCAGCGAGCCATTCATTAATTCAAAACACTCATTCAAACCGTTCAAAAACGCACCAAAGATTAACATAGGTAGAAAACCGGCGATTTAACTGAAATGACTAAAATTTAGAGCGTCTGATTTACAGCTACAGCTATTTACAGAACGTGTATGCATATTTTATTAAACGGTTAAAAGGTAATAAATATCGCCTATTTTGCTCATCCTGAACAAAATAATTGCAAAATCACTCGGGTTATCAATTCAAATGATGTTTTTAACTCTACATTTAATTTAAAAGAGACGACGGATTTTGATTTGAACCAACACGATTCTCTCGTCTAAACGTTTTTGATTTTTTTTTTTCGCGGGAGAATTTTACAGGTAGTGCCGTTCTTGACCGCTTTTACAAATACTGAATACATATGTCAACAAGTTAACACTAATGGAAACATGCGAAAAGCAAGAAGGGTTCTAGTATAACCAATTAGAGGTTTGGTTATCAAATAATTGTCTTTCATCTTTTGTCCTGTGGTGGACAGTATAAATACCTCAGAATTTTTCCTATGAATGATTTTATCAAATGATTGCTTCCGTATAGCTGATGTATTTGTTTTTAGGATCCACAAATTATTGGATCATAAGTCAAATAGGAAACGATATGAGTTAAGAAAAATGACAATGTTTTCATTTACGGCATTTACAATAGCTCTTATTTCGTTGTGCATCGCTAAATACACGGAGAGTGATGTTTTGGATGTCTATATACGACTCCGTAAGGAGGCATCGTGTAAGAACGTAGATGTCTGCAATGAAGATTTGCTACAAGCATATTTTAACAGTTCTGATATTGTACGGGACAGCAACTGTTGTAGCCAATGTGGTTGTGGCGAACAGTGTTTCAGACGAGGGGGTTGTTGCCCGGACATCTTATCAGGTAATAGTTTTTGTTGTGTCTATAAAGCTTCGTGTATTCTGATTGGCTGAAAGCAAGTCATTCCTCAAAGATAACAGCTTTTAGTACTCAGCTTTGACGTAATACCGGACAAAAAGTTGTTAAAAATCTATGTCTTACTGGTTATGGAGAAATCTCTACATTTGTTACACGTCACGCCAAAATGGACCATCTGGTAAC
This sequence comes from Fragum whitleyi, assembly GCA_948146395.1. NCBI lineage: Eukaryota > Metazoa > Mollusca > Bivalvia > Cardiida > Cardiidae > Fragum > Fragum whitleyi. The sequence goes on along the minus strand of OX411544.1, from coordinate 87,715,228 downwards.
TCTGCAAGATTAATATTTGAAAGAGAGATTATGTCCAGCATAGGTCAAGCAGGGTTCGGGATTCAAACATGCTTTCAAGGGAAGGTAGATTGATAATTTTAGATTCAGAAAATAAGCACTTTGTGCAAAACCCAGATGGTTCCTTTTCGCGAGACGGGTCACATTTTTTATTCACGATATGACATTACAAAACATGAACAAGAGATAAAAAATATTGTGTTTTATTGAGATATGGGCTAAAGCCTAATCACACTCATATATGAATCCGCTTCGCATATTCATACATATTGTTTATGTATCATTTAAGTATAATACTTCAATGACTATAAAAAATAACTCTCTTCTTCAGATAAATTAACAGTCTCAAATATTCCACAAGGGGGATTGTATAGATGTGTTCCTGGACGGCTGAAAACCTCGGCATGGAGTAGCTATCTGATGATTACAAAATGTCCAACAAATTATACCAATCCAGAAATCATACAAAAATGTAGAAATGATCCCCTTACCGGACTGGATTTCTTCGTCCCATTTTCCAGCAATATTTCCGGGGATACATACAGGAACCAGTATTGTGCAGAATGTAATGTCGAGGAACCAGATTCTCTGACGTCATGGAATGTGCAACTCGGATGTACGTCAGAACCAATTAAGAAAATATCACCAAAAACTCTGATTAACGATGTGTTAGTCGCTGTTGATTGTGATTTGTATTTAATTCCCCCGCATGAGATGGTGACTGAAGAATGTTCAGATCTAATAGATACTTGTAATCAGACCGGACTTTGGCAAAATTATGACCCGTATATTGCTGCGGGATGTGAGCTCTTTAGAGCTCCATTTTTTGACCGGAGTTATAGAAACATTTTCTGCTATATGTGTAACGTGGCGACAGAAACTCCGTCCAATGATTGCTTCACGTCAAAATTTGATGAAACACGCCCCCTACCGTCGTTTACGCTCCTTTTTGACTTTAACAACGTTAAAAGACCCGTGAAGAATGCAGAAACAAGACAAAACGTTTGTCCTGTTGGAACAGAGTTCATTCCTAGCCTAGTAAGAATAAATTTGTGACCCGTCACGCGAAAGGGGCCATCTCGAAACCCCGAAAAATGAATTCGAGACAAAATATATTTGTTCAAGTGGAGATTGTATGGTAGTCGCGTTAAAAAAATACGTATAAAGTAATAAAGAATGACCATTCTAGATTTAGGAAATTAGAACAATGTAAAAATCTTCAAGCTTAATCAGCCTGCGCAATCCGTTGACGCTTTACGCATAGCCGAGATGTTCCCTGATCGCGTGGCGGGTCATAATTAAAATATATGTTGTCTGTCAGTATCTCTCTGTCTCTCTGTCCCTCTGTCTCAGTCTCTGTCTCTCTGTCTCCCTTTTAGGCGGAGGGGGGGGCAGAGGGGTTTGGGGGTTGGGGAGAGATAGAAAACGTAGACTAAATCTAATAAAATTTATCAGATGCAAAAATTAACGTTTAATATTGTTTAACACAATGACGCTTGAAAATGATATTATTGAAAAAATATATATATGGCATTCATCGTTCATATGGGTTAAAGAAATTTGTCCCTAGAAAAGATCATTGAAAATCATTATGTAAGTAAACAATTAATACGAACAGATAAACAATTTCTTTTGCTGTTCAAATTTCAAACACAATGCATTTGCCAATACAAAGCAGTATGGCTATGGGGATATCTTATTGAGCATATTCATTGTTGTAAAGCTTATCACGATTTCATGCATCATCTAATTACATACGAGAAGCAAAAGGGCCCGCTTTCCAAGTGAAGCTCTGGATAAGTACAAGCAAGTACACAACATGAAAAAACCCGTCTCATACAAGTATAGCAAAACATCGTAAAAGGGTAGATTTTCTCAAAACAAATATACTGAGCGCAAAAAGTTTAGTCGTTCCGTTTTCGAGAGGATATATTTCAAGATGTGATTAATCTTTCACAAAGAAGTTGATATTAATTAAGATTCTATTCATTTTCCTTCCTGAATGCAATGATTTTGAATTGTTAGACGAAACTGGTCAGTCATAAAGATATTATTGTCTGCAGACCGGTTGAATGGAAAAGTCACATAGTTTAAACAACGGACGACCTTCCGTTTTAAAACACATTCGAAATAATCTTTGTTATCAATATCAATTAAGGGGTATCTCGGCGCGATAAAAAAGAATTGGTTAGAGTATGGGATATTTCTGATGACTCTACAGCACCATCATTACGCCCTATCCACCAAAATGCAGCCATTGTTTATTGAGTGGCAATTTTGTAAAATATTGTCTATCAGGAAAAAAAAACAGTAGTGCCTGCTTCTTCTTATCCCAAGAAATTGAGTTATTGCCCATTTCCGCTTCAGTGATCACTCACGTTCTGTTGACGGCCACGAGGACGTTGATTTAACATGTTCACTGGCAGTTTTTTTTCCAGTTGGTTTCCATAAATGAAACGCAAGACATGAATGGTGCACAGAGTTGTTTTACCGATTGTTATCAATATCGATAACAAAAAAAAAAAATTCCATTGCGTTGCGTAACGTCATGACGTTAGTGTGCAATTTCATTGTCGTTAAACGAGATTTGTTAAAGGAAAGTGGCCCCTGTCATGTCAAAGTTTATTTGAAACAAATCTCATGTCGATAAAACACTTGTGACAGAAACTAAAGTCAATTTCAACATCTCCCAGATATGTACACCGTATGAGATATGTCGATGCACCGCCCGACTCATTCAACGTCGTCTCAAAAGTTTGCTCTTCTGAGAAGGATGCGTAAATTTTAAATGTTTAATGTTAATTGGGAATAAAAGGAATCAAATGAGACAAAAAAGAATCTTAAGTCATTTTGCTTCACCAATATACCGACCAAGTACGTTAAGTTCTCGTAAAAGTCACTAGAGACGTATGTATGCAAGAAAAAATAAAAACCTACTATCAACAGAAAGCAAGTTGGATGCCATGTATGTTTCACGTTTAAACTTTCGTTCAGCTTAATTGTTTGACTTCTTTGCGACGTTATTAAAAGTGAGACTAAACTTTTTGCTTTCAGTATAACTTCCTAATGAATTGGCAAAACTGGTCCGGTTGTGCGTTTAATTTGAGTTTATCGCCCCCTTTATCAATTTTTTCAGTCATATCAGGGCGGCTGCTATTCCACATTTTACGAATATCAATGGAACTGGTCTGTACTTAAACGCACTAATAATAACTATATATTTGTTCAATATTACAGATTTAATATAAGCATTTCCTGTGAAAAAAGAGGTCAAAACTCACAAAAGAAACAGATGTCTCGGGACCTTAGAAATGCTTATTTAATTTTTATTCCCCGCCGTATCGGCGAAGGGGATATAGTAATGGTCTCCGTCTGTCATCCCGTCCTTCCGTCTTCCGTCATTCCGGAGCATACCCCCTAAAGCATAAAAGCTATCAACTTGAAACTTTATAGGTGGATAGATCTCACGGAGAAGTGCAGTGCACAAGAACTACAACTCCTGCTTGCATATGAGTTATTGCCCTTTGTTATTTTAAACTCTCACACTTTGTCGGGGCATATCTCTTAAAGTATAGTATCTATCATTTTGAAACTTCATAGGTGGGTAGTGCATATTAATGAGAAGTGCAGTACACAATAACTATAATTCTTGCTTGCATAATTGTCCAGTTATTGCCCTTTGTAATTTTAAAGACTTAGATTTTGTATGAAGCATATCTCATAAAGAATCCTTAATCTATTAGCCTTCAGTTTACAATCAAGCTTTCATGGCGAAGGATGTCCGACATGGCTCTTGTTTCCCCTTAACTTAACTTTTAATCTTCTGTTCACAGCATATATCTGATGTAGCAGAGTTTAGGCAGACGATAAAGACAAGGATCAGACTGCGCTTGCTGATTATTGTGGGAAAATACTCGAGCCCTCATGATTTATTTGGACATAATTTAAGATTAGCAGGATGTGAATTTAATAAACATAACTTGAGGTTTCTAACTTAATTATGCGTTTCCTTTCTTACAGGATACATGCTTTGTTACAAACTGTGAAAAGGGGTTCAAAAACATAGATGGAGAATGTAAACCAGATGTCGACAATTTATGCCTTGAAGCTTTCTTGGTTCTACACCCTATGGTAGATATTTCCGAACATAACGTTAAAGACATTCTCCACGTAGTTGAGAATGAGATAAATGAGAGTACTATAATTGCAGTCCATGCCTTATCAGCCTGGGATATTCATTGGACAAAGGAAACGAGTTTCATATTTCATTTAAAGTTTATATATAATATTTCAATATGTAGAGGCTTGGTCGAGTTTTTTAAACAACCTTTTTATGTCACTTTACTTGACAAAGATGTGGGGTTAAACGCTTCCTTAGTAATTGTTATACCATTTGATGTTACGTTCCAAGATGAAATAATAGAGTACTTGCGATTTCGTGATCCTTTCGAGAACAATACACTGCATGCTTTTTATCTACCCGACATCGGATGGACACAATCAAGTTTGTATAATAATGATGATTCTGATTTACTTTGTTCTATGGATGGCCGCTTGACAGTTTTGACGCAATTTATGTATTGTTTATGGATAGAGGTTGAGTTACGGTATTTCAATGTGACATTTATTGACAACGATCTCTATTTCAATGACATCGGGTTTACTTTACCTAAAAAATCGTTCGATTTTATTGACTCGATCAAAAATAACTCGAACGATACACCTGAGCCAATAATCAAAGTTTGCGTTCATGATTTTGCAGAATATTCATCATTCGTTCAACAAGATTTTTATTTTTATTTTGATAATTCTAACCTGGAGGAACTAAAATCTGAGTTTCTTGGTTACCTTACTTTGACTACGTCAATTTTGTCAATTTGTTCAAGCTTTTTTATTTTCATAACGTACGTAATTCTAAAACCACTGCAAACACAGCCAGGTATAAATAACATTATGCTTTCTGTATTCATATGTTTTGGACATGTCCTGTTTATATTTGGCATATTTCACGGATATTCTGAATTGATTTGTTTATTCATGGGCGGTCTGCTCCATTTTTTCTGGTTATCTGTAATGTTATGGTATCTTGTTTGTTCTTTCCACATGTTCCGCGTTTTTCACCAGCCCATTCCCATGAATGATAAATGCTTTATAAAGACTTCACTGAAATACGTGACTTTTGTGACAGTTATCTCTATTTGTTTTATAGCAGTGAATGTCGTTGTATCTGTTATGTTGTCGGGAAAGGAAGATTTTGGTTATAAATATATTGTGTTGGATATCAAGACCAATCTGTTTAGGGTTGACTATAACCTTACCAGCATTACTATCAGTGATATGTAACATCATTTTATTTGGAATTGCCGTGTATAGGATTGGAAATGGGATTAATGTGGAACTACGGTCTAACAAAAACAGAAAAACATTCCTTATTTACATCAAACTTTCGGTTTTGACTGGATTGACTTGGCTCACTATAATTCCATACATATTTACAAAAAATGAAGTGTTCAACTATATATTTACTTGTTTAAATGGTCTGAACGGTGTTTTCCTGATGACAGCATTTTTAATTAACAAGAGGGTTTATCATTTGTATAAATCGTTCATATTAGGACAAGACATGAAACCGAATAGGTCTAGCGGTTTAAACACTACGACTCGAAATAGTAAATGAAGTCGACAAATTTTAGTTCTAGAAAATAATGTAAAACACATAACAATTTATCGGTCTCCATTTACAGACACATACAGTTCAGAAATTCTGCATTCATTTATCTAAATGTAATACATTTTTGGTTAAGATAATTATATTTACAAAAATTGATATATTTACGACTCATTTCATAAACTGGCATATTTTATACAAAAATGATTAGAACGTAAGCAGATCGATCAGTCTTTGTCAACTTTCCAAAATTACCAATTATTACAGTTAGTTACATCGTGAAATTGACATTCTATCATGGCACGTGATTTTATGTCTATACAAAGCATGCAGTTGCGTCGTGGTTAAATGGGCGCTAATGGTCGAAAAAGTTCCGAGTGGCTGTTCCATTCCGCCCATGTACAAATCTTTATTGATGTCACATAACGTAAAGAATATTGGCAAGGCAACCTGATACCCCCCCCCCCCCCCCCCAACGCCCCACTCAATTTTGCCTATAAAATTACGAAAATATTTAAAGGCTCTCAAATAAGTTTAGGGGTATTATACTTTGCAAGACTCTCAAAATATCTTGGGCGAATTATACTTTATCGATGACGTAGTTCATGACGTAGTTTAAAATTATGACGAGTATTGTTTACACAAGTTTACTTTATCCGGATGGATTGATAGATTAAAAATTGTACTTTACCCGACTGAGGAGTATTTTTAGAGACAGAAACTTTGAATCTAGTGGTAATCTATTAGTAGAGTCGCTTAGGTAAAAAATCGTGACAAGTCGGACGAAAGTGTAATTTTTTGTCCATAGTTAGAGGCTTCCATATGCATAAATTTGCATTAGGGGTGCCCGGATTTTAGAGCCTATGAGACTCGAAATCGGCCATTTACAATTCGGATAGATGTACTATCCGGATACTCTTGCTTTAAAACATAAAATTAGTAGATTACGAAATTTTTTCATTCATTGTAACGAAAATCTATCGAATCTCTTAGAATAAAACACTATATTTCGAAATTGCATGTTAGATTGTTACAATAACAATTTTTATTACATTTTGTAAAGCACCTTTGATTTTTAGATATTTGCAATTATTGCTATATTTACACCCGAGTCAATTTTTTTCTTATTGGATAAACTAAGTATTATTTTTTTCTGGATTACGGACTGTTATGAGCTTGAATTTGCACATGGGGTGCCCGGGCTCACGAACCTTTAAGACTAAGAAATCGTTAATTTTAATTTCGGACAGACGTGTTATCCGGATATTATTCTCCTTTCTTCAAGTTCCGCCGTGCTAGCCGTTAATAAACTATCTCTAACTTTTCTGCGCCCGTTAAAAGAGGGTAACCGAAAGAGGAAAGCTTAAAAATAGATTTTTTTGAAATATAAATATATTGAGATGTATGCTTTTGGTAGAAATTAACTTGAATTAAAACCTTATTATTAGCCTATCGTATTTTAGAGGTCGGTCTTGACATTTCTAATAGCTATTGACCATGAAATATAGTAAAATTATATGGTTAAAATTAGAAATCGAACAGAATGCCACGGTGCGAGGGATTAATCTAAGTAGTAAGAACTTGTTTCCGATACGATAAAAAATGATTAGTAAGGACAAAATTTTTGGTTATATAATTGCCCCCTCCCTTCCCCAAACTGGAGTCACGACCGGTATAATTGCTACTGATAACTTAAATGTCATCAAGAAACATAAAAGAAAACTATGGATTGCAATTACCATTACAATGACAAAGTGAAGTGCATGGTAGCTGATGGTTTTTACATGCACATTTTTTAGTGCATAGAGGTTCAGCTTTACAGCCACACTTAATAAGCTCTCTGCAGCTCTTCGCTGCTTCAGGCAAGTTTGTCCAATTTGGTTTCCATGTATTTTCAATGTTCTTCCAACCAAACAGCTGCGGTGAAGGGAGATTTTGTTCTGGTTGAAGGCAACTAACCCAAACACTAGCTTGGTATAAACTCCGATTAACATGCATGTGAAGTGCATCCTGTGTTGGGGGTAAACTTTGCATCATTTTCACACATTTTCCTTGAGTAAATAGCTCTCGCCGTAACAAGTTTACCTGCCCGTGGTTAACAGTGTGATCATATAGAACACAAACAAATTTCTCTATAAGTGAAAATGACACCGAACCCTTTTCAAGTGGGACAAATGGATGTTCTATACAAAAAGCATCGGTGACGTCGGGAAAAGCTGACCACGACTTCCACCCTGCCTTTTTACCTTTACCAGAAAACTGAGAAGTGGTATCACACCCAGTAATTGCATGGAAAAACGGAAGCGAATTAGAAATTCTTGGACCAAGATTCTCGAATAAAGAGTTAAGATAGTAATATCGCAAGTGTTTGCCTTTACCAAATTCAACCCAGACTTTGATCTTTGGAGAATGGTTTAAAAGTTTTGAAAAAATCCCGAGAAGTATAACGACAACATCAGTGTCTACAGTACTAACCATGATGGATTCAAATCCATGATTAATTGCATCGAGTACATGTAAACACATTCTAGTGTCGGCTTCTTCGTGATCAGAGTCATTTATTGGCTCCGCTGTTCCTTTATTTACAACGTTTTCACCTTTAGTAATGAATACCTGTTTATCTGCGTAATCGGGAAAGGACTCAACACATTCGCTCAGAAATTCAAATAACTCTGCTTTATTTCTAGGGTCACGTAAGAAACCAATAAAGTTAGCAGGTAATTTTGTTTGAGACGAAACTTTTCTTCTATATCCTAAACCTCTTTTTTCTCTTGCAGTCTCCTTTAGACTGTCGGGTTTGTAGGAATCCCAGACTATGTCAATTCTGTTATGGATTTCTAATTGTTTGAATACCCATGGCATGAACACATTATCAGCATAGTCTTTAAATGTAGTTGCGTCGCCTTTACCAAGGGAATGTATCACGACAGCACCATCAAATACTTTTGAAGCACATACCGGAGGATCCTCGGAAGATGGTGAACCTAAACATGCCAGAAGGTCCGACTTACTACTTGGAAGGCGTAGCTTACCCCGATGAGAAAGAGCTGGTGGCCAGGAATGGTTTTCATGTGCAAAGAACTCTTCTAAATCACCTTCACGTACTTGGCAAGCGATGAACAATCGCCCAAAAAGAGAATAGTCGCTTTTAAGATCAACAGTTTGTTCTTTGATTTTAGCTTTTACCTTGCCAATAGGTGTCTTGAAGAGAGGAAAGTTGTTTTTCTTTATTGTTGCATGAATCGGAATTGATCTCTCAATAAATACATCTTTGATGAATTTGTTGTACTGTTCCTTTCCTTTAATTGCAATAACTTCTAATGTTTGTTTCACATGGTCGTCAGCGTAATCATGGGTATCAACGGTCATAAGTTCTGGTGATAGTTCCATAAACGGATTCCCAAGTGCTTTGATTGTTTCGAAAAGTTTGGTTACCTGTAAATGAAACGTTTTTTGTGTTGCAACCCCTTCTTCGTGACTTGCTGCAGCATCAACAGAATTATCAGGAGATGATTGTTCAAACTCATTGAGAAGTCTTGCCTGTTCAGGACCCGAGATCATCCATTTTTTCAATGCATTTGGCTTTTCAGTCAAACCTACGACCCCGCCAACGTTTTTGATCATTTTATTGTTTTGTTCGTGGGCTTGGTCAATAGGAATAGAAGAAAATCTAGTGTTTGTCTTTTGGAACACCCAACATTGATTGAATTCACGCAGGACTTCATCTGATAATGACTTCATGTCACGTATGTGAACGGACATCCAACGTGCATAATTTGTATGGTCAAGAGCAAATAGCAAAGGGACAAGAGCCGTCATGGCATCAATATACAAATTGAAATTGTTTTCTCTGTGAGACCTTACAAATATAAGTACAAGTAATTCAATGTCAAGTATCAAATCCCAAAACTTGAAAACTGGGGACTTTTGAATCATTTCACTTTTCCAAGAAGAAAATGATTCATTCTTGCTTGCTTCAAATGCTTCGCGTCTTAACTCATTTAACGCCACAGCAGTGACTTGATGAGCATGTCTTGTTTTAGTTACATGGGATGCATGCAAAAATGAATCACAAGTTCCCGAAGAAGCTATTTCAGCTTCTGCTAATACATTTGTCCAACCAGATTCAGCCAAAAGCTCTCCTATCATACGCCATAGAGACATCTCAATATGTAATCCACCCAGCATTACAACAAACTTTTTCTCTCCGAGAGTTTCTGGCCATTTCCATTGGACTTGTTTGGCTAATGCAAAAAGTGGTTGATCAACTGCCATTACTGGGATCTGCCCAGGGTTGCAGAACTGAGTAGTATCACGAATGATAGTCATACCATGTTTAACCATCGCAACTGTTGCAGCTTTTTCATGAAAAAGTGGTAACAAGCAGGAAATTCCAGGTACTTTGTTTTCCTCTGCCTGGCGACAAGCGTGATATGCTGCCCATGCAAGTTTGGCATCCCTGTCTATGGTTTCCTGTTTTAATAACAGAGCGCTATGTGACAGCCACTCATTTTCTTGTTGCTTTGCAACTTCAAGATCCCCAGTAACATCTTTTGTCACCGATGGGGGAACAGTTGCAAGGTCAAGATTGTAGTTAACTGCCGGCACTATTTTGTAACTGTCGGGTAATGTTTTAAATTGCACCTGTGCCTCATTTTCGTTGGCAATTTTCGTTGGTTCTCTAATTAAACCTTTGTTTGTTTTTGTTGGAAACTGAAAGATACTTATACTTGTTCCATGAAAGGATCCCTGAGCTGTGGCTGCAGATGGATTATGGTCAATATTGTCAAGGGCCCCAACACTGAAAATGCCTTTTCTAAGCTGAGTTGGACAAACAACCTTTTCTTCGTGAAACCTTCTACAAAGAGCAAATGTCATTTCTTCTTGGATTTCTGAAAACCGAGCATAGCTTACACTAAGACCTAAATCATGCATCTGTGTTATCAACTTTTTGCTTCGTGTGAGTGTGTGAATCTTAAAAGCCAAGTAAAGAGGCAAAGGTGGCTCTTTCGACTTAAAGTGTCGTTGAAATTCACATAAGTTTTTACGAGCATAACTTTCTTTCGAATTGAACAATATCAATTGGCAAATGGAAAGACAAGAGCGTGAGTTCTTGAGATTTTTATCTTTAATATTTGGTCCGTACAACAGTAGCGACACTAATGATTTGAGACTTTCTGGCACGGACGTTTCTTCACAATCTTCAGGAAAGGCACCAGAAAAAGTAAACAATTCTTTGTCAAACATTTCTGCTCTAATAGAATTGCAGGTACGTGTAATTGCGACTGCCTCAGTTTTCAAATCATTAGAATTAACAGTTTCTTTCAGGAGTGATTTTAAACCTTCGCTGAAAACTAAAAGTATGTTTTTACCATCAGATTGTTCCTGACAACTTGGGGTAAATGTTTCTAGTATTTTGTTTTTGAGACGACCTTTATTAATATTCTTACCAGAACCGACAACTCGTAATTTCTCTTCAAACAAAAGGTGAAGCTCAGAAAGTTTATAGATAAAGTTACCCTCTTTAACACCAGTTTCAATATAATCAATCAATTCGGCGAAAACCATTGCTTCTGTAGAATCAGTACAAGAAGAAGACACGTTTTCCGATTGACGCTCAAACGCACGAAAACGGTTTTTGTACTTCAGCATACATTTACTGTGGTACATAGCTTCGATAGCAACAAGATCACCCCCCGAAATACTACTTAAAAGAGACAAATCATGCATTTTGGTTGCCATATTTCTGAGGTTTGCATCCATATTAAAGGTGGAACAAGAATGAAGAGTTCCAACAGAACCTTTACAAAAAATGCAGTTTCTCTGTTGCTCTGTAACAGTTGAAGAAAGCCGGCGTGATTTTCTCTCTGACGGACACTCGTCTTCAATCATATTTTTAAAACGCTCTTTCGTGCGCAAGAGCTTAGACTCTGAAAATTTGAGCCTGCAAGATTTGTGCCATTTAGCAGAATGTGTGATCAAGTCATCTACACTTTGCTGGTTTGAAATGGCAATGGACGTAGGCATTTTCTTCATATCAGAAAAGCCTTGTACAATCTTTAGAAAGTTGTTATATATTTCAAAGCAATTTGGCTTAACAGAAGGGTTTAACAAGTACCCATCTGATTTGCCACATATAATACAATTTGACCAATCCATGCCGGCCTAGATTCAGAAATCTATGGTTTGACGTTGCGGTAAGACTACCTAGGCTGGATTTTAAAATGGATAGAAAACTTTACAAACACAAGTTATACTTAAATATGAAATGATATCAAGATAATGCCTTTCCTATGAGCGGAACAGGAGTTGATATCAGCCTAAAATTTGAGTGGGCGCTACAATTGCACTTTATTAGTCGAAATGACCATAAATCTACTCTGCAGAGGAAGTGTTCTGCAGAAATAGAACCGTTAGCTTTAAGAAAAATAAAAATCGAATTCAATTTCGTCACAACTACGTAATTTTTTACGCTAGTTGCTTTCTGGGATCATATTCGAAAGTTCAAGGGAAGAGTATCCGGATAGTACACTATCCGAACTTTTAAACCTCAAAAAATCGAGAACCAGGCCTCACAAGTCGGGCACCCCAAGTGCAAAAGTTGTCTAAAAGTGATATCTGACCGCTCGCAAAAAATGGCACTTTCGTCCGGAGTGTCACGATCGACCCCATTTTCTTACATAACAGCCTAGACTAATGTGATAAATAACCAGGATGACATTGAATTGATGTTTGTTTTAACTTCACAACAACGAAATCGTGAAAATAAAGTGGAGATGGTCGATCGACAAGAAATCCATCGCAATTGTTTTTAATTCATAAGGTATGTTAAGTTCGTTTGATAGTTTATTTGATTGTTAAATACTCTTTCTCATGTAGGCATGTAGGTTCTTGGCCGTTAGCATTTAGGCTTTATCCTGCCCCTTACCTACGCCCCCACTGAAGTTAACTTGATGCGGTGAAAAATAAAACCCTGGCCCACTTGAAATTTTGGATTGAAGATAGCGTTATAGATGCATATGTTTGTATGCTAATATTAACAAAAACGAATTAAGAATAACTATGTTTGTAATTTTGTTCATTTTTCTTATTCAAATTTAGGGTCAAATTTAAAAGAATCGAGAGCTTATTATTGCTTACCGTCGCTTACTTTGGTGAAAAAGAATAGCTTGCATTATCAAATGAAACTAATCCGCAGTTGTTGTAGACTTGGTATCTTCGCATTTATTTCCCATGGAATAGTGAAAATTTAGCTATGATAGAATTATAATAAAAAATTCTGACCGTTATTTATTGGAAATTTAACCACGCTTCTGAGTTCTAAGGCTCAAGAATAATCCACTCGAGCTAAAGCTCTCGTGGATTATTTATTGAGCCTTAGGACTCAGAAGCGTGGTTAAATTTTCAATAAACAACGGTAAAAATTTGTTATTCTATAATTCATTTCAATCAAAACCATTTTAAATCGCTCACTCAGCGCTCCATTCATTCAGTCCAAACACTCTCTAAAAACAATTCAAAAATGCTCAAACCCATATGAAAAATATAGAACCAACAACGTCATTCAAAATAGATTTGGAAAGAGAAAAATTACGATTTCACCGACATAATTCAAATTGTAAGCGTCTAATAGGTTCTTGAAGAAATAGAAAGCTATCTATTGAACTTATATGCATATTTCATTAAAGGAATGTAATCAATATCGCTAATTTTGTTCATCCTGAACAAAATTTACGATATTGGATTATCTCCCATTACATTCACTCAAAACTCGCTCCACACACTCATTCAATTTCATTCGTAAAGCATTCCAAAATCATACACATTGTCAATTTCACGATGTTATTAACTGTAAGCATGGAGTGCATGTTAGAATCAGACTGCAATTCTTTACTGACTGACCTAAATCTACAATAATACTGACAATTACGGTATGTCCTGAACTTTTTATCAACTACGGTTCTCTTAGGAAAACTCAAAAGTGTGGTCTTATACACTGAGCATTATCTATGTGTTATGTAGTTGTCCCATTAGCATAATTGACCATCTGTTGTTTTCGTTGTCCAAATATGATTAGCAGATAAATATTCGGGTAACCTCGTCAAATAAAAGATGTTTTACAACAGAAATCATGACTTGCAGTATTTATACCTGTGGCGGATACAGGGGGTCTCGGGGGCTCAAACAAACCCCCTCTGAGGAGTAGGAAACTGAACCCCGGAATTTTGTATAATACCAACAAAATAGGGTTCCAAGTATAAGCTACGCTTATAGGGATCCTCTCTTAAGGTAGCAATGGACACATGGCGTCATTTTTGCTGCCCAATGATTTTTTTCTTGTTCACATATGTTCTAGATTAACATTGTATAGGTACTATATCAAAATTTGGAGGTATCTTTCCATGCTCGTTTTCATGCTAGAGTTATCTGCCCTTGAGTGGTAATGGCCTTTTTTCAGTAAAACGTTTTTATTCGTTTTAGGTATAGTATAAGCCAGGTACAAGGGGATAAATCAAACAAATACATTTTGATAGACCTTATAAATGTACACAATGGCTGTTACCAAGGAAATTTCTCTTTGATCAAATGCATTTGCATAATGTGCCTTCAAAAGTTACAATGCAGTATTTTTTGTAATTTTTAGAGGGAAAAAGGCCACAAAAACTTTTTTGAAGAAATTACCCAATGATTATGTCTTATTTTCTGATATGATTTAAAGCCATATTTTCCCTATATTTTGTGAAAAATTCAGCATACATTTCCACGCAAATAAGAAAGTTTTTCGCTATTTCATAGTGACCCTTTCTAATTGAATGACACTTATAACGCATTTTCATTGCTTAATTCAATGATCGAGTCATTCAATTGATATCAAATGTTGAAAAGAAGTTAAGTTTTAAATTTTACCATCATTACTCTATGTTATTTCCATAAACGGAATCTTTTGAAAAACGGTCTTTTTAGACAACGCGCAAAAAGAGCCGTAAAATAAATAAAAACCGACTTCCGGTTTATCGACTGTCCATTGCCACCTTAAGGGGATTTAGAGTCCCAGCTGTAAAAATAGTCCATCTCATTTAGTTTAACTATTCTCAAATTTATGCAATTAAACAAAATATTCTCTGGATTAGCTAGCTTCACAAAGTAATGGTAAGATACCTTTAAGGTTCAAATTCAGAAAAGAATAGAAGTATAAAGGGAAAAATATTAGTTGAAATGAAATACTTTTCGTTAAAATGAAATACTCATTAGTTGTAACGAAAAAACAATATAAGTACTTCGTTATAACGAAAAAACTCTTTTGATAAAACAAAATACCAATTCGTTAAACGAAATGTTAATTCGTTTAAACAAAATACTAATCGTTAAAACGAAACAGTACCTCGAGACAACGAAAAACAAATGTATGTCACGCGAAAAGGGATCATCTGGGTAGTGCGTAAAGTGTCGATCCTAGTCAGACTGCGCGGCTTGCGCAGACTGACTAGGGTCAAAACATTTCACAATGTGCTCATTTTCCGAAACTAGGATGTTCAATCTACCTTCCAGTGAAAGAATTTTTTAAATGCGACCTTTGGTTGACCGATGCTGGACCACATCTCTTTTTCAAAAATTCATTTTCTTGGGTTCCAGATGGTCCCTTTTCGACTGACGGGTCACATATGTATATGTAAGCTATAAAGTTATCGTATTCTTTAGGTAATGAGGACTTTAAGGCAGTAGACCCGTAATAGTTCCGCAACGTTTTGGTAGTATTGAAAAACACTGTAAACCGAGGTTTCCTAAAGATGATTTTCATTAGGAAACCTTGGTTGACATTGTGAAAGTTCACGAGGGCCTAAATGTTGTGGAACTATTACGGTTCCACTACCTTAAGCCATTACTAAAAGACATTTCCCAGCATCGTGTTAGGGCTTTTATAATTAGAAAATGGATGGGGGTCGTGTAGTTGTCTGTCTGAGTGCGGATTACAATAAGCCATTCCAGGCATGGATTTGAATAGTACACACATAAATGACTCGATAATAAATCTCAAACACCCCCTCCCCCGACCCATTGATGAACATTGATGCATAAAGCCCAGATGAAAAAGACCGTCGCTGACCGTGCTTTAGCTCACATGGGCAAGAATTAAAGACTCGAAGTAAAGAGTGGTAACCACTGAGCCATGAAGAGTCTATATTTATTCAAATGTTGGCATTAATAAACAATTAAAAATGTGCCAATAACGTGTAGTGGTCCCTCGCACATGTAACAATTGGAAAGTACATGACGTGGCTTCATATTGCTAATGATAACAACAGAGTGCTCCGAAGGATACCATTTGTTTTAACGAAATAGCAATTCGTTACAAATTCGTTGAAAAGGAAGAGTATTTATATATAACTAAATATTGATTTGTTTTTAACGAAATGCAAATTTGTTTTAACGAAATAAACACTATGTATACCATGTCTTCTACGGGGCTCCGCATTACTGCAAACTATTTATACATGTCATTCATGTATTGTCTGTTTGTAAAATAGTAAAACAAATATCGGATGAATATAAAAAAAATGTTAAAAAAACAACAGTACATGAATAAGAGTTTAGTACACACTTACTTTATATGCCTTATTAATTGGCGAATACTGTAATCGGAAATAGAAGCGCAATTTATTCACTATAGTTCCGCAAGAAAGAGTGAGGTCCGAGAAACCGTTATCTCCTATCATTTTCAATGTAAAATTGATCTTTGATCACTCACTTGAAATTGCAGGTCTATACTGACTTGTTTGTTATTGTATTAGCACTTTTAAGGTAGTGGACCCATTATGGTTTTGCAACACTTAGGAACTCATGATTTTTTTTCAGTATTGACCGAGGTTTCTTAGAGAAAATCATAAGAAAACCTCGGTTAACACTGTTAAAGTTCATTACTTCAGAAATGTCGCAAAATTATTACGGATCAACTGCCTTAATAGGTATTTATTTGTTAATTGAGTCGGTTCTATTAATCCCAATAAATATCCTTTTGAGAGTAGCCTAGGGTTTGGTCACATTTCTGGAAACACAGAACAATAAAAAAAGATATTTACTCTACATTCCCGGCCCCTTATAATTTGGTTGAGTCGAAAATTGAATTTACGACTCCGGTACTAAGAGCCGAACGGCTTAACCGACTAGGCTAATTGCACTCGGGAACCCTCGACGATTCTACGGAATAGACCTCGGAATAATAAGGGCGCAGCCATGAAAGCGCGTCATATCACACATGGGTTTATATGACGTCACAAACATAACTAAAAAAATTGCGAAAAAATAAAATCAACGTGAGGCTAGAATTGGGCATACTTTAATATGAAAACAAAACGCAGTGTTTTACTGCGTTTTGCTTTCATATTATTTTACTGCGTTTTGCTTTCAAATTATAATATGCCAAAATGGTCTCCACAGACGATCGGAAAACATTAAAGGGGTAAACTATTCCCCAAGCGTATTAACCAAAGGACTACCAGGAGCCGAATAACAAAAAAAAGCAAAATTTACTACACTTACGTCCGAGGTACTTTCCAGTTTACGGAAAAGTCCGAGCGATGTTCCGAATGGGCCAATTTTTCCCTTAACATTAATTCTGAAATATGTTGCAAGAATATTTTGACAAAATTCCAAAGCAGATTTGAAACAGGGATCAATTACGGAGTACAAATTGCCTTGTCATCTGAAACCCTCGACTGGTTTACTGGGTTTTGATGACCACGAGCGCATGAGCTGTAATAGCCCTATTGTCTAGTCCCACCACCAAAAATCCTCTACTTTGTCTATAGGCCACACAAAGTGGGTTCCTTATTTCATCGTCCTCCGTCAAAACGACCAAGCACACACCAGCAAGTTATCATCTGCATCGACGAATAAACCTGTAGGTCTGTTTAATTCAGCGTCGGAATATCTGTAAATTACGTGACCTCTCTGATCCAGACATGTAACTATACTGGTGTCCGAATCGGAAACGTAAATTTCCGTACCATCCCGACTTATTTTGACAGCTAGAGGTCTGGTAAACATGTATTTATCATTGTCAAAGCCAAGTCGTCTCTGCAGTTTGCCTGTTTTACTCAGTACTTTTACCTCTCCGTTACCTGGACTATCATGGCACGTCACGTAAATCTGATCGCCGAATACGTCAACGCCGCAACATATTCTTCCAATCTTTACTTTTCTCTCAACTGCCAGTTTAGGAAGTATGCGGAGTACTTGTAATTGTTTTAAGTTTCCTTGTGTAATGATGACGTTAGTATCATTGTACGTGGCTATGTCAGCAGACGGCACGTAAAGCTCGTCTTGGAATTCTAAATTCTTGCAAACTTGTTGTAAACTTTTACACCATCCGTAAAACAGGCGAGAACGAAATGCCCGTCTGGTTAAAATGTGCACCCTCTTATTCCTTAGTAAGAATCAAGATATAAACATTGGATATGTTGGGTTCTACCTGTCATTCTGAGTGGTTTCAAATTCTCTGCCAAAGAATGATTAAATTGACTGAAAAAATACAGTCTATGCTTTTTATCATCTTTTGTCTTATTTTAGTAGACCAAACATCCTTGTTAAAGGTTTCAATACTGATTTCAATCATTCAGTGCTAATTTTAAGATCAAATCATTCTCAAGGCGAGATAGTAGCCAGTTTTAAAAACGATATTTGCTTATATCCAAATACATGTATAAGCATTGGTCTTTGGATCAGGAAGGGGCATCATACACTCTCAAAACGATCTCGCTTAATAAGGTATGGAATAATTCATTTGACCTCTGTCAAGCAGATCCAAGACGTCAATATGCATTATCTCTGGTAAGTATGCTATTTTAGGGCGAATTTCAAGATGGCAGCTTAATATCTTATGTGTAAGAAACGTTATTATAGACATCCATACACCTTTGTTTCTAAATTTTATGACTTTGTTTTTGCGTTCAGTACCCCATCCTTATTAATCATGATCCATTAGAAAATGATGGCATCCTAAGTGCAAGATGGCAGCCAGAACAAAAATTGTCTTTTTTTTTCTTTTAGTCTTTGGATCAGTAAGAGTCACCATTGTCAAAGAGTGAAATCAATTTGGACCTCTCTGGGTCAGAATAAGGGCGTTAACATTATGTATTTTGGAGTATAACTTCATACCAAATTACAAATCTAAGGGAAAAACAAGCGGAAATATAAATAAAAATCAACAAAAAGATAAGGTAAACAATGATGTTGTCCACATTCCAGTTACTGCCATCTCAAACTTAAAACAAATGATGCATATATAATGACAGATACAAAATGCTACATGGAAAGAGGATAAAATTTGGTATTAATTAAAAAGAAATTAGGAAAACTTTGTAAACTCCTATTTACAGTTCAAAGTTGCCCAACAAGCAACAGTTCTGTTTGACAGCCATCTTAGCTGATAACCACAATTTTGATTCAAAATTAGGTTCAAGTAAAATATGTCATTTTTCTGCCGGACTAATTGCACGGGGCAATTCCGGTATTGTACCGATTCCTACTTTGCGCAGAACATATATGTCCAGGCTTAGTTTGGAATCGTTTTCCGAATAAGCATTTACCGTCATATTAAGTTTTGTTTTAGTATAAGACTTGTGGTTTTTGATACTCCGTGCAACGAATAACATAAGAGGGATGTTTTTTTGATTTTAATCGGAACATGCAAGAGTTTGTTGACAATGTACTGAGAAGAAATTATCATATAAACCTGTGCCCGAAATTTCCAACAATTTTACAAGCACAAGAAGTTATGACTCAATAAGCTTGTACAAAGACAACGCTCAAGTCATAGAATAGTGTATATAAATGAATGGAGAACGGTTTCAAATGCACCGTGAGGGCGATCCAAGCCCTCAAATAGAGTAAAGAACATCGTGTAATTTAAGGTGAATAAGTTTCGAGGGATGTTGGAAAGAATCTAAATGAGACCGATGAGTGAGTTTTGAGTTGATTAAAGGGAGGTTATTCAATACCGCTAATTTTGTTTAGGATGAACAAAATTAGCAATATTTATTACCTTCCTATATAAGCACACAAGTTCTATAATTAGCTTTCTATTTCTTCAAGTCCAAAAGATTGTGATGTACACCAGCATATGTGACCCTCAGGCGAAAGTGGGAGCCATATCCGATCTCCGTAAAACAAATTGTACTAGAGTTTTTATCCAGTGGAGTTGAACGAGAGATCGCATTTCAAAAATTAATAACTAGAAATGTAGCATGAACACAATAGATTCAGAACACTTAAATGCGAAATATTACACCAGTAGTCCGCTGCGCAAACCGCGCAGTCTGATAAGAGTCGCCACCTTTCACACTTTATAAGATGGGCCGTCCTTGTAACATTAAAGTTTGCGCGCTCAAATAGTATCATCAGCAGAGATGGTAAGCTTTTCTAATTTGAAAACTGATTTGGCATGTCTATTTGAACTAATCACGTGCTTGCAAAGTTTAACTCAACACGCCTACATTGTATGATTGTTTTACTAGAAAGTTTTTATATATTTTGGCCTTTTTTCTATCTTAAGTATATTAGGAGAAGTGATCTTTGGAGTTCATATATATATATGATATCTCAGAGATTAGCAACATTATTGATTCAGTTAACAACTTCGTGAAATTGATATTGATTACCTCCTTTTAATAAAATTTGCATACAAGTTCTATAGATAGCTTCCTATTTCTTCAAGAACCTATAACACGCTTACAAAACACAGTAAAATCGCGATTCTTCTATATCCAAATGTCGCCGGCCAGTCGGCTTTCGGATCTAGCGGTAGTGGGGGCGAAGAAAGTAAGAAGAACACCAGCTCAGATGTTGATGAATTCTATTG
Organism: Fragum whitleyi; assembly: GCA_948146395.1. Taxonomy (NCBI): domain Eukaryota; kingdom Metazoa; phylum Mollusca; class Bivalvia; order Cardiida; family Cardiidae; genus Fragum; species Fragum whitleyi. Next base: position 87,694,685 of record OX411544.1, on the reverse strand, counting down.
TATTTTGAATGGCGTTGTTGATTCTATATTTCTCAATGGAATTGAGCGTTTTTGAAAGGTTTGAGTGAGTGTTTGGAATGAATGAATAGAGCGCTGAGTGGGTGAGCGCTTTAATTTTTTTTTTCTTTTGAGGCGAATGTCGATTTCGCGTTGTAACTAACTGTAGTCCGGCAGCAAAACCCGAAATTTCACTTTAACCGTGCAATACCGTCTATAGAAAATGTTTTTACATTTTTAAAAAGAAGAGACATTGTACATCATGAATCCGGCTGATGCCACCTTGGCATCATCGGGCAACTCGCTAGAAACAAGATGGCGTCCAAGATGGCGTCCAAGCAAATTGTTAAAGCGATTTCGCCTGCTATATTGTTCTTTTTGTAGTAAAGGCTTTTAAAATCGCCCCGTAGTTGCTTAAATGAGTTAGAATATTTGAAATAATCATTCAAAAATACATTTTCAGCATGTTAACATATAATTTCTTGAAATTTAGTTAATAAAGGGAGATAATTTCACAAGAAATAGTAAGTATTTCCATATAAACGCATAGCTTACAAATTGATCCTCGGTTTTATAAATATTTCATTTCTTTTATATGATATTGTGATACTTTTTAAAAAAATATATCTTACCAAATGAATTGTCTATGTATTACATGATAGATATGCTTGTTTAATCACACGAATTGCTCTGCTTAACTCATCTTTTGCGTTGAGCAATCATCCATTCCTATTCATAATATATAAATTTAGGTTAACGGGCCTTGAATTTTCAAGGCCTACAGAGGTAGAAGTCGGTTTGTTAATAACCCCCTCCATTTCTACTCAAACCTCCCCTGCAAATTCATAGGCACAGGGAAGAGAAAAGACGCATATTCATTTATCCATTCATATGCAAAAGATTGAAAAGAAATCTCACGTTCTTTGGGATTGCAAACTTTGATAATCTGATGCAAAGAGTGCTTTGAAATTACTAATAGATTTCGTCGTCTAGAATGTCAGAACATTCATGAAATGATTAAATTATCGTAATTTTACATATATTAGATAAATATGCCCTATATGAAATCGACACCTGAAAAGCGAAGAACCTCTATTTTATCGAAATAACAACATAAAAAGGTCCTATAATTAAAATCTTTATAAATTTTCATTCTTTATTTAAAATATTTCAAGTAACGGATTTCATTTAAGTATAACACCATATTAATCAGCGACTGTTACCATTTTCAGTATGATAATCATTATATGTATAAACGTGTTTATTGATTATATACTCAGTTCCAAAAGAAAGTGAACACTTTTAAATTTCGAAAAAGTACGCTATTTACCGTCAACTAAGGATCTTTTGAGAATATATTCACAAGATTCGCAAACATTTCGGCTCGGCTGAAATTTTTGAACATGCGCGTTTTGAGTTTATCGCGAGCAGTAGATTAATATTTGATCTGAATTTGCATTCAGCTGAATTATTGCGGATTGCCAAATTAAAAAAATGCATCTTCATTAAAAGTGCACATAATGCACAGCGTGAATATACACTCAACGCGGATGAATAATGCCGGACCACAATTGATCATGATTCGACAAACTTGAATAAGCATTTGTGTTGGAATAGAACGAAGTCACCACTTTGTATCATGTAGCTGCTAAGCAACATGGGATTCTCTAGGATGTCATTGCAGTTAACGTAGCGATTACTAACATTGTCGCATTCTTATCTGTATTGAAACTCAAGTCTTAATTTGTAAACGGATTTGGTAGTCTAGTCAAACTCTACAATGTCATATAAGCACATAAATCTTCTCAGAGGAGAAGCTGTAATGAAGGGTAATCTCAAAACAGTATCTGACTTTATGTCCACATTCGACAAATTTCATCTTCATTTAATTGTTAATTACTCCCTATATTTCTTTAAACTTTTCAATAGTCTAGAGAGACACACAAAATAAAAAAAGAGAAAACGGCTTATTGTTTTTGAACTCAAAATATTGTCTTTCCACGTTTTTATCGAATCTGTCTCACAAAATGCAAAATTCCTTCATCCAGATATGTACATTGTCTGCCTTGTGTTGTAACAGACGTGGATTTCGCTAGAGACCCCAAAATGGCCCCCTGTGTTATTCAATGCAAGATATCACATGAGTGCTTCAAGAAGCTCTAGCTGTTTTTCTTTGTTTTTAAATTAAACTGAGCAAACCATTTCAGAAGAAGGATTAACCCAAGGAAAGGCTATTCATAGTTGTCCTAGTTCATATACCAGTACACATCAAATACACCGGAGAGAATGGGTGGAGCGGTAATAATTTTTAACAATACAACCATTTTTAATAGACAGCTGGCCTTGCTAAGCCCAGTTAAGTATCCTGCCAAACGACATGACCATTCTCTTGGTGGGTTCTAACCCACAAACAGCTAAAGGCCCGGTCCCACTGCACTTACGGATGCATAGGGGATGAAAAACGTATGAAAATATTTACATCCGTTGAAAAGACGCTTTGCATCTGTTTCTTACCCTGTAAATACACTTTGCATACGTTCTGTCCGTCCATCCATTGTGATATCATCCGCGCAAAAAGTTTTGAGTTGCACAAAGATTGTGAGGATAAACCTTCCGCTATGTACGGTGTAAATGCGAAACAATACGAGGAAGAAACGCTGCGTATACGAAAGCATCCATTATACTTTAGCTCTATCCCCAATCCATTCGTTGGGAATCCTTGAAACTCTCATTCGCTTTGGATGTAAACGTACACATGATGGGTTTATTAAGTATATAGAAGGGGGAGTAACACGGATATTAAAGTATGTAGGCGTATGCATCACGTAAGACTTAATGATCCGCGCTGCATCTGTTTTCTTTTCGCTCAGCATACGTTGTGTATACGTCCAACGCTTTATGCATCCGCTCTTTCCTCTATTAGTATACGTCCAAATTATACCGGGTAACCTCTTCTGAGCTGTCATCCGCTCTTATCCGCAGGGCTCCAGATGAACATCCACTCATCATCCAGGCTACATACTTTACGCGTCCGATATTTTCCGTTCTGTTTTCGCAAAGTTCTGCCACTACTATCAGTTATTATCATACGTATGAAAACGGATGGAAATTTCACTCTTCCGTCGTGTCCGTTTAGCATACGTATAGCCACTGTGCAATATATCAAACGTTAAGGCCTAAAAGTATGGTTGTTTTTTTATAATGTCTTTGTTTCTTTGTAAGAATAGGTGTAATCGGACAGAACCCTGATTGAAATCGATGAATTATTTCAACAACACACGCCGCCTGAAGTGACATGCAACATATCAGACCTTTAGGACTAATGGTTTTGTAGGAGAATAATTTTAAATATTGTCTTTATTTGTGGCATTTCGATAATCAAAATTTTTAATCGACTTAATTATTTTTACAACTATCGCAGAACTTTCACCAAAGGTACACCGCTATAAAATGTTAGCCTGATCGGCACAGTGGTGTCTGAAAGGAAATTGAAATAAATTGCTGGACGGATGACAGGCGAATGTCGTTGACTGAACAGAATAGTCCACCATGAGACTTTAAATTGTGATTCAATGACTGTTTTGACTGTTTTTCATTAATTTCCGTCACTATCGCTTTTCTTTAATAAAATCAATATTCGGCCTATCTATTGAGCCTATTTTTTGTATGTACATATATAAGAGTATTGGGTTATGTTACTTCAAGTGCACAAACGCGACTAAATTGTATTTAACTGATACAACAGACTTAATGTTTTTCAGAATAAAAAAAAAACTTTATGAATTTGATAGTCATGAAAACTGACAGTATTTGAAATACGCGCGTTATCCGCGCCGTTTTAATTTAATCGTCTTGCAAATGATAGTAGATAGCAAACATAATTATATATTAATGTGTCTCGTCTGGATTAAATGGATTACCTTGCATTTGAATCACGTCTCTCCAAACTCATCCCTTATCCATCCTGTTTGAATAATATTCCCTTTTATCCGTTTTGGCGGCCATATTATATATGATTCATGCTTATTTTTATACAACGCACATCTTTTTTTGAGTATAAATAACGCAAGTATGACATGTATGTAATTTTGAATATCATTTTGTAGTTTTTTGAATTATGTCTCGACTACATATGTAACAATCATTATATAGAACAATACTAATTTTGGCAGCCATCTTTGCCTTTGGCGGCCATATTTTAATTCCACTGCATGATAGAAACATGAAAATATTCTGAGTTTGAGTTTCATGAAATTCAGATACCATTTTAAATTAAATCTCAACTACATAGGATAAGCACAGTAGAAAATCAATTTCTTTGGCTGCCATCTTGAATTTTGGCGGCAATATTATATTTCTATTTCGTAACTGAACCAATAAATATCTGAAGTCCTACCCTTCTTCAATTCCGATACAATTTGGATCATTTTGAATCATTTCCTAATCGCATAGAATAAACATTGTGGAAATAGTACTTAATTTGGCAGCCATTTTGGATTTTGGCGGCCATCTTGGATTGCCCAATGATGCCAAAGTGGCATCAACCGGTTTTCATATCTGCATGACCATATCTACAACTTTCAGCAATAAAATATTCTATAGACGCTATATCAAGGTCATGCTCTGGTGCTGCCGGACTACTGTAAGTTTTGTTAATTCATCTTTTTTTTAACCTTATTGTTATTCAAATTGATCGTTTGTGTAGATTGGCGAAATTTTGAAATATCCAGCGATTTCATTGGTCTAAATGGTATGCCGAACACTAATTACAAAATGAAGTAATAAATTACTCGTGCCAATCTGACGAGCATGGTGGTGTTTTATAAAGAATGCAAACCCATAAGTATATAAAAAAAAAAACATTCCCACATAATGTCGCTTTTTTACACCTGTGATTAAATACACTCTTAAAAATCAATCTGTTCTGGAAATTGTTTCAAACAATTTCTCCATTTCAACAAATATAACAAATGTCACATAGATAACATCCTGTTTTCTACCGAAAAAGGCAAATATTCCTTTTGAATTTCACGAACTAAAACCTTCTTTGAAACTGGATGAGTCACTAATCTTGACGTGTGGTAATGGGCTAAGATAAACTCGTCTTTCGGAGTCAAAAACGTATTGACTAAATAAAGAATGTGTGTTTGTATTTCCGTTTTTTTATTGTCGCTTCGGTAGCACACCCCCTAATAAGCGTTGCGCCAAAAAGGCAGCAAGATGTTAGCAGAATGATAGTGCCAAAACTACTGCTGAGGTCCGCTACGATTCTTTGACTTGCTCGATGTAAAGCACGTCTTAACCGAAAGACAGATAGTATGTTAGTGTTTCTGCTCGACAATCGAACCCACGATGTCGGACTTTGCGTGATTTGGAGTCATGTGTTCTACTGACTAAGCTAATGGGAACTGACAAATATGGAAAGGGCAGCATTGCCATCTAATAGCATAAGGGAGATAACCTTGTCTGTTATTCGCGTGAATATTCGATTACAGGTTATCTGGATTATAAATGAGAAAAAATAAACTACTTTGATTTGTATTTGTGAGCCGTCACGCGAAAAGGGACCATCCGAGATCGTCAATAAATATCTAAAAAATAGATTGGTTCTAGAACAGGCAAAACAGTTGTCGCATTTCAAAAGTTCTTTCACGTGAAGGCATTTTGAATATTCTAGATTCAGACAATTAATAAAGTACGAAAAGTTTCGACCATAGTCAGTCTACGCACTCTTCGCTGTCCGACAAGAGTTGACGCTTTACACACTTCTCAGATGGCTCCTCTTTGCCTGGCGGGTCACTTTTTTTCGAGCTTTTGAGGAATAACCAGTTAGTAATTATTTATTTCGCACAGCGATTCATCAAGTAATTAATAAATCAATAAAATTTAATGTATAAATTAATTTCATTTAATCAATTATAAATCAATTAATTCAGTTATACGTCCATCCGTTCATTTATAAGTAGAATTCGCTATTTTGACTCGTCGATTGTATACAAATGTACTGTAATCACATGTCAAAACCGTATTCGAGTTATAGTTCATTCGTTTGATAGTTCATTCTTTCATAAACGTAAACATTGGTAAACGGGATAAATTGTTTAAAGTTTCCGACTTTAACAATTCGATTGTATTTACATTGATGCTATACAAGTTAAACATATGAAGCATTTTGTGCGTGCAGCGGCTAATTAATTGGGAAAGGCGAATTAGAAGGATGATCAGTAAGTATCCGATCCAGATAGGCATCGTTAACCACAGTCATATATATATATATGTGCTAAAACTTCCCTATGTTGCACTCAATGTTGACTAATAGTTAATTTCCTTATGCTACAACGCCAACCGTACATAAAACTCAGGAACTACAGCTAGGCGAATCGTGAAATAGACAAGTTGAATGATTGAGCATGTTTTGAATGATTTTCATGGGAGGTAAAACATTGGACGCTTGAAATCAACACCAGATAATAATGCATTCAATTATTTTCTCGATTTGATCTAAATGTTGATCATTTTGACCAATTTCAAAGCGTTCTGAACAATTATGAAGTGGTTTTGAGTGATATGGATGAGTGTTTCGAATCATTGATTGGAGCGCTGAACAAATTATTTTGAATGGTTTTGATCGAGAAGAGTGTCAACTTAACGACATGATTATCTGATCGGTATTGACTGACATGTGGCCCTTTTAGTTAAAACATTTGCGTAGGGGTCTTTCAGTAATAAACACGGTTATATACAGATCGTAGTATCAAAAATATTGGGTAGAGAAAGGGATCATAATGGAATATATGACTTTAAGGCCCATGTAGAAAAATATGAAGTTTTCTGAAATAGCTCCTAGAATAAATAATATGGAGAAAGCGACAAAGTAAATTCTTTTGGAATAAAACTGAATGAGTGAGAGGAGAGAATTTTGAATGAAATTAAGGGGAGGTAGTAACATTATAAAAAAAGAAACTTTGGTGATGCATTTGGCACGCCGGAACACTTGCAAAGCGGGACATAATTTGCAAACAGTGCACCTCCTCATCATGAACGTAGGGCTGGTTCAAGACAAAGCCTCATTGTTGTGACATTCTTTTTAACGGATTTGGGCCCTTTTGGGATTAAAAGTCTTTGGTAAAAGTTTACGTCAAATTGACGCATACGTTTTGTACAATCTCTGTTTCCACAATTGCTCTTTCTCAGAAAATTTAGCCTGTGCGTGACACTTCCAACAATTTCAAATATGCGCAAAGCAAAGACTCAGTCAGTCACTTTTCACTTAGTAGATGAATAAGATCTAAAAGTATAAGTAGACCATCAGGTAACTTTATATTTACAGTATAAGGATGTCTACTCTTGTCAACGTTTGCACCTCATGGACATTTCAAATTGTTGGAAATGTCACGCACAGACTCAATTGGTACATGCTTTTGAGAACATTTATCAACATTTTGACAAAGATCCATTTTTGTTACATTGGGAATTTTAATTCTATTGGCTCATGTATTAAGTTGCAGTTGTCATTTATCCGCCAGAGCTTCTTTTTCTACTATGGTTATAGATTTGTACAGTTAACAACATAGTGAATTGAATGATTGTGTGGAGCGAGTTTTGAGTAAATTTAATGGGATGTAATACTATATCGCAAATTTTGTTTTGAATTACGTTGTTGATTCTATATGGTTCAATGAGTTTGAGCGTTTTTGAATGGTTTGAGGTAGTGTTTGGAATGAGTGAATGGAGCGCTGAGTGAGCGATTTAGAATGGTTTTGATTGAGGTGAGTGTCAATTTCACGATGTAACTAGATCTAACTGTAACCTACACATTCTTTTCTGACTATGATATGCGAATCTAGACAAAGGGTCCTTATTTTATTTATTTATGTGGTATATACACTCCTCAAATTTGCTAAGCGGACACTTACATTTTTGGTCATACTGTTCATAATATTTTCCGTATGGTTTCAACCAGGTCTTACCCGAATCATGTAGCCAACGTATTTGAGAAAATGACTGGCGGAAAATTTGCATTTCTTTTGGTTTGTCGGAGTCAAAAGGTGTTTTGCTACTGTTATCAATCGATGAATATGTACAGTTAATATTATCGAAAATTGATAAGTCGAGTGTTTTGGAATGATTTTGGAATGAAATTGAATGAGTGGAACGAACGAGTTTTTAGTGAAATTTACGGGAGGTAATGCAATATCCATAATTCCATCCAATTCGACGAAATTTGCGATACTAGTATTAATTACACTTCTTTAAAAATCTACGTTATTGCCTATCCGTGTAATAATATGTGTTTTGATATACCGGTAAATGCAAATTTCTCTTAAAAATAGCAACTTTGTGACTCTTGGAATCGAGGTTACAGGGATTCGACTGCTTCTAAAAGACTCCCCGATGCATATTTTTACAAAACAGTGGGTCAAGGTGTGGGTTGAAAGAACATCGTTTGAACAGAAAAGTCCAACTTGAATATAAAAGAGAAAAGGTGGGAAAGGAGGAAAATGTAAGATGATCGCTTAGAACTTTTGAGTAGTGTATATCCCTTTATAATTTCAGAATTACTATTCTACATACAAGATATTTTTTTACTTATGTAATGTTGTAAAACTTTACGCATGTGTTCAGCGATTGGTTCTTACACTTTTTGCAAATATTCATTACTTTGATGTCGGTCAAAGGATGTTTTCTCAATGTCATCATTTACAGTTGTTCAATCTAAATTTCGATGGACAAGTTTAAGAGAGTGATCAAAGGTCAGTTTTCTCTATACAATTAATTACATCGTGTAGTTGACATTCATCTCATTCAAAACCATTCTAAATCGCTCACTTAGCGCTTTATTCATTCATTCATTCATTCATTCAAAGCACTCACTCAAACCATTCACAAACGCTCCAAAATCACTCAAAAGATAATATCACCAACTTCATTCAAAATAAATTTAGCTTGTTAAAAGGCGATTTAATTGAAATAATTGAATTTTTGTGCCTTTTATTGAATCTTGAAGACAAATGAAGCTATTTAAAGAACTTGTATGCATATCATATTAAAGGGAGGCAATAAATACTGCTTATTTTGTTCATCCTGAACAAAATTGGCGATATTTGATTACCCCCCCTTTAATTTCACTAAAATCTCGCTCAACTCACCCAATTTCATTCCAAAATCATTTACCTTGTCAATTTCACGATGCTGTTAACTAAACTTGTATAGAGAAAACCTTTAATCTTCTATCACTCATCTATGCCTGTATAACTAATGTGTCATTTGAAATACGGCTCAGTTATTTCGTTGTATATTTACAAAGTTTACTTCTACAGAACACCTGTTTGATAAAGTTTCTGAACTCCATGTTGAATAGTCCATAAACAAATGGGTTAGTAACACTATTCAGAAGGTACGATCTATAACAAAGCATAGTAAATAATGTTGGCGTAGAATCAAAGTCACTTTGTAGAACACTGACCAATGAGAGGGATAAATACGGTATGAAACTAATAACGAATATCGCATGGATAACAAATAGCATGATCGTTGTTTTAAAGTTTCTTTTGCTCATTCGTTTAGTCTTTCGGATAGTGTTAGGACCCACCGACATAGTTGTTGAGCTGATTACGTCGAACGAAGATGCAGAGGGCGTTATGTTTCCATCTATACTTTCTTTTGAAACATCCTCTATTTCGACCGACACCGACTTGTCCTCTGTGTTTCTTAAAGAGTTCGAGCCTGCTGGTAATATCTTTGATTTACGGTCTTTCTTTCTGTTGTTGTAATTCCATATGGCGCGACCGATTAATCCATAAAGGACAAAGAGAGAAATAGCCCCACAGAAGAAAATAAGCAAATGTACCGCGTGCATTGCTAGAATGTAATATTGAAGGTTCTGTTGTTTTGTTGTGTCACATACAAACACCGTTAGAGATAAGTTGTGAGCTAGTGTTACGTTATCGGTTACTGATTCATTAAAAGCTGCTCCCGGTATTGACAACAAAACTGATATAACAAACGATACTGCTATGGCAATGTTTGAATCTCGGATTGAATACTGTACATCATGTGGCCGACACACCATTCTGTGACGAAATATTCCGATGGATAGAAGGATGAATGCTGAAAATTCTGCTGTGAAATAATTAATCCCCACGTTCAGTTTACACAGGGCATCGCTTGTATACCGGTACGTGTATTTAAATATCACTATGTTTTTCGGCATCAAAAAGCAAATCACAGTGTCTACGATCGCTAAAACAACAATCAATTGGGTTGACGGTGTGATATGAGCTTTCTTCCTGTAGAAAAACACAACCAGCAAATTGCCGATTAGCCCCGTGACAGTGAATAAAACAATCAATACATCCAACGGTATCATCTCATTTGCCTTTCGACGGCTTTCTCTTATAAGTAAATCTCCAGAAACCCGCGACGGCATTGCCGAGGAGTTACTTGCGTCATCCATGACTGTCTAGAAATTATCCACTATATAATAAATGTAATTTGCTCTCCTTTGTTGGGATGACACGAATTTCGTTTCCTTTGACCATTTATGGAAGGAAGTTTTCAATAATTTCAATTGCTAGATTTCGTGACAATTTGTTACGGGCATCTCATGAGAAAACGTACTAGTTAATAAAAATTATAATCTGTAGGTTTATATGTGAAAAAGAACATGCTTATACACATATCAAATTCTTCTTACTTTAGAGATTTCAGAGGTGCGGGTGGTATTCTGTTACTGAATAATTTATATTTTATATACATGTACTTCCTTTGAGATGAGCTACTATAAACTAGTCAAACAGTGTTAATGCGGGAAACGTTTGTTTTATTTCTCCTAAAAGCAACTGAGTTTTATTTGCATTTAATTTGATATTGATGACAAACTGATTTTTTTTCTAATTTCTAAAAAAAGTGTCTAAATTTGTTGTCTATTTGATACACAGATCTACATGTATAAGCTTTATAAAACTAAGAACAACCTATAATGGCGACTCACTTTGATCAAAATCATTCTTAATTGAACAACGATCACTTAATTAATTAATTAATTAATTAATTAATTAATTAATTAATTAATTAATTAATTAATTAATTAATTAATTAATTAATTAATTAATTAATTAATTAATTAATTAATTCATTCATTCATTCATTCATTCATTCATTCATTCATTCATTCATTCATTCATTCATTCATTCATTAATTCATTAATTAATTAATTAATTAATTAATTAATTAATTAATTAATTAATTAATTCATTCATTCATTCATTCATTCATTCATTCATTCATTCATTCATTCATTCAAAACATTCAATTAACCCCATAAATTATTCAAACCATTAGAAACACTCAAAAATCACTAAAATCAACTACATTCAAATCATTCTAAGAATTTTTTTATTTCTCTGATTTGCTGGAATTTTGAAGCGTCTGATTGGTTCTTGGAGACGAATAAATATAGTTATAGAACTTCTATATATATTTATTCAAAGGGGATGTAATAAATGTCTCCAATTTCGTTCATCTTGATCGAATCAGCGAAATTCTATTTATTCCCTTTAATTCAATTTTTAAATCATTCATCCTAGTCATCCAACTTCATTTAAAATCCCTTCTAAAATCATGCAACCAGTCAATTTCACAATGCACTTAACTGTAATTCAGAAACGATGTAATATGGAAAGACAATTAGAACCATAACAGTGACAAAATTCGGTATGCATTTGAAGGGCACATGAGTCGCGCATCTCTTCTTATGAAGAAGGAAAGTTAAATGACCCGGCATTCGAACTTGGAGCCCTCGTATTAAGAGTCAACCCCGTTACGGACTGGGACTTCACCCACAACAAATCTTCCTACACATTGCTTAGGTCAGGTTTGCTGGTTATAATTATAATCTTGAACACATTTTTTTTCCTTTTCTTCTTCTTCTTTTTTATTCCTTTAAAGATACTGTGTATATTGTGGCTTAAATTGATTGCAAAAATAGGAATATAATAAAAAATAATCAACGAGGGTAACAAAAAACATGTTCTACTTTGACAACAAGAATGAATGATAACATCCGTAACCAGCGCTTAGTTCTTCATCAGAAGTTGATTTTCAAATGAAGAGCAAGCTAGGCTGAATCGTGAAAAAAAATACATTTTAGTCTTAAAACAATCATGAATGACAATGAAATCTGAAAGATTATAAAGGTTCCGCTGTCTTTAGAAACTAGAATAGATAACTTCCTCTGGTGAACTCTATTGTTTGCTTGTTTTATGTGATTTGAAACACTGATAGTTATTTTATGACAATAGCTTACAAATATAGAAAAGATGTCAATTGTTGCTTTACGCGAATCTACGTATCCATGCTCTTGGTTAGGCGATGTCTCGTTAGAGACGATTGTCAAGCACCAGTCCTGGGTCAAAACACTGTAAGCTGTTTGCCAAATATTCCAAACTGTGCGTGCAAATCGGGGTAAAATTGGCAAACAGTTTGCACCATTTTATCATCATGAACTCAGAGCAGTATTCTTCATGATACAGTTAACAACATCGTGAAACTGAGAAAGGTGAATGATTTTGCAACGATTAAGGAATGAAATTGAATGAGTGTGTTAAGCAAGGTTTGAGTGAAGTTAATGGTAGGTAATCCAATATCGCAAATTTTGTTCGGGATGAACAAAATTAGCTATATTGATTACCTCCCTTTAATTATATGCATACAAGTTCTACAGAAAGCCCCCCATTTCTCCAAGAACCTACTAGACGCTTACAATTTGAATTATATCGGTAAAACGGCATTTTATTTCTATCCAAATTCAGTTTGAATGACGATGTTGATTTTATATTTTTCAATGGGTTTAAGCTTTTTTTAGCGGTTTGAGTGACTGTTTGGAATGAATGAACGGAGCGCTCAATGAACGACCTAAAATGCTTTTGATTGAGGTGAATGTCAATTTCACGATGTTGTTAACTGTAACATACCCCAGTTAAGGTTCATGTAAAATATTTAAGACCAAATTTAAAGGTCAAAGAAAAAGTAGTATGTGCAGTTATATCATATATCAAATGAAGATATTTATGAGCAAACGTACTTAAGCAATATAAGACTATCCTAGCTATAGCAGTATTGTGGAAAAGGGTCATTTTTTACAGAACAAGCAACTGCATGACGGCTGGTTAAAATTTGCTCATATTTTAACAAAATACAGTCTAAAGTACTACCCAGGTACTCCTACAAACTCGGACCAAAAACGTAGTCATGCAAGCAATTTATTTTGACTTTTTTTATAAATACATATTTCATATATGTCATTCTAACAAGTGAACGTATAGATCTATGTAAGGTAAGGCGTATAAACACATCATAATTGGACATTAGTAGTTTATAATCTGTAAGGTTGGTTAGCAATATATCAATTTCTCTGTCACAAAATGTTACATATATAGTTATTTATTATAGAATATTGACTTCAAAAAATTATAATTTGAAATTAATCTCAGAAAATATGTAACAATATTATGGAGTGATTTTGCCCCATACCTAACATCTATTTTAAGACATACCAACCCGGTTTGACATGTAAGTGGACAAAATAAATGGAAATTGATTGTTTCAAAAGAGACTTTGGAGACTGAGTTGTATATCTAAGGCTGTAGCAGTACCTAGTAGGTACATTTGTCTAAAATTTGTTCATATTTAGGCAAATTTTATCGAGCTGTAATGAATTTGTTGGTTTTGAACAAAACGTCCCTTTATCATAATGTTATGGCTATTCTGTTATGAGAATTGGCCTATTATATTATGCAACTGCTTGTGCCCATCAACAGCTTCAATTTGATATAGTGTTTAGTTTGGCAAACTGTCTTTTTTGTAAATATACTACTCAAAATTTGATAAGTACCACTTATAAGATTGCTCTTAATTTTTACCTGACAAAACAGTTGGAAAATTCTTCTGATAATGAAAACAATATGTTTATTCGACAAAATGTCTGAATTTAAAAGTGAAAGTGATAGCAAACTATATGAGCAGAAGAGTGGTTTAAACTTTGAAGGGGGCTATAATTGCGGTAAGCTCGAGATGAAAGATAAATAAGCATAGCTGTCAAGGGTCCCTGAATGTCAGGAGTGTGATCAAACGTGCTAGGGGCCAAGGGGCTGCTAGGGCCCCCCGGTGGGTCCAGGGCAAAGCCCTGACCAGGGGTCCATGGGACCGGAGGCCCCCGGAAAACCATGGATTTAAGTGATGCTAGTGACTTTTGGGGGACATTTTCTGAGTAAAACTTTTGGAAAATTTATATTTTAAATCAATTCAGTATACGACAATATCATTATAAATGCATGCGACGGTCACAACCTCAGAGCAAAAAAGCATCTTCGGTAATTAAAAAGTACTGGGTTTGTAAAAAATTCGGCGGACCACTTACTTTCTTTTACAACATGGCACCCCGAACATCAAGTCAAGCAAATCATCTGTTCGGGCATGACAATAAAATGATTTTTTTTTTCTTTTTTTCTGTGTGTGTGTGTGTGTGTGTGTGTGTGCTTTCACGTTCCAAGCAGGAAAGGTCGGGTGTCATTTCTTTAAATTATAAATGTAATCTAGCTCTATTTTGAAATAACGACTCGGTTGATGTTAAATGTTGATCAGCGAAGATCCCTGAGGTGTTTAATTACGTTTATAAATACGTTAGAGTTTTTTGTAAACTTTTTCGAGATCGGTAAGGTTGAAGTGAAAGTAGAATGCATTAACAGGAAATAAAGTCAAAGGACATGCGCACTAACAAGAGAAACTGAACTAGATGCCTATGTCATCTTCCGTCAGGTGGCATTTTCAGTTGATGATATATAGAAATAACTTATTTCATATGATTTTTAAAGTTTCTTTTTATTCTTTTTAAAATGCGCGTGATTGAATCAGCGAAGCGTGGGAGCGTGAATCAGGTACGAAGTGCGTGTGTCACACGCGTGTGACATGACAGGTATGAATAAGTTGGAGGTTTTTTTTCAAAAATGGAGGAATTTGGTCTAATTCTGCTGTAAAAGAGCTAGTTTTAGTGGCAAAATTACATTTTTACCATATCAGACTCTCAATAACCTTTTTTGGTGCTAATGAAATATTAGTCTGCCCAACCGTGGTTATTTGCTACACAGCCAGAATTATGATTGGCTTGACTAGGCAGGCATACATTGCAGCCTGTAACATTTTCAAATCATCTGCAAGCACGTTTTAATCTCTGGACTTAAATAGACAGTCCTATTCCTCTGAAATTGTAGTCTAGACGTACTCTTTGTAAACTACTCCCTGGCTACTGCGGATGGATATTTTAGTGCGCTAGATTAAATAAAAACCTAGGAATCTTTTCCAGAGGAGAGCATACACATCTAAGATGAGGAACAAATCATTGTGCCTTTTTAAACGATTTGTAGGCCGTTTTCCATTGCACTCCTATACACCACAAGAAAAACCCATCACTGTTTCTGTACCTAAATGTCATGACCAACGGCGAAGACAGATACGGAAAGGTTATAACAATATCTGTATTATCAAGACATCAGAAATCGAACACACTTATTCAAATGAAATATTGGGTAAAAATGCAACTGTTTGAAACTTGCATAGCTATGTTTTACTGAACATGATTTGGAATGCTTTTATAAAGACACTTTGTTGGCGGTTTCTGGATTTATCAAAGAAAAATCTGTTCGAATCACATTAGGCAAGACATTTATGGAAAGAGGGGGTCAACGTAGAATACCCGTAGAAAGCAACTTGAAGAGAATCGACTATCTACCAAAGACCACAGACTTTCAATCAGTTGACCACAATTTGAATATGCAACAAACTGC
Source organism: Fragum whitleyi (assembly GCA_948146395.1). Classification (NCBI taxonomy): domain Eukaryota; kingdom Metazoa; phylum Mollusca; class Bivalvia; order Cardiida; family Cardiidae; genus Fragum; species Fragum whitleyi. The sequence goes on along the minus strand of OX411544.1, from coordinate 87,678,845 downwards.
GGCGAATTCCTGCTTGATCGAGCAAACCACGGTGGTGCGGCTGTAGCAGGCAACCCTCGATCGGTCGGTTCAAATCCCAATTTTAAAGAATGGGAAGGCTTGATAAAAGTCTAGGAAGCAATTCTTTATTTCAAATCTAAAAGAATAGCATACACAAGCAGTTGTTTAGTTCAATCAAGTCTGATTCCACTCTGAGTAATTCCGTATTATTATCCCTACCAATTTTAAAGCCTTGTTCCGCTTCAAAGACTCGTCAATCCATTTTTTAGCAAAAAATTGTAGTCCAATGAACGTTTTTCAGAATCAAAACAAAGATTCTGATATTCGGTTTGGGGTAAAAAATTACCACAATATTAAAAGTTGTCCTTATCAAATTTAAAAGTAGTATATAAGCAGCATTGAAATTGGTTCAAAAACTCTTTACATGAACCTTAAGCCTAATTCACATTTTGGCTTTTACACCTTTTTTGTAAATAAAAGCGCATTAGAATTATTATAGTCTTTGTCTTTTTGTCGTCGTCAATGTTGTCGCCTTACTAAAAGTTTGACATTTTGTGAAATCCCATGCTATTGCAATGTACCAAATGCATTCACTTGAAACGAATTCTTACTCTAAAAAGGCGACATATACTTTCGAAAACATTTCTGTATGAAGAATGATTTGTTTTCGTTTAAGATTATTTGTCTTATAGCCATCACCCAGCAGCAAAGAGTAATTATCCACGTGGGATTCTCTTTATTCCTATTCTTGTAACAAACAAATTTATCAATATACCGAGACTTGCAGATTTTCGTACTTAAACAAACTTCCAGATATGCATATATGGTGTATTATTACATTAAATATCATTGTGAAATTTATATCCACCCCCAACAAAACCATTCTAAATCACGTGTCCAGTGCTTCATCTATTGCATTCAAAATTCTCCAAATTCTTTCTATTTTGCCTGAATGATTCAAACCCATATGATCAAATCATTCCAAGCTTTTACTACCTGACATAGATTGGGTGTGGTTGGGTTTGTGAAGATACAAAACGATCTATTTATAGAAAACTATGTAAGTGGATTTCAACCAATCAGGGCCGAAAAAGTCCTTAGGTCCTTGTTCGTGGAATTTGGATTGAACCCAGAAAATGGGCGTGGCAGCGCGGGGCTTAACGTGACTCCAAAATCTTAAAATGTCTACTCGGTATGCAATGGGCTGATTTCAACCAAATTTGGCAGAAATGATCTTTTGCTGACCCTTCTTGGAACGTGTTCACGCAATTTTAATTGACCGAAATTTTGGCGTAAGAGATGGACTTATTTTGACCGCGAAATCTGTAAACGTCTCCTCCTTAGTAAACAATGAGCGGAATTTCAACCTAACTTGGCAGAAATGTTCCTTAGGTGACCCATCTCAAATCTGGTAATGGAATTTTGATTGACCCTCATATATATAGGCAGGACAGGGCATCTTTTCATATTCATATCTTTAAAATGTCTGTACTCACAGACCAATCCGGCAATTACAATTGATTTTGGTATAATGTCACCCTCTTTTTAAAATCGGGTTCGTGAAAATATGTTCGGCCCATGAATATAGTTTTTACGTGGTGGGGCCTTTTGCACTGTAAAACCTGTGAACAAAGTCACCTCCTTCACCAAAAGACTATTTTCAAATTTTGTTCTTTTCCAAAATATTTTTAGATTGCTGATAGGGCCATCATAGTTTGTTTATTTTCAATGAGAAACGCTGAAATTACATCTCCTCAACCTCTGGGTATAGTTACAGTTTGTTACATCTTGAAATTGGCATTCACCCCAATCATAACCATTCTAAATCGCTCACTCAGCGCTCCATCTACTCATTTTTAACACTCACCAAAACCATTCAAAAACGCTCAAACCCATTGAAAAATATAAATCAGCAATTTTGATTTGAGATAAAACGCCATTTCTCAAACATAATTCAAATTGCTAGCGTCTCATAGGTTCTTGAAGGAACAGGAAGCTATGTATAGAACTTGTATGCATATCTTATTAAAGGGAGGTAATCAATATCGTTAAATTTGTTCATCCTGAATTCACTCAAAACGCGCTCCACACACTGATTCAGTTTCATGCCTAAATCATTCCAAAATCATTCACCTTATCACTTTCAGGATGTTGTTAACTGCAAATGGAACTTTGCCAGAATGTTTCTTGGGCTATATCCACCGGACTAATAAGATTCAAATGAACTTTTTGGGACCATTCTGGCCCTCTTGTTTTCTGCAGAAATGCGATTGAGAATTTTGTACACGTAGCTGAACATTATGAGGCTTTGTGTCGTATCAAAAAAAATCAAGTTCTATGGCGAAAGAATGTGTCGACGTATTTTAAGAGGATATACTGGTACTGGTACATGTACTAGTAGATCTTGTGAGTTCTGAAAAACTCGTCTTCTATATCTCTTCTTAGTCTCGACTTATTTTTCGTCCGCCTTCCGGGTTTTAAGTTAGACACTATTGAGGTATTGTTTATGACAGTCGTTATTCGGTAATGTATTATTCTTAGTAGATTTCAGTGGTGGTATATTTAACACTTTGCGTAAGTCTATCATACTTGGACTTGAAATGTAGAACAGTTTGTGAGTTTAAAATATAGTCAGGCAAACTGTTCCAATTGTTGACAGTTCTCACACAAAAAGAGTTCATCCTGACAGTTTTAAAGGCTCTTGGTTTCATTAGTTTTTTTCAGTTACCACGAGTGCATGTGTCGGAGAATTCAAAACGTCCGTTTGTAGAGATGTCATCTATATTTTGTACTATTTTAAAGACTTGGATCATGTCCATGCGATTTCTTCTGTACAGCAAAGTTGTTAATGATAGTTTTTCAAGTCTTTCTTCATAACTAAGGTTTGATAATCCTGGTAATACTTTGGTAATCCTTCTTTGTACATTCTCAATGGCCCTAATATCCTTTTTAAGTGTTGGATACCAAACGAGATTTCCATAGTCCAATAAAGGTCGTATAATCGTTTTGTAAAGAATTAATAGGGTCTCTTTGTCCAGATATGAAAATGAACGTTTTATTAGACTTGAATGAGTTGATGAGGCGATTAATAAATTCGGTATCTTATGAGCACATTTTTGATATTCTATTTATAATAATATAATTCGAAGTATTTCAGAGAATCTTCATTACTTTCACGACATCAATTGTTAATTTCCTCCATACAATGTATCGCATATCGCAGATCAGTAGGCTTCCACCTCACTACTTATAATTTCCGCTTGATATTTGTCAACTTTCTAAGTAATAAGTAATTTTAAGTCGGTCTAAACTGATGGCAAGTACAGGAGGGTGCGAATATTTAAATTCCTTTTAACCGATGTATAAAAAACATTGTGAGAAATTAAGTGATTGCTTTTTAGCTATTTAATTGATTTCTTCACTTCAACAATACATTTATTCTTGCCACTTTTCAATGGCGTAAAAATGCGGATTGTGCTGTAATGTGTTACCGTTGATGAACAAAATAAGCGATATCTATTACATCCTTTTAATAAAATATGCATACCAGTTCTATAAATAGCTGTACGGAAATTTCTTTAAGAGTAAATCAGACGTTCATGATTTCAATAGTTTCAGTTAAATTGCCATTTTTTTAGCTTTACATATTTTGAATGAAGATATTGATCTTATCTTTTGAGTAATCTTGGAGCGTTTTGAATGGTATGAGTGAGTGTTTTGAATGAATGAATGAATACATGATTGAAGCGCTTAGTGATTTAGAATGTTTATGATTGAGAGGAATGTCAATTTCGCGATGAAACTAACTGTAACAAAAAGTTTTGTTCAATAAAATCCATTACTTGTCTGAACAGCATTCTCGATCAAGTGTGCAGCTAGTTATATCGTGAAATTGACATTCGTCTCAATCAAAACCATTCTAAATCGCTCACTCAATGCTCCTTTCATTTATTCTAAACACTCACTCAAACCATTCAAAAACGCCTCAAAACCACTTAAAAGATAAGATCAACAACTACATTCAAAATGAATACTGCTAAAGTAAAATCGATATTTCACTGACATTGTTGGGATTTTAATCGTCTGATTGGTCATTGGAGAGATGGAAAACTTTTTATATAACCCGAACTAATATTTTATTAAAGGGAGGTAATTAATATCTAAAATTGTGTTCATCTCGAACAAAATTAGTGATATTGGTTAACCTCCCTTGAATTTGACTGAAGACTCGCTCCACATACTCGTTCAATTTCATTCGAAAATCGTTCCAAAGTCATTCATCTTGCCAATTTCACGATGTTCTTAACTGTAAGATTGACACAAGCTTTTTTTTATAAGTCTTTGCCCGTTTGTACAGTTACTAAAATCGTGAATTTTTTATTCACGAAGATCAAAACCATAATAAATCGTCCGTTCAGCATTCAATTCATTCGTACCAAAGACTCACTCATCCCATTCAAAAACGCCCCGAATTCGTACAATTCAAAGCCATAAAACTTTTCAACGATTTTATTGGCTGGTGTAGGTTTTAAAGTGTCTGATGGTTCGCTGAAGACGTACAAGCATAAAAAATATTTAATACATTCGTGTAAACATAATGAATCGTTCGATCAGCATTCAATTAATTCGTACCAAAGACTCACTCATCCCATTCAAAAAACGCCCCGAATTCGTCCAAAAAACATTTCAAAATCGTTCAGAACAATCGTTATTCCATTCAAAGCCATAAAACTTTTCCACGGTTTGATAGGCTGGTGTAGGTTTTAAAGCGTCTGATGGTTCGCTGAAGACGTACAAGCATAAAAAATATTTTATTCATTCGTGTAAAAGAGATCGATAATTTCGTCAAATTAGCGATAATTGATTATCTCCCTTCAATTTCACTCCAAAATCATTCCAAAAATATTCACCTTGTCAATTTTACTATGCTAATAATTGTAATTTTACACAACGAATAAATAGAATCTAGCTCATTTGGAACCGAAATAGAGTATATGTAATAAAATCCTGTGAGTATTTCGACCACTGGCTAGACAAACTTTAATGATACATATTAGAGCGATTATCGTGACGCATTTCATTTGTCCCTCAAAGGCTAATTCTAATGTGATTATATACAGTTGAGATCATCGTGAAAATGACAGGATGAATGATCTGGAATGATTTTTTAATGAAATTGAATGAGTGTGTGGGGCGTGTTTTGAGTGAAATTAACGGGAGGTAATTATTTATCGCTAATTTTGTTCAAAATGAACAAAATTTGCGATTTTTTTACCTCCCTTTAATAAAATATACGTATATTCTTCTGTTTGTGTGTCTCCGTTTAAATCCCTACCAGCCATTAAAATCGCAGAATTTGATCGAATTGAAGAAAACGTTGATCATCTTCAACGATTCCGAAGTATCCCAGTCCTGCGTTCAGGATCACATATTGGTGCAAACAGTTTTCCAATTATACCCCCGCTTTGCACGCAAGTGCACGTTCAAAGCGGGGTATAAATGGAAAACTGTTTGCACCGTTTTGTGATCCTGAACGCAGGGCTGGTACAAAGTTTCTTCTCGTCGAAGCTCATATTACAAAAAGTCGTTCCTCCTTAGCGGATATGATGTAATACAAACTGGACTGCTTATCACATATATCTTTAAGAACGTGGGCGATTCAAGTGAAATATGATATAAGGGAAGTATGATTTAGGTATGTATACTAATTGTACCAAAAACCGCCTTAGTCATACAAAAAGGGCAATTGAAATACACATGACACTTTCTATTTTTACATGTACGAATCTTTCAAGGTATTGAAAACAACTCATTTCCGGGTAATAATCTGAATAGTTATACAAAAAAGGACAATTGAAATAAGAATGCACATTATATTTAACGAATCTTTCAAAGAATTGAAGACAAGTTCATTGTAGTGCAAGAATCTGAATAGTTATACAAGAAGGACACTTGAAATACAAATGACACATTATTCTATATTTATATTTACGAAATCTTTCAAAGTATTGACGATTGATTCACTGTAGTGTAATAATCTGAATAGTTATACAAGAAGGACACTTGAAATACAAATAACACATTCTACATGTATATTTACGAAATCTTTCAAAGTATTGACGACTGATTCACTGTAGTGTAATACTCTGAATAGTTATTCAAGAAGGACACATGAAATACAAATGACACATTCTATATGTATATTTACGAATCTTTCAAAGTATTGACGACAAGTTAACTGTAGTGTAATAATCTGTAAAGTCATACAAAACGGACGCTTGAAATGCAAATGACACATTCTACATGTATATTTAAGAATCTTTCAAAGAAGACAAGTTCACTGTAGCGTAACAATCCAAATAGTCATAAAAAAGAACAATTGAAATACAAATGACAAATACAATTTTTACAGATCATTCAATATGTTGAAAACAAATCACTGCCGTGTCAAAGTCTGAAAAGTTTTCACAAAAAGGACTATTGGAATACAAATGACAAGTTTTATCTAACGAATCTTTCAAAGTACACATATTTAAGACAAGTTCACTGTAGTGCAAAAATAATCTGACAATGTTAAGGTACTTACATAGGCTTCGATGAGAAAATCTTGATTACGAGCAAGTTTCACGAACCTCTCGAACCTACAGGATATGTCTCAAAGAAACATATATATAATACGTACATAATAATACGTTGACCTATCTGTTAGTTGCCAATGATCAATAAATATATAATACGTACAGAGTGTTTTGTATGAGAAAAAATATCTAACGAGACAATTATCAATTCCCACAACCGAGTTACATATTTTTTTCATACAATACACTAAGTACGTATTATATTTATCTTATAACCTCTTTTTGCCTTGCTTTCGTAGATGTTTCTAACAGAACTGCAAGTTTCTAAAAACAACCGCATTATATCTTTGTTCTAAAAATATCTATGTGATATCATAAAAATATCATACGGGATGTTATCACGCAGATATTTGTATAGTTATAAGATAAAATGATATTTTGGTAACTTTATCTTGAAGAAACAACGATTATTATGGTTGTAGAATAATTGGGCTACTTTTGTAACTACGGTAATCAGGGCTCGAGCTTATAACACTTTTCTCAGTCTCAACTGAGAATTTGCTCGAATTTAAAATTCAAATAAATGTATGAAAATAAAGATATCATCTTTTATGTTAATTCATTTAAATGAGTATTAGAACAGAATTACGGCTTAAATCTCAAATTGAAATTCGTGAGTTTTTCAAGAACTTTTCAATTTATCTTTTATGAGAAAACAGAAATAAGACCCCAACCTATATAAAAACATATAGGTACCAATTGATTTTAAACTAGTAACAAATCCTTTTTACAGATCCCAAAATTTCTACACAAGTTGATTTTTTCCTAACACCAATTTGCATTACATAAAATGTTCTTTCGGGTACTTTATGGTCGACCCTCTTTACTTGTTTTGGGGAAAAAAGTCATTGCCTAATTCAGTAGACCAAGATCTAGAATAACCCATAGTATCATAAAATCGAGGCGTGGACACATTTTGCTATACATTTGGAACACCACCTTTGAGAAAATTTTGAATTGAAAATGAAAAAAGTTTTATAACCTCGGACCCTGATGTCGAGATCTCGTGATCTCAGAAACGATTTCTCATAGTATTTTGAATATGTTGATCGTCCCTTTTGTCCCAAGGTTGGACGAAATAATTGATATTTATAAACCCCCTTTAAGGTTCATGTAAAGTGTTTAAGGCCAAATTTTAAAAAAAAAAAACTTTATTTGCCAAGAAAAAGCAGTATGTCAAGGTATGTTTTATATCAAAATGAAGCTATTCATGAGTATACACTCCTCAAAACTCCTAAGCGGCCACTTGCCTTTTTGGTCATATGTTAGAAACGAGGCATGGTTTTCACTCGTTTTTGCTTGAATAATGTAGCCAAATTATTTATGAAGGTAACAAGAGAAAACTCAGTGAAATAATTCAACAAGAAATGTTTTAGAATTTATCGAAAGTAGGAGTACCCTCGATTTCAAAGTTAATATTGGTGGGTGGGGTATTTTTTACATTTCTTGGTAGGATAAGCATTGTGTAGAACATTTAGGCATTTCTTATTAATTTTAGAAGTCTACAGGCATTGTTCAACTGATATTAGTACAAAAGATTAATAGGCATTGCGGTTTTCAAGTATCGAAAAATTCAAATTTCTATTAAAAGTGCCAATTTTGTGACATTTGAAATTGGGGGTACATGCATTTAATTAAGTCTTTAGGACTTACTGATGTATAATTTTACAAAACAATTGGATAGGATGATGACTGAATGGCCACTCTTTCGAAAGACAAAGTTCACATTTCAAGAAAAAAGCGGAAAATGTGTGAAATATGGGGAAATGTTAGGTGGCCGCTTAGAACTTTTGAGTAGTGTAATCAGTTAAGCAACACAAGACCGCCATAGCTATAGCAGTATAGCCAAAACATTGTGGAAAAGTGCAATTTTGTACAGAACAAGCAACTGCATGACAGTTGGATAAAATTGCCTCATATTTTAACAAAGTGCAGTCTAAAGTACCATCCAGGTACTACTACAACCTTAGATATAAAACTCGGTCTCAAAGGGCTCTTTTGAAACAATCAATTTCCATTTATTTTGTCAACGTACTTGTCAAACCGGTTTGGTCTGTTTTCAAAATAGATATTAGGTATGGTGCAACAATACACCATAATATTATAGGTTATTGAATTTATATAGGAATATATTGTGTCGGACGAGTTCTTTTGGCAGAGTGCCCGAGCTTGCGAGTGCAACTACGCCAAAAGAACGAGTCCGACACAATATATTCCCATTTTAATTCAATAACCTTTTTATTGTATACTTTGATATTGTTGGGCGATGTTCACTTCTTATCAATTACTTTTTTACATCACCTATACTTCAAAAACGATTTTTTTGTTTAAGTTTAAACCGCTTTTTAATAACAGTTATGCAAAAGACCTTTTCCCGCAAAATCCTTTCCGTTATATTTTTACGTTCGGATGAATACATCCGTTGCTATGAAGTGACAGTGTAAACAAAAAAGACGGCGGACATTTTTGTGTCGATTCGCGTTTTCGATCTTTAAATACGCGTTGATTTCGACTTACTTTGAATTAAAATGAAATAAATATATATTTATAAAAACTTGTTCATTTGTTATTCTTACCAGTTACATGTTCCAGAACTGACTAAATCGGCGTACTTGATACGGGAGCAGACTAGCGATAGTCATGAAGGACGGGACGGAGTGAAAGACGAGATAAAGAGAAAGAGAGAAAGATAGGGAGGAAGAGAGATAGATACTAGAATAATGATAGACACAAAGAGATTGGCATGAATTAGTCTTGAATGAGTTATTAAATAACATAGATAAAGGAGAAACAAAAACAGTGAATTGGAAGAAATTTGATTGGAGGGGAGGGGGCATCGGAGTCGACGGAGAGGGGGAGGGGATGAAGTGGTTTATTTCTCTGAAAATCTTTCAAATAGATGAAAACAAACACTGGCGTAATGCCCTTTGGGCATTCAAAGAACTTGGAACGTATTTCTTTACTCTGACAAATCTATTTCCCGATCATTGAACGCAAACAGAAAGCGTTGATAATGTGATTTTCACGTTGACTTATGGCGAGGTAGCAACCAGAAAGTAGTCCAGTCCATTTCTGCACGTGGAAATATTGTTAGTGCAATATCAAAGTATGAAATATCAAAAAATATTGCACACTTTCCTCCCGTTTAAATACATAGAGACAATATCAAAGTAAATAATAATGTGAAATATTTTCTGCGATTTATTTCAAATTGTAGTTTTTGAATTCAATGATCTATAATAAATTACTATATAATTACCATTCAGTTAAATGGAACTTGCTATATTGCTAAACAACCTTACAGGTATATAAACTATTAGTGTCCATTTATGTTGGGATAACACACCATACCTTACAAATTTCTACACGTTTACAAAATTAGAATGACATATGGGATATATGCGTTTATAGAATAAGTCAAAATAAATTGCTTGCATAACTACGTTTTAGACTCAAGTTTTATACCAACGTTTGTAGTAGTACCTGGATAGTACTTTAGTCTGTACTTTGATAAAATATGAGGCAATTTTATCCAAGTTTCTTGCCGTTACTTGTTCTGTACAAAGTGACCCTTTTCCATAATGTTTTGGCTTTACCGCTATAGCTATGGCGGTCTTATGTTGCTCAACTGCTTGTGCTCAAAAATAGCTTCATTTTTATATACAACATACCTGGACACACTGCTTTTTCTTGGCTAATGAAGCGCCCTTAAAATTGGGTCTAAAACACTTTACATGAACCTTAATATGTTAAACATACAAGTTCTTTTAATAGATTTTTACGTATTCAAACACTAAGTACACACTTCAAAATTCATGCGATTCGGAGTAATAATAGGATTTTCGACTGATTTGAATTTAGCCATTGATCTTTTTGTGTGATTGTGAAGCGTTTAGAATAGTTTGAGTGAGTGCTTGACATGTACGAATCGAGCCATGTGTTAGTAATCATTGACACTTTTTTTTTTCAAAAGCATTATAAATGACTCGATGACCACGCAGGTCTTTCATTCAAATCACCCACCCAATCCGTTTAAAACGCTCAAATCGAAAGCTCAGTCTTTTAAGGAATTTGGTTTCGAAAAATATTTAAATGACACACGGCTAGATCGTAAAATTAGTGCCACTATCCATTTTAGGGCATACAGAGTTCGTGTAACTGAATTTTTTTCGATTCAACAATTGTAAAGAATGTTTATTTAAGATAGACCGTATTTTGATGATGTTAAATGCCTACTAGAAAAATCGAGAAAAAAGTAATAAGCCGTTTTTTCTTGCCATCAGTATATCATTCTATATACTTTAAAATGTACTTGCAAACGTCTATCTCTAACATGCGTCTCTTGGGGAGATTAAGGTAGCAGACCCGAAATAGTTCTGCAACATGTCGGAACTCAAGATCTTTCACAATGTTAACCGGGGTATCCGTAGGAAAATTAGGAAACCTCGGTTAACACTATTAAAATTCATTCCTTCCTAAACGTTGCGGAACTATTACGGATCCAATATGTTAATTCAAACGATTGCATACACTAGTTTTTTTTATACAATTCTTCTTAATGCTGAAACTAGAAATAGCCGATTTAAATCGAATTCGCGAATTTAGCGATGGTATGAGTATAAAGTAACTTCACCTAAATCGTATTTTATCTTATAAATATACAAATATCCGTGTGATAACACCCCATATGAAATTTTTAGGATATCACATGGCTATTTTTAGAACAATGACATAATACGGTTAATTTTAAAAACATAACAAAAACTTGTATTTCTGTTAGAACCATCGAAGAAAAAAAGACTAACAAAATTATAGGAAAACTATAATACGAGCTTAGTGTATTATATGAAAAAATATCAAACTATCGAACCTCGACAATTATCAATTCTCCAAACCATGTTAGTTATTTTTTCTAATACAATGCACTAAGTACTTATTATATACTTACCATCTTTTCCCTTGCTGAGTTTTCTCATATTTAAGTTATAACGTGTACAATTTCTAACAAAGTGCAGAGAGAGAGAGAGAGAGAGAGAGAGAGAGAGAGAGAGAGAGAGAGAGAGAGAGAGAGAGAGAGAGAGAAGAGAGAGAGAGAGAGAGAGAGAGAGAGAGAGAGAGAGAGAGAGAGAGAGAGAGAGAGAGAGAGAGAGAGAGAGAGAGAGAGAGAAAGAGAGAGAGAGAGAGAGAGAGAGAGAGAGAGAGGAGAGAGAGAGAGAGAGAGAGAGAGAGAGAGAGAGAGAGAGAGAGAGAGAGGGAGAGTTAAAGATTTGAATTTGGGTTTTACGTCGCTTTCAACAATCTCTCAGTTGTATCGCGACGACTTGAGCACCTAACGATGGATTCCTGGTATTTCTCACACCAGTACTGCCACCACATCCCTTTCCTAGTCTCCAGCTGCTATTCCACATTTGGAAGACAAATGTCGGAAAGGATAAGTGCCGCGGCCGGGGTTCGAACCCGTGCGAATATAGAGAGAGAGAGAGGGGAGACAGAGAGAGAGGGAGAGAGAGAGAGAGAGAGAGAGAGAGAGAGAGAGAGAGAGAGAGAGAGAGAGAGAGGGAGAGAGAGAGAGAGAGAGATTTTCAAATAATATTGCAAATGCCTTTGAAACTGTTTCGGTGAATCATTGATTTGTAATATTAGCGAAGTGTGTGTTATTAAAAAATCATGAACAATTTAACAGTCGAAATTCACAAAAAGTCAACGATTGTGTTCGGATAGAGAGAGTCGCGGATGAATTGATTCCATTTGAAATAATTATCGTTATGTTAATGATCACTGGGCTTATCGGTAATTTACTTGTGGTTTATTAAATCGTACTGCGAAGCAGTAGATTTATATCTACCGTTTTCCAGAAATCCAGTCTGTTTGACCCAGTACATTTTTACCATTATCTTCTGAGCAATGTGTTCAAACCAAATTATGTGTTTTCAAACACCGAAGAAACGGCCTTTTCAGTCACAATCTACAAACTTTGTTTATACCTTATTTACTTTTCGACAAATAGAGAAGAGGCTAATACAAAATTTGATGTAATTTTCGCTTGTAGTAATTACCAGTTAGTATTTTCAGTGTTTATAACAAGATTTTCGGTTGAGTAAAGGAGTTGAAACGTACAATAGGTTAACTGTATAATTAATTTGTAGCACTTACAATATTACTGCTCTGAACTTTCTCGAACGGTCATTTACCAGTTGTAGGGCTGACAACCAATCAAATTCTGTTATGATTATCAATCGGTCAAAACCCACGCGTAAATTCAGACCACGTGTAAATTCAGATGGACATCGTCTGCTCGAAATGTGTCAACTAACTTGTTTGTCATTAGTCAATAGTCGTCTGCACTCAAACAGGGAGCGTGGGAAGTTTACTTTTTTTTCGCATGTGTTAACAAATAGAAATAATTTTGTAATTTTGAAATATTTGATTTCAATGAGCACTCTGATCACGCTCCAATCCCATTTTCATTAAATTCAAATTTGAGTATGAAGAAAAATTATTCAACAACAAATAAACCGACAAAAACATACGATAAACTGAAATAGGATAGCAGCAAGAGCGATCTATTTTTAGAACAACCCATGAATAATCATAGAGTGCTGCTAGATTTAATCGATTGGTCAGAAACCAATGATATAAATAGCATAGTTGGCGATTTCACGTGTTTCTTGAGGGAAAATGCATTTACAGTATTTGGGAAAACCCAATGCTTGAAATACAAACATGTTGGTAATCAAAATTGTAAATAGTTTAATGAAAAATGTTTGTTGCTAAACAGGCTTTTAAACTCTATAGAGAGAGGAATAATATTAACAGACAAGCTTTTAGCTTGGCGCGTGCTCATTATAACAACGTAAAAATCTGCTAAGAAATAATTTAGACTAGCAAAGGGCTATCGAATCAGCAAACTTTCAAAATCGGACCCACGAGGTTGGATGAGCTGGCGATGTCCTCGAAAAGATGGATTGTTAAGACAAAAAACTCACAAATTTAAAGATTTTACCAACTCTTATTGTCCAAATTTGAGCCCTTTTGATTGGCGAACTCTTGCACTATCCCAGCCTCTCAATGATGTACGATTTACAGTGCTGACAGCACTTTGATTATTATTGTTATAAAACTTAGATTACACCAACAACAACTCTTATAGTAGCTTTAGCTCTTATTTACCCAGGGGTATGTTTGCTAAAAACCACAAACATTGTTGAAAGTGAATTTGTGTATAGAGTTACAAGTGACGTTATGTGTAAAATGAATGGGGCGGTCAATAATTTGTCAGGGAAAGTGTCGGCATTAATTCTGATCTTTATTGGACTATTTAGATACAAAATAATTTGCAGACCTTTTGACCATCAGTACACAGTACAACATACATACAAAGCAATAGCTTTGTCGATCGTGTTTCCTTCCTTTTTAACTTTACCTGGAACAGTTTTCTTCAAGTCTGTTACAGGGAATGTTACGATAGATCAAAACGTAACTTTCACAATTAATGAATGTAACAAAACAAAAGGTTCCAATTTATTCAGTTACGAGGGTTGTCCCAGAAATTCGTGAACTTTTTCGATAATTAAGAATTTCGGCGTTTGATAAAAGTAAAATTCTTGAGTTGAAAACACACGTCAATTTGCAACAGATTGATATAGGTTTCACGGTTTTGTAATGTACATGTTCAGAAATACAGCTTTAAAAGACACGCTCGGTAGGGGTGGTAGGCGCACTCCAAATTTGTTACTTACGAATCTTATATGGCAGGTGTTTGAACGTGATTTATTTCAATATTTGCGATGAGCTGGATATAAAACTAGAATTGTTGAAAGTATTCAACTTTTGAGTTCACGCATGTGTATTTTCATACAAATGACATTACGCAGTGGGCAGGTATGAAGTTTTGTTATTTCCGAGTACAGGTCAAGCGGCGTGAAAATGGCGACGTCAACGGAACGCTCGTCGCACTAAATAGCTCATAGTTTGTCCTGGAGAGCGTAATAAGACATATACAGACCATAAGAGAATTCGAAATCAGGAATTACTATAACTGTGTATGTCGCATACTCATTTAAAAAAGTTAAAAGAGGTATAAAATTGAAATTGGCTTGAGGACAGTACGAATAAAGGTTGAATTAGGAAGAAACAACGCGAGCAGCGTCGATAAAGGAATTAAAGACGTTTTCGACGGACGTAAATCAGAACGTTTGATGGTAATAAATAGAAACTAAGCATAACATCAGCAGTGTAAATTTTAAAATGAATCGACTATTAGTCACGCTAGTGAACGATAGGTACATGTATCAAGGCTTTAAAAAAATAGGCATGGATTTTCGGCTTCAAGAGAGATTTGGTAGCGGTACTGACGGAATCCTAGATTTCTTTGGTGGATTAATGTTGAGGAATTAAGGTAGTATAATACTAAGGTTTTTGAAACAAACCAAAGTAAGAATAACATGTGTGAAAAATCCAGTGAAAGTTCCTTTTATGAATTGCCTAAGAATATTACGATATGTTATGAAATAAATAAAATTTACTTTACCACTCTCTTCTTGGGTTAGAAAAATACAATATTGCATATCCACGCAATAGATCGTAAAAAGTTCTTAAATCAAATATTTTATTCAATGTGTGACAAAAATCTATTTCAACTATGCTTCGATGTATGTTTAGAGAATATTTACTTCCTCCGTAAAGATTCTTTAGGACTGGTAAGGACGCTTCTCTGATAAGCAGTCATTCAGTTTTGAAACGACGTTTCATTTATTTTCAAACGACGTTAATAGCGTGCGCCGACACCCATTTACTGGTGTTACGGTTTAATTAATATTTTCGCGAGTATTGAAAATAGCCCTCTGTTATTACACCAGAATAAGGAAAAATGGTTCATCCACATTTCTAGTTATTTTCCATTTCATCGGACGTTTGGTATAAAAGTTATCGCAAAAGTTCACGAATTCGTGGGACAACCCTCGTAAATCGCATTTTTTCTAGCTATATTTATTTCGAAAAAAAGTTGTTTTTTTATCTTATTGGTGACTTTGGATCGTTTTAATGGTTTGAGTGAGTGTTTGGAATGAATGTATGGAGCGCTGATTGGGCGATTTAGATTGATTGATTGATTGAATGGAGTTTAACGCCGCTTTCAACATTATTTCAGTTATATTGCGGCGGCTGGAGCACCTAACAATGGATTCCTGGTATATCTCTCACCAGTACAACCATTACATTCTTTCCTAGCCTCCAGCTACTATCTCACATAGGTCTACGATTATCAACCCATTGGTGAGAGACAAATAGTCGGAAAGAATGAGTGCCGCCGTCGGGGATCGAACCCGGGACCTCTAGATTGTAAGTCCGACGCGCTACCAACTGCGCTATGACGGCGGCCTGGGCGATTTAGAATGGTCTTGATAAATATAAATGTCAATTTCGCGATGTAACTTACTGTAGTTGACTGCGCCAGTGGCTAGCGAAGGTTGTCCTTTGTAGGCTGCTTAGTTATACATATGTGACCCGTCACGCGAAATGGGACCATCTTGGGACCGCGTAAAGTGTCAACCCTAGTCAGACAGCGCAGACTGCTCAGACTAACTGGGATCGAACTTTTTTTCACTTTACTAATTTTCCCAATCTTGAATAATCAATCTACCTTCCTGTGAAAGAATCTTTGAAATTCGACCTCTGGTATTCCTGTACTAGAATCAATTACCTTTTCAAAAGAAAATTTTTAACAGAGTTACCTACCACATGGTTCTTTTTCGCGTGACAGGTCATATCTGCTTTCAGGCAACTCAATTTCAGGGATTATGCTAGCGTTTCATTGTAGAAACAATTAATTCATAGGACCGAAATGGCCAAATCATATATTCATAAAGTTACAATAGTCCTAAACACTTTAAAGTTCTGCATAATAAACGAACCGACATAAACGATATTTGGAACCTGTCAAAACAATTAATACTTTAGGTAACTAAGTTTTTGTAATTGAATCTCGGAAAAGATTTAATAACCGGGTTTGGATTAAAACATGGCTAAAAAAAACAAGCCTGATACCAATGAACAAACATTCTGATTAATATGGGGCAATAATGTAAACATTTTTTATGGCTGATAAAGTCTGATTTGTGACCCGTCAACTGGTGGTCACATTTCAAAAATACTTGTACTTGAATTGGACTGAAAATTCTAGATTCAGAAAATAGGAACAATGTGGAAAGTTTCGACCCTAGTCAGCCTGCGCAATCCGTACAGTCTGACAAGGCTCGACATTTTACGCACTACCGAGATGGTCCCTTTTGGCTCGACGGGTCACAATTTCAAAAAAGACTTTGGAAGAAATTATATATAACAAGATCGACTTTAACAGATGTCCAGTCTGAACTAAAAGTACACTACCTATTTTCTTCTTAAGGTCTTGTAACCGTAAAAGTTCCGCATCATTTCAGAACTTGTTGACTTTCACAATGTTGAACGAGGTTTCCTAATGTAAATCATTAGGAAAACTCAGTTAACACTGTCAAAGCCCATTACTTTCAAAACGTTGCGGAACTTTTACGGGTCTACTACCTTAATTTATAGAGGAACAGTGTAACCAAACTTGTTAAAATGTCCCAAAATTGCAGCATTTTTTTCTTAAAATTGAGCCGCATAACGGTCAACACGAACTACGTAAGCGAAATTCGAGCGGTTTTCTAATTGCTTTGTCCATTTGCCCTGTTTGTGGTGTACAGTAAATAAAAACGTGAAATTGACACTCCGATTTAAATCATTTAAAATCACTCCGTGTTCCATTCAATCAATAAAACAACCACTCAAACCATTCAAAAAGGCTTCAGAATTACGAAAACAGTCTACAAATAAAAAGTAGTAAATTCTGTAATTCACCGAATTTCTTGAATTGGAAAGCGTCTGATTGGTAGACATAGAAATACTTTTATGTAGCGTTTTGTATACGTTATTAAAAAAGGTACAACAAATCGCTAATTTTGTTCAAATTGAACAAAATTACCAATGCTAGATTACCTCCCTCAATAAAAGATAATCAACTGGTTATGTCTGATATAAAAATATATCAAGAGAATGCGTCATAAGGTGTTTAAAACATCCAAAGGATGGGGTTTTTAACAGCCTTATAACGTAATCGAGTGAATAGTTTATTTCAAATCAGACATAACTAGTTTATCATTCTATTTATTACATTCTCAACTAGTTTATCATTCTATTTATTACATTCTCTACATTCAACAACCCTTCTGCAGCCTAAAATATTCTTTTCCGCTCGGATATCTTATCATAATTGCATAATTATTAGAAAAAAACCCTCTCAATTTCTTAGTTTAGACCCACACTGCAGATATCCTGAACCTGTGATTGTGTTTCAATGTATTATCTCAGAAATCTGAGCAAGAGCTAAGCTGTTTGAATAAAAGTAGTACAGTAAACAACATCGTGAAATTGACAAGGTGAATGATTTTGGAATGATTTAGGAATGAATTTGAATGAGTGTGTGGAACGAGTTTTGAGTGAAATTAATAGGGGGTAATCCTATATCGCAAATTTTGTTCAGGATGAACAAAATTAGCGCTATTGATAACATCCCTTTAATAGAATATTCAAACAAGTTGTATATATAGCTTCCTATTCCTTCAAGCACATATGAGACGCGAACAATTTGAATTATGTCAGAGAAATCATGATATTTCTCTATCAAAATTTAATTTGAAAAACGTATTTGATTCTCTATTTTTAAATGGGTTTGAGCGTTTTTTAATGGTTTGAGTGAGTGTTAGGAATAAGTTGATGGAGCGCTGACTGAGCGATTTAGAATGGTTATGATTGAGGTGAATGTCAATTTCACAATGTAACAAACTGTACCTCTAGTGAAAATGAATAGTGTGATCGTCACCAGTGACAAAATGTATTACACTTGGAAATCCCAAGATTTCACTTCTAGGAATGTAATAAATTGTATAATCTTGCTTTAATTTCCTTGAAAACACACTTATCTCATTCATTCAATTACACCCCAAATTATTGCGAATCATTCACCTTGTCAATTTCACGATGTTCTAAATTTTAACAGAATGTAAGACGACAGAAGACCCTTTTGACAAAACTCCTGAACTCCGTGTTAAAAAATCCATAGATGAATGGATTCACGACGCTGTTCAAAAGATACGATCTATAACAAAGCTTTGTGAACGTCGTCGGTGTAGTGTCAAAATCTCTATAAAGGAGACTGGTCAAAGAAATGGCTAGAACTGGTAAGAAGCTGAAAATGAAAACAATGTGAATAATGAAAAGCATGGTTGTTGTTTTGAAAACATTTGCTTTGTCCTTGACACCATCGCCTTGATTGGGCTGCTTTTTTGTATCGGTCGTTTTGATAACATAGTCGACGATATTGACCGTAGAAACACTTGGTGTAACGTTTGCTATGTTGGTAGCGTTACCGTGATCAATGATTGTTTGAAGTCCGCTGGAATCAGGTTCAATTATCGTACTTTTCGGTATGCCGGACATTGTTCGTAGTCTTTTGGATCGCCTGAGATGCACATTTCTTCTGTTGTATCTCCACATTGCCTGTCCAATCAATCCATAACAGACTACGAGTATAGCTGCTCCAGCGAAGAAAACAACTGCAAGGATTAGATGCATTATTAGAATGTAAAGCTGTAGACTTTTGTCTTTTGTAGTGTTACACTCGTAAACTGTCGGAGTAATGTTTGTATCGATGGTCAAATTATTAGAAACAGATTCGTAGAATATGGCTCCAGGTAATGTTAATATTGCAGAAAAAAGACACGACAGTAACACCGCTATGTAAGCGTCCCGGATCGAATACTGTTGATCGAACGGTCTGCAGACTATTCTGTACCTAAACAAACCGATAAACAGGAGAATAAACACCGAGGATTTCCCAGTCATATATGTCACGACAGCATTCATTTTACAAAAAATGTCGCTTGTAATTCTGAACACAAATTCGTTCTCAATAATATTTTTTGGCATGAGCAAACATATCCCTGTGTCAATTATAGCTAAAGCTATTATGAGTGTTGTTGTTGGTGTAACCTGAGTCTTTCTACAATAATAAAACACCACAAGTAAATTGCCAATAAGTCCAGTTAACATGAAAACGACGATAATTATATCAAATGGAATTAATTCAACCGCCTTTTGGTGACTCAATTTGATCAAAATATCATGATTACTCATAGAAAAATTTGTTATTTCAAACATTTTGTGCACCGAATATGTTTATCTAACAACGCACGTATTTTACAAAAATCCCGCAGTTTGATCAAACTCGTCCTACGTGCTAGAGGTCGCTTGCTTAGACTATGATCATAGTCATAAATGTCTCATTGGTGATGACTAAAGTAATCTATCATCTTTTAATAATCGAAAGGAAAAGTATATACATGCATACGTGTACATCTGTATCCTTACATTTGTACATTCTGTGTATTGTTATTTAACAATAAACAGATAAATGGTGAACTTTTGCGATAAAAACAATTATCATCAAAAAAGAACTTATTTATTTATATTACTTAAAGATAGATCCGACATTCTACACGCAAAAACATTTGCAAAATTTCAAAAAAAATACGATATGTGTACGGTAATTCACGTATTAAGCGGGAACCATTTCTTAAAAGATTCATGGACTTTTTTTTCTCGATCACAGGGCGCTTATTCAGATATTTACCATTCCACTTAATTCGAACTTCTAAAATTTAGAAACCTATCATGACCCAACATAACCAATTGCTGTTTTCATTCTTTCTTTGTGTTCCTCGGTTCAATGTGTGCAAGTCGAAATGTACTTTGCGCGATGTCTAACTTTAAGAGATAAAGACACGTATTTTTTTTTTTGTAAATCTTTCTATATATAAATGGAGAAAGAATGCAGTTTTAATAATTAGCTCTCTCTTTATTCGTTAATTCGTAAGCGTACGGGCAAATTATCACAATGTAATTACAGCTTGAATTGTGCACACGTTCAAGTGGGTGAATAAGCTCAGTTTTGTCTATACATTCAGGAACAAATTAGACATTTGACCACTCACTATAACTGTGCATCTATGATAAATTGGAAAAACAAACAAACAATCAATCAAATAAACAAACAAACAAACAAAAAGTAGATAGGAAAATAAAGATTTCGTGAATGATATAATTTGTAATTGTAATATTGTAGATATTGAAAAGCATGACGAAAAAGGAAGTTAGGACGGGAAATATAAATCACGAATGAAACTGAAAGTGAATCTTGCATGATGCTTACCATCCGTTATTTTGATTGTTTCATTGTCAACATTTTCAGTCTTAAAAAAAATGACTCGTCGGGCTAAATCAGACCATGTAGGTTGTCCGTAAATTATCGAGCCTAGTAAGAATGCGCAACCTGCGCAGACTGACAATAGTCGAACAATTTCGCACTTGTCTGATTTTCTGAATGAAAAATACTTATTCCATCTTCATGTGACAGAACTTTTGAAATTTTTCATGCGGTTGACTTCCGATGGAACCGAATCTTTTTCAGCTGGTCCTTTTTGCCTGACAGTTCTTGATAGATTTCTTTTTTTTCACTAACTTGGGCCTACACGTTCTTTAAGTCTATTCATAGGCTAAGCAACTACATGTACTTGACTTTAAAACATACTTATTTTGATAAAAGCAAATGGCAAATACATCCAATGCAATGGAAGACATGTATTTGCTTCGAAAAGAGGAAAGTCGGCGAAGAGCGGATGCCTTGGTTCCAATGGATATAATTGTAGCTGTTTTAGCTTTGACGGGACTTATCGGTAATTTTCTTGTCATATATTTCTACGCGAAGAAGACTCGTGTTACGCCGACAACTTTGCTTATTGTGTTTTTGACCATCGTTGATACTCTGATTTGTGTCTTGATGCCGAAAAACATCGCCAGGAATGAAATGATCTTTTTCTATACATCCGACATTTTATGTAAACTTGACGTCACGTTTGATTATTTCACAACATTTTTCTCTGGATTTATCTCCTCTTCATCGGATTATTCAGATTTAAGATGGTGTGTAGACCACACGCTCGACAGTTTTCGATTCGTGACTCTTACGTGGCCGTTGGAGTATCGTTTGTGGTTGCTTTTTTAGCAACTATTCCGGGACCTATCTTCCACGAGTCAGTCAAAGAGACAATTGCTTTAGGTTTGAATACAACACTTACTTTTTGTGAATGTGATGTAACGAAGAAAGAGTCTTTACAAACCTTTGTAATGGCCATGCATACGGGTCATGCAGGAATCTTCTTTTGTGGTGCTTTTATTCTTATCATATTCTATGGAATGATCGGGCGAGCTATGTGGAAGTACAACAGAAATACATCACATCTATCAATGCAGGTAAAACCGCAAAAGATAACTGGACCGATAGATTCTGTCTACGACAAAGTTGACGATTCAGTCTATGACAAAGAAGTCGATTCTGTCTATGACAAAGGTCTAGATTATGTTTATGACACAGGAGCAGATTCTGTATGTGAAAAAGGCGCCTTGAGTAACATGGAAATGTCAAGAGCAACACTTACTATGTCTTCCTCGAACATTTTGTCCACACCAGTTAAAGATACATCAGCCGATTTGGAAAAGACTTCAAAGAAAAGTCTAAGACGGAGACGATACACTCGAGTAAATACAATGAGTGTCTTTAAAACAACACTGATGCTCTTTGTTATATATGTGGTGTTTGTAATTAGTTTTGTACCATATTTAATACTCTCTTTGTCCAGTATTTTAGACAAAAGCTTCGATCAGACCCCAACACTATTCATTAGATTATGTTATAGATCCTTTCTCCTTAATAGTGTTACGAACCCGTTTATTTATGGGTTCTTTAATGCGGAATTTAGAAGGTTTGTCAGACAGGTGTTTTGCTTTCAAACACAATGTAAATAAAAACGAGAATGGCTTTAAGCTTTCTGTATGTGTGTTTCACCATTATTCGACCTTGCGCTTGCCATTTGCAAGATACAGTTAGTTTCACCGTGAAATAGGCATTTATCTTAATCAAAACCATTCTAAATCGCTCACTCAGCACTCCATTCATTCATTCCAAACGCTCATTCAAATCCATTCAAAAACGCCCCATAATCACTTAAAAGATAAAATCAACAACTATAATCAAAGTAATTAAAGCTATTGTGAAATCGCGATTTCACTGACAAAATTGAAATTTTAACCTTCTGATTGGTCCTTGAAGAGATAGAAAACTATTTATAGAACCTGCATGAATATTTTTTAAAAGGTAGGTAATTAATATCGCTATTTTGTTCATCCCGAACAAAATTAACGATATTGAATAACACCCCTTGAATTTTACTCAAAACCCGCCCCTCACACTCATTCAATTTCATTCTAAAATCATTCGTCTTGTCAATTTTACAATGTTTTTAACTGTATTCCATGAGACTCTGGCCATCCTATAAGTTCTTATAGTCGGAATGGAGTCTTCACCATGAACTATGTATATAGAATCAGTTAATTGCATCATAAAATTGACACTCAGTCCTATCATTATCATTCTAAATCACCGACTCAATGATCGAATCATTCATTTTATATACCCTTCCATATCTCTAAAAACGCCCAAAAATCATTCATAATGCTTCAAAAACGTACAAAACGATCAAAATTTACTTAACATCGATCGAAACATTATATATTTCAAATGGCTAGAATTGACTTGAAAGCATCTAACTGATCAATGAATACATATAAATAGAGAAGTACGTAGATTTTATTGAAAGGGGATGATAAAATATCACTTAATCTGTGCAGTTTGACGAAATGAGTGATAATATATTATCTCCCCTGAATTAATTAATTACTTACCCCTACAGTTAACAATCTCGTGAAATTGACAAGATGAATTATTTTGGAACGATGTTGGAATGAAATTGAATGAGTTTGTAGAGCGAGTTTTGAGTGAGTTGAATGGGAGGTAAATCCTATATTGCAAATTTTGTTCAGGATGAACAAAATCAGCGGTATTAATTACCCCCCTTTTTAAAAATTTGCATATATATTCTATAAATAGCTTCCTATTTTCCCAGGATCTAATCAGACGCTTAGAATTTCAATCAATTTAGTGAAAGCCAGACTTTTTTCCCAGCTATTTCTATTTTGAACGAAGTTGTCGCTATATGTTTTTCAGTGAGTTTGAGCGTTTTTGATCGATTTGAGTGAGTGTTTGGAATGGATGAATGGAGCGCTGAGTGAGTGATTTAGAATGGTTTGTATTGAGATGAACGTCGATTTCACGATGTACCTAACTTTACCACCCATTCAATTTCGCTTCGAAATCTTTTCAAAACCATTTACCTTATCAATTGCAAGATGTTGTTTACTGTAAAATCGTTCAAAAGTCAAATACCCCGTTTATTCAGTTTCATTACGAAATTACATGTATAACAAGCATTCATATTTTGAATTTTAAACTTACCATGAATAAATAAATATAGCTGGACAAAATTGCAATTTAATAGAAATAATTGAAATTATGAGCGTCTGATTGTTCCCTGAAGAAATATAGAACTTAAGCATATGTTATTAAAGGGGTGTAATAAATTCGTTTATTTTATTCATCCTGCAATATTGGATTGTCTCCCTTTTATTTCACACAAATCTCGCTCCTCTCCTCTCTAGACTGGCTTCCGTCCCACTGATCTGGGCCCGAGGTTATAAACCATTCTCTATTGCATTCTCAGGCTCTATTTGAGAATTTTACTCAAAGGGGGGATTCTCAGAAAAAAGGGTGATTATAAAAAAAATAGAGACTGAGAACGTTCTCTATTTGAGAACAAAATCGCCGTTTGAGAACGATAATTTAAGTCTGGGTAGGGGCATGCTCTAACCATTCTCAAAGTTGATTCAAGATGGCCGACACTCACTTTGATCACAATTCAGTACTTCAATAAGTGAGAAAACGGCTAAATGGATTCGTTTCGGGCTGTTTTATGATCGAAATCGATGTCTTCCAGTCTAAATGAGGTAAAGGAACGCTTTGATTAGTAATTTCAGGCGGGAGAAGAAAATTAGTAAATCGGTAGATACATGTATTTCCAGCGAAACGTTTTTATTTTGCCACATTATCAAGCATTGTCCTATTTCTATTCAATATAAAGGAAAATTTATTCCCAAAAAGTTTCTTAATCAACAACTTACCCGTAGATTATTTGCAAAACGTCCCTAAATTATCATGAAAACAAGCCGTCCATAGCTCTAAACCCGGAAGTTTGTATGCGCTCGAAGATTTAAAGGAAATGAGTGTTTGTATCCCATTATTTTAATATAACAACTTGTTGTTTTTATCTTTGATTTAATTTGTATGCTATGGTATCCGAAACATGTCAATCTTTTCGTTCTTAACAGATTATAACGTTCTGGGCCTAAGTTTTTTAAGGAGGTGGGGAAAGATACTGGATTTTTTACAACCCTCCTCTCGGTGATTATGTTACAATTTGAAACTGAAATCCCGACACAATCTATTTCCGGTCACAATATATTTTCGGTCACTTTTATGTTTTACTATTCAACTGCAAACTTTACAACTCCACCTGTCCTTGTGTATATGATTTGTCAATAGAAGCATCAAAGATGCAAAAGAATCAATTTTAGCATTTTTTGAAAACAATAAATGACACACAGTAATTCTGTATATCAATCAATCAATTTTCAGTTGATTCTACTATGTCATCTTTTTCCCGTTTATAAAAATAGAAATAACAGAATTTTAGGCTTGACCCCAATGCTGATTTTTACATGTCTGCTTCAAAGGGTTATT
Organism: Fragum whitleyi; assembly: GCA_948146395.1. Classification (NCBI taxonomy): domain Eukaryota; kingdom Metazoa; phylum Mollusca; class Bivalvia; order Cardiida; family Cardiidae; genus Fragum; species Fragum whitleyi. Next base: position 87,653,384 of record OX411544.1, on the reverse strand, counting down.
TAAAGAGCCACTAAAAATATTCACATTGATATTCAAGTTTACAATGCTAAACTGTAACCTTTCTCCAGTGGAAGGGTTCTTATCCGTCAAATATTCTCTCTTCGCCTAGTTGTATTTTTCAGAGAAGGAAACAATTCGATGATCAAAGCAGGAAATATGATATTGATGGTCAAAGTCAAGTTCATCTTAAACCTCTATGTGTTGGGATGTCAGTAAAACATTAATTTATATTCCCCTGCCTTTTATTAAAGAGAAAACTCTTAAAATTTTAGGGGATGTGCCCTGCTGCTAATAGAATTATTAAGTTGTAGTACCGGCTAGATAAAGTTTGCAAAATGGTTTTAGATTACAATACTCATTTTTTTTCTCAAATAAGAGTTTGTTTACCACATTCAAATAAATGTTTTACTGGCAAAAAACTTTTTAACAGTATGGTCTGGTGTTTGATAAAAGACCCCTGACCGGAAATATATTGTATTTAAAACTCCAACTAAAAAGAAGGCCAATAAGATTAGATGATTAAATATATTTTGAGAGAGGGATTAACTATTTAGTTTTTATTATTTGAATATGGTAAAATGATATTGTTGCCATTTTTAAATGCGCCATGTGCAGTCATTTAGGTTTTACATTCTTCAGACCTTAAAACCCCTTAGGTGACCGAAAACTGATTGTACCGGGATATTCATTTCCATGCACAATTATAGCCTCGATAAATGAACATGCCTGGTTAATGCAATTCACTTTTTGATTGAACCATAAAACTTAAACTTTGTTTTCTGACAAAATCCATTGGCCTGTTTATAAAGCATGGAATTGGATCGTAAGATCATGGACTCTCAATACATGTATGTATATTTAGGGTCCGTGGTAAGTTCAACTGTTGTTCAACATATCGAGGGTTTGGTGCAAGACTGTAGTAAGTGTATATACATTGTATATACTTACTACAGTCTTGCACCGAACCATCGATATCTTGCATGAAAGAAGATACAATCTGTAGGGTAATATTGAGATAATTTATCTTAAGCTATCAGGGCTCGTGTTTGACCCTTGAACCAGGGTTTTGACCCCCAAAAATCTGAAAATGTTTTAATTTGACCCTTAGAAATATCTTTCAAGGGGGTCATTTTTACCTTCTTGAGAGGAATTACTAAGGATCAAAACATGGTTTTGGTTCTATAAATATGTAAATTTCTACTTATGATTTGCTTTTTCTGTCTTTTGACCCCTTTAAATTCAGATTTGACCCCAATTATTTTTTAAGCATACAGTCGATGACTCCCAAATATGAATCACTAACACGAGCCTTGAGCTATGCTAGACAAAACAGGCTTCTTGATAAAAAATAGAACTTCATTTTTGAATGGTCATGATATCACTTTCACTATATATCTTTTGTATGTTCAAACGTGAGACATGATGCCATTTTTGGATGTTTTCAAAAATAAAACTTTATCATTTCATTATTTTCTTTATTTCAGTTGTGATCTCCACAAAACAAACTACTTACAGAACATTACAGTATAGTGGAAACTGCTGGAAAACAAACTACTTACAGAACGTTACAGTATAGTGGAAACTGCTGGATGGGAAACTCAGCTGTATGGATTTGAATGAATACGGCGATTTGACGGAAGTACAGTAAAAGTGATGTTAAACCCTTAAAGACTTTGTCAAATGATATAGAACATCCTGTAACTGTATGATGGATCTCTAAAAGTGCAAAATGCCCTAGCTTTTGTGTCTTTGTTGATTTCATGGAAACAGCTGCTGCTATGTGTTCAAAAGAAGAGGAAAGAGCATGGGACTAATCTAGATAGCCAGTTATATTTTGTGTCAGTATGACTGCTATGATAAATTTGATTGGGTCTCCCGGAAAATTCATTTGTACCAAGTTCAAAACAGTGCAAGAACCAAGGTTGATATCAGCTTCCAGGAAACATACTCGGGAGCTCTTGACCAAGAGATGCTCAACCACTCAACCATGGACACTATTAACCCATTCACATTTCGAATCTAAATTTTTCTGTTTATGAATAGAGACAATTGAATATAAGTAGAATTTGAAATTCTCATTATCTTTATTGTCTATGAAAATTATAATTTGATCCAAGTGGCAAATAGCTAATAAATATTGTCATGGTGTTTTGTCTGGTCGTTCAACGATACTTTTTTTATATCCCCCATTTACAAAGTAGAGGGGGTATATTGGTTTCACCATGTCCGTCTGTCTGTCTGTCAATCCATAGACCTTTTCCTTTCCGGACTCTTAACTTAGGAACCAAGAAACCTAGAATCATGAAACTTCATACAAATGTTGCTTATGACCCAGGAAAGTGCCCTTTCGTTTTTGAGTCTGTCACATAGGCCGAAGGTCAAGGTCACAGACAATTTTCTAACTTAAGAACCAAGTGACCTACAATCAATCACAGACATATAACTTGAATTTTCAATATTTGTTACAAACCCTTTCCGCACTGTTAGCACTTATATTTTGACAAAACTGGTGAGGGGTATGACTCTGCTTTGCGACAGCTCTAGTTTGAACTACTGAGGCTCATCATCACATAACCCTAAGTAGCCTCATATAAACAAATCAATGAAATTACAATCTGCTTCGTGGATAGGCTTAAATTTGATACAGTAAATAATACCGGTAAATAGTCCAAACTTTGAAAATCTTCCTTAAAAAATATAAGGTCAATTTTAAGCAATTTTAACAAGTTCTTTCAAGACATTTAAATAAGCTGAAAATGATAGTTCCAATGCTAGAACGTTAGAAATGTTATGATTAATTTAAATCTCTGTAGAAAAACATTTAAGGGATAACAGGTGGTGTGGACAAGGATCAGGCTACACATAAGAGCACTGACTTTTGCCTTTACTACCTGCAGGTTGAGCATTGCAAGGTTTTATATAAGGGGCTACTTTCTGTGTATGGTATACAGCGGAGACTTCAACAACTGTAATTTCCTCAGCAGCTTGAGAGTTAATATCAAATTCTACAAGAATGATCCATTGATGACCATTAAAGATAATTTGATGGTTCAACGTTTAACAATTTCAACTGCCTATAAATATATAGGCAGTAACAACTGTTCCATACTAATCCAACCTTGATCCATGTGCAAATAAAGATTTTCTGCTTTGGATTGTGCAACTGGAAACCTAAGTTTCTCGTGATATTCCCCGGTGAGCAATCAAAATAGTAAAACTTCAGATTTGTTCCAACATTTGCTTGCCCACTGAGCGAATTCTTCAAATGATACTCTGTATTCCAGGTTTTCCGACTAGATAACCATATTTTAGACATCATTCTACATGGTCTGGGCAGCAATTCCCTACCTATGATTCGTTCATGCATTACATAAAGATGAAACCTATGGGTAAAAGAAACTTCATCTTTTTTCACTATGCAAAAATCTAAGACAAAAAAGAAAAATGATTCCAGAGCTATTCCCTTTGATAGTCTGGAAAGCTCTGATTGTGAACACACATGCCAAGTTTCATGAAGATATCGTCAATAAAAACAGACAATAGACAATATTTTATTGACTTAAACTTTACAGTTTCTCGTCATACAATATAACAATATACAAATATGAAAATATCACAATGACATACGCGTCAAGATCAAAACATACAGTTACAATTTTTTTCAAAATTTGACTGGATAATACATATTACTTTTAGATATATAGTAGTATTTAAGAAATGAGAAGAGAAGCAAGTTGAGTTTCTTAATCGATGCAAAGTAAGATTTGACTAATAAATGCATCTATATATTAAGTAGTTCTCTGAATGTTATTAATTAAAGAAGATCTCACTTCTAGCGCTTCTTTAATATATTTGGCAAGATTTATTAATTCTTTCTTATTATTGCTGTTAAATAAAAGTGTCATTTTGTACATACTAGGACGTCGGTAATACTTTTTATTTATATATGTTCGTCTAATATCTTCATAAGCACTACAGTATAAAAGGAAGTGGTATTCGTCCTCTATTTAGTTGCTGTTACACAATTCGCAAATACGCTGGTTTCTCTCGGTTCTATAATTACCATACCTTCCTGTTTCTATTCTTAGAGGATGAGATGAAAGTGTTAACTTTGAAATATAGTTAAATCATTTCAAAGGTAGGACATCCAAATAATTCTCTAAACCTGGACTAGTTTTAAGTAATCTATAGTTTGTAAGTAATGTACTGCTATTTATATAACTAAACATTTTTGATAGAATTCGTCTATTACTTTTGATCTAAATGTTTTATAAAAATGGTTCTGATTCACACTGTGAGGATAAGTCCAAACATAGCTAAACCCATACCTATCCAATAAATATTTAACATTACTACACCAATTCATTGTACCATCATTGATATTTTTCGACAAATTATCATAAAGAGTATTCATGATAATATTATTTGTAGAAATTATTTCCCCCAATATTTTATAACGCTTGTATAATTTCTTATGTATAGTGGGTATCTTCCTAATTCATAATACACCGCATAATTACAGGTAGTAGTTTTTACGCCAAGAATTTTTTTCAAAAATTTCAAATGTATTCGTTCTATATTATTAGAATTTGTAAACCCCGTAACCTCATTCGAATAACAAAGAATAGATCATACAAAGGCGTCAAATAACTCTAACATAGTCGAAGTGCGAAAGTTTTAAGGCTCGGGTTTTAGTCCAGAGTACATCCAGTGCTTTCAGCCCTTTGCCAACGAGTAGCTTGCAATTTTGATTAAATGAGCCCGTATAATTGAAAACTGTGCCAAGGTAATTAAAGTCATTAACTATTTCTAATGCTTGACCATTATAAGTCCAATTTTCATTTTCTCTGAGAGCTCCCCTTTTGCGAAAAACCATTATCTTAGATTTTTCTGAATTAACCTCTAGACCCCATTTTGTACAATAATCGTACAATTTATTTAAACTAGATTGTAAACCTACTGGATTATCACTAAGAATAACCATATCATCTGCGAAAAGTAATAATAAAACATTGATGTTTTCAATAGTTAAACCACAAGCGGGATCACCCTGTAAGAATAACTCAATATCATCAATAAATAAAGCAAAAAGTAAAGGTGACATTATCTCCCCTTGCTTAAGACCGACGAAACTTTCAAATGGAAGAGATAACAGATTATTGACTTTAACATAACATTTGACCTTTGAATACATGTCACGAATAATTCGTATCATTTTTCCCTTTATACCCAAATTAAAAAAGTTTTAACCATAGTCCGTTTCGGTAAACACTATCAAAAGCTTTCTGTAAGTCGATAAATGCAGCATAGAGCCGCCTTTTTTCGGAAAATACTTTTTGGATTAATAAATACAGTGTAAAACAAGCGTCTGTAGTAGATCGTTTTTTTCTAAACCCAAATTGAGCATCCGATAAAACATCATTATTTTCACAAAATAAACTCAGTCTTCTATTCAAAACCCCCGTAAAAATCTTTGACAAACAACTCACGAGAGAAATACCCCTATAATTGTTCACATCACCTGGGTCCCCTTTTTTGTGTAGCGGTATAATAACACTCTCGGTCCATTGGTCAGGAAAACACCCAGATGAAAAAATTGCATTAAAAATATCCGTAAGATGAGTTTGATTTGAATTGGGGTTTTACGTCGCTTTCAACAATCTCTCAGTTATATCGCGACGACTGGAGCACCTAACGATGGATTCCTGGTATTTCTCACACCAGTACTACCACCATATCCCTTTCCTAGCCTCCAGTTGCTATTCCACATAGGTTTACGATTATCTAACCATTGGTGGAAGACAAATGTCGGAAAGGATAAGTGCCGCGGCCGGGGATCGAGCCCGTGCGAATTTAGACCCCTGGATTAGAAGTCCGGTGCGCTACCAACTGCGCTTTTGCCGCGGCTTCCGTAAGATGAGACGAAATGATGTCGCAACTCTCAATAAAATACTCATTGATAAGACAATCGTTTCCGATAGACTTGTTTTTCTTTAAGTTTCAAATAACATATTCTACCTCAGAAACAGTTATAGGCTGGTCTAATTCTTCAAAGTTACAGTAAGTGGAATTGAAGTCATTTTCTTGACAAAAATTTTCTACATCTGAATCATAAACCAGCTTTATATCATCGGAAAGAGATGAACAATATGTATAAAAATCCTGTATGGTTAGATTGTCATTAATATTTTTTTTTCTTTTTACAAAAGAGTTTCCTAAACTCCCTTGGGCAAGAATGTCTTAAGTTTTCTATCATTTTATACTGCCCTTGCTCATAAACTTTTTTTATTTTTACGTACTGTTTTTTTATATATATATTTTTTAATGCACAAAAACGTTCTCTATTTACGGGTGTTCGGCAGGAATTGTAGACTTTCAAAGCATCAAGGTATTGACGCTTCGATTCCCTACAACCACTGTTGAACCATACTGCCGATTGAGATTTGGCTGTGGTTACACGTTTATTTGAACTAAAAACATTTTTCGAAAACAATGGGTCTACTACACTACGAAAAATAGAAACAAATTCATTTAAACATTCATTTATAGCATTTCTGTCAATTGACTCAATTTTTGATAAAACATTGTTGAAAAGTGGTAATTTATAAATTATTTGACATCGAAAAGTATTCAACATTTCATTTTTCCACCGAAAGTTAGTGGAGCGTGTTTCAATCGGTGTCTCACGCATAAAGTCGCACTTGAGTGAAAATGAAAGAGGGGCGTGGTCCGACCATTCATTAAAATGTTCAATTGAAAATTTACAAACGTTGTGGAAATCGATTGCATTTAATAAAAGATAATCTATAACTGTGTTTGCGTTACTCTTAACAAAGGTAAAAGAGCCAACTTGACCATGTCCAAGTCGACCATGCGCTATGCGTAGTGAAGTAGACTTGCACAAATCGAGCAATTTAACTCCAAAATTATTTGATCCTTGATCGAGAGAAGAACGAACCAAGGGGATGTCGGGTTCATATTCATCGTAATCTATCGATGTAACCTTTTTATCGTGTAAAATATAATCTAATTGGCTCCCTACCCTTGCATTAAAGTCACCACAGATATATAAAGTACCCAAATTGTTACAAAGTTCTATTTCGCTCTGTAACAAATCGAATAAATCAATATTATGTGTATTATATGCAGGCGAATTTTCACACCACATATATACACATGATAAATAAACATCTTTTTCAAAGCCGAAAAAGTCTTTTTTAAAAAGAAGCCAAATAATGGTATCAAAATGGTTTTTAATTACCGATATTCCTTTTTTCGCACTATTTTGTAATATATTACGATTCTGCCACTGTTGCGGCGAGCTCGTTTGTGTTGAAATTTACGAAACAAATTTAAAGAAGAATAGTTCTTTAGAGAAATATTAGACTCATTATTACACCACGTTTCATACAATCATATAATGTCATACGAACAAAGAAATTTAATAACATTAATAAAATTAGGATCTTGTCTCTTTTCCTCACTGAGACCGTTACTGTTCCACGAGAGAATATTCAGCTGCTCTCCCGCGTGACACTATTTATTTTCGTCTGCTGTTTTTACAAGTTTCCCCTCAATATACAGTTTGTCATAACTAATCCATGCCTTTTTACCTGATCTTTTGGCCTCCCACATTTTTGGCATGAGTTTTTTTTCCTTTTATCCGCTATTTCACGGGGATATTGCTCAAACAAACCAAAGTCCGTGTCCTTTAACTGTATACCCTGTTTTCTTACGGTCTCTCTATCCTTAAAGAGCGTAAATTTAGCTACAATGTTTCTATGCGGAAATCGCTCACTCTTTTGGCCCATTCTATGCACACGCTCGAATTGAATTTGATTCACCAGGTCCTGTGCTTTTTTAAGATTATTCACCATAAATTCAGGAACTTTGACCTCTGTTTCTTCTACTCTCTCGTCTTGCGATTCTTCTATATTCTGAAATACAAGATTATTTCGCATTGATTGCGACTGTATATACAGGAGATCGTCCTTTAATCGTTCATTTTCTTTTTCAATAATGAAATTCTATCGTCTGCATCAGAAACAGAGATATGACCAACGTTAAATGTCGTTACGCCAAGGTGATCCTTATAACTCAGGTTTTCTCCGAAAACAGTTAAGCTATTAATTAAAACAAGAGGCCCATAGGTGCCTGTATCTCTCCACTGGCTTTCAAATATAAATCAATGAGGTTGTTTGAATGGGTTTTACGCCGCTTTCAACAATCTCGCAGTTATATCGCGGCGGCCGGAGCACCTAACGATGGATTCCTGGTATTTCTTTCACCTGTACTACCATTACACCGTTTCCTAGCCTCCGACTGCTATCTCACATAGGTTTACGATTATCTACCCATTGGTGAGAGACAAACGTCGGAAAGGATATTTGCCGCCACCGGGGATCGAACCCACGACTTCCAGATTGGAAGTCATATGCCTAACCATCTGCGCTATGGTGGCGGCTGTATTAATCAATGAAAAAGTCAGTCAGATATGGAAGTTTACAAGAAGTTTAAAGGAAAATTTGGGAAGAGGCCAAAAGATGGACAGAAAGTGTAGGCTAAACCTTAAATGGAAAGCCACTTTTCAATATATATATATATGTGATCCGTCTCACAAAAACGGACCATCTGGGAAGTGCGTAAAAAGTCGACCCTCATCAGACTGTGTGGAATGTGCAGACTGACAAGGGTCGAAACCTTTTGCACTTTACTTATTTTCTGAAACTAAATAAATCAATCTACCTTTAGGTGAAGGAAGTTTTGAAATGCGGCCTGTTCTTGAACCAATCTCTTTTTCAAATATTTATTTTAACTTAAGTGTCCAGATGGTCCCTTTTGCGTGACAGCTCACATATAAAAGTATTGATTCTAAATAGGAAAAGTTCTGTTTTTATAAGATAGATTATGTCTTAATGGATTTTTTTATAATGAAACATTACTATATATAGCATAGGAAAAAGGTTTGTTTGTTTAAATGGGGTCTAGCCCTTATCAACAATCTTCAATGGGGCCTGGAGCACCTACAAGGGATTCCTGGTATTTATCTTACCAGTATATATTATATTGACCTTTGGTAGGATAAGCAAACGACTGCTTGATGAAATCTAGGTGAACAAGCAAAATGACAGGAAGTCATGTATGCACAAGCCGCGTATAACTTAATCCTTGTCATGCTGCATAAATTTTGGCCAAAATTTTCATCAAAATCAAAGGGCAAAAAGCACTGAATGTACCAACTGCAGGTCAATTTTTATTTGAAAACTAAACATATTGACACTTCTGGTTTAAAAATGAGAAACAGGTGGTGTAGACTAACATCAGACTGCACATAATATGTGCAGGCTGATGTTTGTCTATAGCTCCTGCCAAAGCAGGAATATTCCGGGATCAGCCTGACAAGGGTTAAATACCATAAAACTGAAATTCTTTAGTAAATTGATTTTTGAATCAAAACAAACAAATTGTTATCTATTAGACACATTTTATTTTTCAAACACTAGTCTAATTGCCATCAAAATCTTTTAATAGTTATGACATGTCAAACATTTTTTCATCATCATAAATTTGAAGCATTGGATTTGTTACTTTCAGTTGCTAAAAATGCATTAATTTTTTCACTTGAGCTAGTGCTAACAAGAACATGTGTCAACGTGAGGCATTTTTGCCCTCTGACACAAGCCACAGATGCAACATAAACAATTTTAAAGGCAACCTGATTCTATGGGATATATTTCAAAACCAGCCCAGAGCTCAGAATGCAAAAGTTTTGGCAAACATTTAATAAGGTGGTTGTCACTGTGTGTGTGAGGACAGCTGCAGTCAACCCTCATTTTTGTATTTGGCCTTGTGCTGTGAACTTAACCTCCGAGCCATCTGAAATATTCTTTTAAATAGCACAATAACTCATGATGGTGAATCATTGTGCCAAGTTATTTTGAAATCCATCCTTGACAGAGTATTGCCGGAACAAAATCAGACAGACTGACGGATTAGCACTCTTACACACATACACAGATTTTTATGTAAAAACTGTGTCTTGCTCACCGCAAACATAGGGGGCTCAACAAAAATGGTACCCTGCTTTGTATGTTACCGGTATCACACATGCTAAGAGGTAGGCAGTACATACTTAACTGGTTCCTGAAGGTTTTCATCCAAAATGCAGGGCTAAATAACTGCCATGTCTTTTGTCAGAACTCAATCTATTATTACTGATATATGAATTCTATGTGACACTTCAACCAAGAAAACACCTTTCTTATGGGCAGTAATAACTGTTTTATTCCGAATAATCAATTTTAGAAGAATTTTATGCAGAGGTTTATCACTGTCGGCTACTAATTGTTGATGTTAGAACGGCCAGCATATCAAATAACCTCATAAAAGTGAAAAGTTTCAACTTCATTAATGCAGATTAAATATTATCATATGATCCTATTTTGTATGACAGTAATAAATATTAAATCAAACTTTAATCAGCAAAAAAATGCTTATCCACCTTGTCAAAATTTAGGATCTAAAAACAGTCTTGCAAGAACCTCTAGACAACAACTTCATATACATTCACTATTAGCACTCATTGAATTATTGTTTAAAGGTGATCACTATATGATGGAGAGTTGATATATTTTGAGGAAAATGAGAATGTCAACAGTTGGTGAAATTAACTTAAATTGTAAAAGTTAATCTTAACCACTATCCTGCTAAAATGAATTTAAATACAAATGCAATGTTCTTTCTAGGGGCATGAAAGACGTCTGGTTCAAGTTTTAACCACAAATAATGAGCAGACAGAATGTAGTTTTGGCATAGATCAGACTGATTCAGTCTACTCTTTCTGCCAAAGCTTTGTGTACAAACGGAATATACTGCGAACAGCAGAAAAAGGTTAATCAGACACTGTATGCATGAGCTCACTACCAGGATGGTGAACAATATTTTGTATCACTTGTCAGGAAGTGTCCTCAAGTTAACTTGTTAATGTCTGTTTTTCTAATAAGGTATAAATGTCTGGTAAATTACATCACTGTACATGTTGAACTGTTTTCTCCTGCTAGCACCAGTCTGTGAATCTGTAAAAAAGGGTAGTAGTAAAAGAAATGGGAGACAGAAATTTGAAATAAGTGATCTATAGGATAGAAAACAAAGGGAGAAAATAGAATTTACTTTTAAAAAGTTATTTCTCATATTTCCAACATGATTTAAAAATTAGCCCTGCCCTGCCACTATAATATTTGAGGGCCAATAGAAACTTTGACAACAATTTTTGAAGAGGGTCATCAAAGGAATATTCTGTTAAAGTTTCATTGAAATCGGCCAAGTGGTTCAGGAGGGGTGTAGTTCAAAGATTTCAGGCTCAAAATTGTAACCAGGCCCTGCCACGCCCATATTTTTGGGTCAAAATTTCGCTGTTAAAAGTGTTGTTTAAAGATTTCTGGCTCAAAATAGGCCCCACCCTGCCACGCTCATTTTAATGGGGTCGATCAAAATTTTGCAAATAATTTTTGAAAAGGGTCGCCCAAGGAACATTCTGGTAAAGTTTCACTGAAATCAACTCAGTGGTTCAGGAGAAGAAGTTTTTAAGGTTATTGACAATGGACAATGCACGACGGACACAGGGTAGTCCTAAAAGCTCCTCTTGAGCATGTTGTGCTCAGGTGAGCTAAAAACATGTAGTAGGTTTTTGTGAAATTGATAATAGGATCAAAATGTAATTAAGCCTGTAATAAGTAAGGAACCATGATAAATATAGTAAGGTTATTTTCTTTCATAAATCAAATTATTTTTGCAAGTCGGAAATAATCAAGACTCACTGAAAATGAATTTGATTCAACCTCTGTGGAACTTTCCTTTTCACAAGTAAATAAGAAAAGCAGCATTTCAAATTAACACTTTCCAGATCAAAAGATGGTGACAAATCGAAGTTCAATGAGGCTACAAATAACTACTCAAAACCAGCAAGTGCAGCCTTATGGCTAGGCATGTTTCAGTAATGAAAATTTTCAGGTCAGATTTATTGAAAACAATTTCTTTTCTTCACTAAGATTTCCTCAATCTTTGATTTTCAGTGTTAACATAAATGAAAACAGCCTCATCTTGACCTCTAAAAAAGAGATTTTTGAAAAGCATGGCATATGCATAAAGGAAATGCAATTAACGTTTCATAAAATACACAGCTTAGTAATTATTTTTGGGTATTCTTTGTAAAAACAATGAAATTATAAAAAATATGGCATACAAATGTATTTTGGAATTGCCCTATTATTGGCTTATGAACAAATGCTTTTAATTCCTATTTTTAGTATCTCTTTGTTCAATATAGGCTTACATTTTGTAGTAAATGTAAGCCAAAGTTTCAAAAAAATCCGATATCATTTGTGGTCTTAACATTATCACATCAACAAGAATATTCTGAGCAAAATTCCATAAGGTACATTTTCACATGAATTCGAACAGATCAGCCCCCATTTTCAATAGGAACCTTCCTTATCATCCTGTGAGTCTTTCAAGGAAATCCAATAATATTTGTGGACTTACTTGCTTCAAATGCAATATTCTAAGCAAAAATCCAATAGGCCCCTTTTCCTGTGAAATATATTACATATTTTTTTGCATTTACAATGCTCTCAGACTGATTAGCTCAGTCGATACAGTCTTTGATATTGACTTAAAAACTGAATTATCATGGGCTGGATGTGTGGGATAACCAACTAACAAACTGATTTTCTTTCAAATGCCAATTAAAAACTTTGCAAGTTTCAAGATTTCTGTAAATGGGGCTCAAACTTACTAATGGTTAGAGACCAATCCTTGCTGAGAACCAGATCTCGCCAACCAACCCGTTAAAGACGACGAGGAAACCTTTCTGAATTACTAGTTATTTAGACAACAACTTCTTCTATTCAGAAAATAATTTGTTTTTAATGAATATTGCGTCTTTACTGAGAAAAGTTAGGAAGAACAGCCCTTTGTTCAGGATGAAAAAATGTTTCACAAGCGCTTTGAGATGATATCCCCCTTTGCATGTGCACATACGTGCAAAGCGAGGTATCATTTCTAAAGCGCTTCTCTAATGTTTTCATCGTGAATGTAAGGCTGGTATGTGGCGAGGGTGCCAGGTCAAAAAGGCACAGTGATAGAAAGGCCTGGGTCAAAAGGACCACTATCAGAGTTGACCAAAAAGGCCCACTTTTGAATGTGACAAATATGCCCACAAATACTGACCTGTAATGCTTCAAATACCTGTTAGATATATTTATGTATCTTATTTTTCAAATCATTTATAATAATTTTACTCTAGTAACATCCTAATGTTTATCTTTTGTGTGGATTGGGAATGATGCTACAAAGCAGAAGACATGAAATATATACATTGCCATTTATCAAAATAATATCTCACAGGCCATGACACCTACGTTTCTTTTTCATTTTAAACAATAACCAAAAGTTGACATTCTATGACATCACTTTTGCACCCTCTTTTATTCAATGGGCCTTTTTGGTCATTTTTCAAAGTGGTCGCTTTTGAACTGGGCCTATTGACCGGGGTCTTTTTGTAAACTGGGCCTTTTTGTCATTGGGCCTTTTTTACATTTAACCGTGGCAAGAATTGGTCTCCAACCAGTAATGTTGTTTTTTGTTCCAATTGTTTTTAAATTTCGGCATGAAAAAAAAGACAAAATAAAGATATTAGACCCCTCCCCACGAACAGTGTCTAGATCCACCACTGCACAAAACAAAGGAAGATGTAATATTTAGATGATCTTGGGACAGTCTTAGGATATCGAAAAAGTAACTGACTGCTTGATCTAACTCCAAACACGCTCTTAGTCGTTAGGCCCATTAACGGATCGAGATGGGTGGAGTGGGGTGGGGTGTAATTGGGGGTTCCCTTCTGTAGCCATTCTATCCCATTTTCATAAAAAACGGTGCTTTAAAGAAAGATAGATTCGTGGTATACAGAAAGAAAACCTGTTGCATACGTATCATTACCCAGTCGGGCGCAGAATGAGTTAGGAGCGCGACTTATGATAACCGAACGGTGTTGGAAAACCTACCCGAAGCACTGTCATCTTTTCGACCGCCTGTCATTCAATAGATGTAGTAGAAGATTCTTTGTGCAATCTGTCCAAGGCTTAGATCAAGATTAAACTATTTTTATCCCAGACATAGGTTTAACCGCCTTGGTTCGACAAAAAATGTCTCGAAGCGACTGATGTACCGGTTTACAGTCAAAACGACCCAAAGTCAAAACGGCCCAGAGTCAAAACGGCCCTTTTTTTTGTCAAAACGGCCCAAACCAGTTTTGACAATCTGTCAAAACGGCCCAAACATAGAATTTGCTTCATTTTCGTTTCTTTTTCGATTAAAAACATTATTTTTCTTTAAAAAAAAAATTGTATTGCCAATATGTATATTATATAATATTCTTAATATGCAAATGTGTGACAGCGTTTGAGAAAGGTTTAAAATTGCACCCAAAAGACTGATTATGTTTACAACAAAACTTGTGAAATGGTTTGGATTGTGTGTGAAATAACGATCCTATCATGCGATCACACTTAAGCACAAAACTAAATTTCTAAATATGCTTTACTAAAATGCAAGTACTTATATGGCCCTTAAAAATATCTTAGTGAAATTGAATGAATTAAGACATATAACATTTCGCATATCAATTTAATGTCAAAAGATCTTCATCATGTTTGTTTAAAATAGACATAGTATAGAGCTGATAAGATTCATAAGGGAGTTGTCAAAAAGTTATCACTAGACTTAGAGAATTCATCATGGAATCATTTTGAACTCTAATTAAAATGTAAAAGAGTCAAAATATCCTATTATCAAGAACCCCTTTCATTTTTCGCTAATTTATATCAAGTTTCCATTGTAGGAAAAAAAACATAATAAAATTAGATAAGTGCCATTTTGTTTATAGTGGCAACAGAAAATGCCGCTTACGCTCAGTATAAAAATAAACTAATTATGAGAATAGACTGGTTTATTCGCGTAACAATTTTACTCTGTTGAGAACGTGATTTAAGACGTTTATATTCTTCGTATTGTCTCTATTCTCCCAGGAGCGGATTCTCAGCGAATAGAGAATAAGAATCATTCTCTATTAGAGACGTTCTCTAAATGTTTATAACCTCGGGCCCTAAAGTATTGTGAAAAAATAAGCAAAATTCAACTAGAGAAAGAAAATTTCTTATCAGCTTATATTCTCTGACTGGCCGATCGGTGTCAGTTTTTGAGAATATGGCAGGTAATTTGAAATAAAATAGTTACAAATGAGTGGTCTACCTTATTAATTTTAAAACTATTTGACAGCCTGGGAGCCAGGCTATTTAACATTCCTATACGTAGATTTAAGGAAGGTTATGAAATATATCTAATTTACTTCATGTTGAACAAACGTATTTATATTATATCATCTATCACGTCACGTCGTGTAAACAACTTTCAAAATGGCGTACGTTAGAAATAACGTTTTTGTTAGATAATTTCTTAATGTGACGTTCAATTTCATCGGGATACTTAAAATATACGTTTCTGCAGTAAGGCGAACATTTTGGTATATAATTTATCAATTAAAGAGTGAAATTGAAGTTAAAATGAATGACGGAACTGTTTCGCTTCGGGCGGATTTTGAAAAAAATGGTGCGGAAACAGAGAAAGTCAGCGGTGAGCAAAGAGATTATGAATTAAACCGAGAAAAATCATTACAAAAGAAGCTAGATGCAACACAGAGAGATGACGTACAGATATTTCAGACAGGCGGTGGACTGAGAATAATCCTCAACACCGGTATGTACGAGTTAATTAAATCTTCGGCTGATGAATTCTATAGTACGAAAGACTGTAAAAAGATTCCTGTAACCGATAAACAGGGAAATGTTGTTGAAACAAAGTTTAAAATGAAATCGGGGAAAAAAGATATCTATACTCTGAACATGTACCACACAAAGAGTTCATGTCTTGTAAATGGAAAACAATCCAGGCAATTTCTTCGGGACGATTTTCCTAAAATTATACAATTAGTGGAGCTTAACTTGCAGCAGAATGATACTACAGTAGATGAATTGAACCAAAGATTTCAAAAGATCATCTTATCATGCGCCTCCTTTGAATCGGGAAGTCGGGAGATCTTACCACAGATCTCATATTTTGATCATGACACAGAAGTGAAAACACTCGCATCAGTTGTACAAAATGTCCGAGAGACGAGACAGGCTAAAACTAAAGATAAAAGTTCGAAGTCTAAAATAAACTGTGATTGTACTCCAGATTGTAACACTGACATTCGAGATGAGGTTAAAATAACCCAGCAAAATGAACCCGACCCGAGTTGTGATTGTAACAAAATGATGAGTGAAAAAGTCGATTTCCTGGCGGAAACAGTTCGAAAACTTTGTGCCCAAGTGGAAGAGCACATCACAGAATCCACCTTACGATACGGTGAGCTGAAAGATGCTATAACAAGTCTGAATAAGCAGTACAAAGTTTATACCCAAGATTTACATAACGAAGTGGAAACAGTCAATCATAGTACAAAGTCTCTAGAGACTCACGTTAAGTCTACTAACGAGGGACTAATGCGAAAAATACAATCCGTTGCCGACACGTTAAAAGCCCAAAAACAACATATAGCTGACCAGAGATCTTTGAACACTACTAAAAATCAAATTAATAACGCTGATGAAAACAAAATAAAAGCCACAGATAGAGTCGGTAACAATAGCAGTAATACCCAAAAGCTGTCGACTAATACAGAAAAAGTACCTATCCCAAATGAAACGTCTTCAAATGAATCAAAAGTGTCACTAGAATCAAAATCTCGCACACTCATCATCGGTGACTCAATTCTAAAAGGCATCAGTAAGCGCGGTTTGGAAACGAATGTTGACATCAGGACTTTACCTGGAAGAAAAACAAATGATATCCATATGAAATTACAAGAAATGGATTTGACGTATTACCAAAACGTCATTATTTACGTCGGTGGTAATGACGCCGCAGAAGGAAGAACTTTGGCGGTTGAAACATCCCTTAGATCGATCGTCTCGGAGTTAGATTGTAATGTGTATTTGTGTACAATATGTCCAAGAAAAGATGCTGATGTTGAACAATTAAACGATCTCATAAATCATGTGTGTATGGAAACGAGCGCTGTAAAAATTGAGTGCTACCAATCTTTTATTTACGCAGATGGAGAGATGGCCCGTCCTCTGTATAGTCGCGATCTTATTCACTTGAACGAGAGAGGAGCTAGTGCTTTAGTCGCCGCAATAAATAAACATATCCCCATTACCAGAGGAAAAAGGATTACTAGAGGAAATAATTGCAAGGAAAACAGAAGTATAAGATATCACCAGACAAGAAACTTTCGAGGTAATCAAAGACAATTTGGTAGAAGAAGAGAGTTTCAGGGTTTTCATGGACATCCCCCGCAAAATAGACCATATAGGAATAATGGGTATAAAAACGGCCCAAAGCGGTGTTGGAACTGTGGTCTTTTAAACCACGTTGTTTCTGAGTGCAGATTTCTTAAGTGCTAGGAAAAAGTAGACATATGCAACTCGGTCGAATGTAACAATAGGTTTGAAGTTCTAGCAAAATTATGTAATTCTTGTTCACAATTAATATCATCCTGTCTGTGTAATTCTGTTGAACTCCATTCTGATGGACATATATCTTGCGAATCAAAATTTGATAGTACACGCATTACTAATTCTTCCATCGATCAAAATACTTGTCAACAAACGGAAAATGCCTTATACGATAATTTGTCATACGCATTCAATTTTGTAGAAAAGGGGTTACACATTGCTTCGCTAAATATACAACACTTACTTCCCAAATTGGATGAAATTCGCATACTTCTTAATATGAAATGTTGTCCCGATATTTTTGGAATTTCTGAAACATTTCTTAGAGAAAATATTAATGACTCTGATCTCAACATTAACGGATTTGTATTTGAAAGGAAAGATCGTCTATATAACGTCGGCGGTGGGCTATTGGTATACATTGCGGACAATATTGACTTTAAACGACGATATGACCTAGAAATAGAAGATCTCGAGAGTATCTGGTTACAAATATTTTTCCCTAATAATAAACCAATTCTCTTAAATTTTGTGTATAGGCCACCTAATAGTACACAGAGTTGGATTGATAAATATGAAAAACAATTAAATTATGCCGAATCTACCAATTTAGACTACTATTTACTGGGCGATTTTAATATTCAATTTACTTTAGCATCGACTTGCAATAATTCAAAATGGGCAAAAGTGATACAAGATTATGGACTTAATCAACTAATTGAAACTCCCACTAGGATTACAAACAAGTCTTCAAGTATAATTGACCATATCTATTGCACTCAAAAACAAGCAATCTCTGAAGTCTTAGTGCCAAAAATTGCGGTAAGTGATCATTACCCTATAGCTTTTACCTACCATAGTCACAAGAAACATTGTCAAGACAAAACATATAAGACAATTCATTACCGTTCTTTTTCAGAAATGAATATCGAAAATTTTTTGTTTGAATTAGCCCAAACTGACTTTGATATGATAGAGACAATATCTAATCCTGATGTAGCTTTAGAATATTTCTATGCTATTCTCAATGGTATTTTAGAAAAACATTTACCCTTCAAAGAAAAGCGTGTTAAAAGGCTTAAACAGCCTGACTGGTACAACAACGAGATAAAAGATGCTATTTTAACGAGAAATAAATTTCATCATGCTGGTAATTGGCTCATGTACAAAAAATGGAGGAATATAGTGACATCAATTATTCGCAAGAATAAGAAAAACTATTTCAACAAAGCAATAGAGGACAAATCAGATACTAAATTATTATGGAAGAATTTACGAAATATTACTGCAAATGATAAGAAAGAACAACGTATTCCAAACAAAATGATCATCAATAATTCTGAAGAGGAAGGTACTCAAAATATTGTTAATGCGTTAAATAGCCATTTTGTCAACATTTGTCAAATAATAAACAAGATACCTGTAAATCCGAAATATCTCGAAGAATTAAAGTTACATCTAGAAAGCAAGTTACCAAACTGTTATTTCGAAATAACTTTTATTACAGCGCTGGAAGTTAAAAATATTATTGATAAATTAGATAGCAGCAAATCGACCGGAACTGACGGAATTGGTCCAAAAATTTTGAAAATGTGCAGAGATTTCATATCTAAACCAATTTCATCTATTATTAATAATTGTATTTTAAAGGGAATTTTTCCGTCAGAGTTCAAGAAAGCCTGTGTGATACCCATATTTAAAGGTGGCGATAATGATGACCCTAATAATTATCGACCCATATCAATATTGCCAACTTTGTCAAAAGTGTTTGAAAGGCACATTGCTAATCAACTGAAATATTTTTTGAAACGAACGGACATTCTCTTTACACACCAGTCGGGATTTAGAGAAAATCACTCATGTCAAACTGCTCTAATTCGATTAGTCGATTCATGGTTAATGGATTTGGACCAGGGAAACTTAGTTGGAACTGTATTTCTAGATTTAAAGAAGGCTTTCGATCTTGTAGATCACGATATTCTCCTATCTAAGTTAAAATTGCACCATTTTACTAAAAACACATGCAATCTTTTTCAATCATATCTAAATGAAAGACAACAAGTTGTAAAAGTTAATAATGTTTTATCTGACATGACAGAAATTAAATCTGGAGTTTGATTTATGTGAATGACCTTCCTCTCAAACTATCAGCTAATATTGACATGTATGCCGACGATGCAACGCTACATAAGTCATGTTCCTCAGTATCAATGATAAATGAAACTTTAAATTCTGACCTATTGAAAGTCGAAGAATGGTGTAGGCAAAACAATATGGCTTTAAATCCTTCTAAAACAACATGTATGTTGATAGGATCAAAACATAGAATTAAAAAATGCACAGGTTTGAACTTAAAACTTTTACAAGAAAATGTGGAGAAAGTAACATCAAAAAAACTATTGGGGGTACATATTGATGAAACAATGTCATGGAAGGTTCACATTGAAAAAGTATGCTCAAAATTGTCGTCTCAGCTTTATTTACTTCGAAGAATAAACGGTTATCTTAGTGTTGATACGAAACAATTATTTTACAACTCCTACATAGCTCCACATTTTGACTATGGTTGCACTATTTGGAGTCATTGTAAATCTTCACTAATTAAAAGGATCACTAAAATTCAAAAGCGAGCTGCAAGAGTAATACTATGTCAGCCAAAACGTTCATGCTCCAGAAGTAACTTTAAATCTTTAAATTGGTTATCTTTCAAAAATCGATGCAAGTACTTCACTATTCTTATGGTTTTCAAAACTATTCATGGTCTGACTCCATCATATATGTCGAACTTTGTTTCAGTCAGTAGGAACCATTTCTATGAACTAAGATCAAATACTAGAAATCAAATATCTCACAAATGTGCTCCTAAAACAGATATTTTAAAGAGGACATTCTCTTTCACTGGCATGGAGTACTGGAATGCTGTTCCAATTCATTTGCGAAGTATCTCAAATATATCTACCTTCAAGCGCTCACTCAAAAAATATTTAATGCTAAGTAATGACTTATAAAACCTTGTTGCATATGTCTTATTTTTGCCATTAATGTGTGAATAACTCATTTTTATTGTGTTTTTATATTTGGTTTATCACTTAATATTATCCCTTATCCTACACTGAGTGATAAGCGATATAGTTGATAATTTTATTTTGACAACACTCCTTGTCGAATTTTACTCATTATCATCATTTTTATAATTGAGATGTTTTCATATTATCATCATTTATCATTGGTCATTCTAGGGTCACAACCATCTTTTCATCATCTCGTTACTGATTACTGATCATCATAAACATCATCTTGTCATTTTTCGTTTGTTAAGAAGGCCTCATTGTAAATAAGTGTTTCATTATTTATGTCAAATCATGTTTAATGATGTCAACTTAATGAGTTACCTTCTATAAATAAAGAATTTATTATTATTATTATTATTATTATATTTCATTCAAAACTTGCTCTTCCCACTCATTCAAGTCCATTTCGAAATCATTCCAAAATCATCCTCATTGTTAATTTCATGTGTTCCTTACTGTATATTGATGAGCAAAAAGTTGCTTATTCCAGCATTTAAATGAAATACAAAAGGAAGATACTCCAATAACACATTTGAATTATTAACAGCATGATTATCTCCCATTGATAAGTCAATAATTATTCTTGCATTGATAATCGAGTTTTAAGCAGTCATGCTAGACCTGATTTTCGGCATCGTACCCTTACAACACTATATTGTACAAAAAATATCGTTTCCTTTAGTAGGCCTACTATTTGAAAATACTGTATTTTTGAAAGTACTTCTTCGTCTTGCACTTATCTTTTTAAAATTAATTGAATCTTTTTTGGTTAAAACATTCGTTGTCTATCTATGATTGCTGGGCATCTATTTTTCGCTGATATCTAAGACAGGAATGAAAATATAGAAATTTTTCTAGTTCGGGACAATCATTTGAGTTGTGGCACATTTTTTTCCTTCCTTATCATATGTAAACTTGATGAAAATTGAGAAAAAATTGTTTTTTTATTAATATGGGCGTTTTGCTCCACCCTCGGTGAAAAACGCTCCTGTGCATGGCGCGAAACGCACTCGGGGGCGTTTTGTCCCTTCCATATTTTTTTGAAAAACGAAATCAAACATGTTTTTATACCAAAATATACTACTCAAAATTTGCTAAGCACCAAATCTTTTTTTTTTACTAAAATTTCAGGAAAAATGAAATTTGATTATAAGAATGTTGGAAAATGGTCTATTGGTATCAGTTTATCAAATTTTAAGAAGAAATTAAAGTTTTATAATGAGAAGAAGACTTTAAATCAAGACCAAAGATGGAGACCTAAGAAATCGGTCTGTTTTCTTGAAAATCGAAAAAAATCTAATTTGACCAAAAGAGGTGTTTTTTCAATTGCATTTCGTTCAATAACGAGTATGAGAGCCGGCATTGTCAATAACAGCCTGACAGCGCCTCTGCATACCCCTGATTAAGTTCTGAATTTCTCTTTGGGGAATAACAGACCATTCTTCTCTTAGGATCTGGTCGAGCTCCTGGAGTGTCCTTGGCTGGACCTGGCAGATCTAAACTCGGGTCTGTAGCTCATTTCACATATGCCACCCCAAACCATGGACCCACCCCCGTAACGATTGTGCTCCGCAATATTTGCTGCATGAAACCTTTCCCCTGGCCTTCTCCACACCGTAGCCCGCCTATCAGTGTAGTCTAGGTAATAGCTGGACTCATCCGTGAATAACACGGGGCGCCAGAGTCTTATGCGCCAGCCAACGTGGCCCAATACCCATGTTAACCGATGCCCTCCACCCGCTCCCCGTTTATATGATTTAAGCGTTGGTGAATAATTAAACATCGTAACTACAGCTTAAATAAGCTGTAGTTTCGATGTTGTGATAATTTATCAACGAGATTTTTCGAAACAGGATTTATTTGTATTACGCAATTGCGTAATGTGCGTAATGGGAGCTACGCCCTTGTCGAAAGCAAAATGGGCTACCAGCGAATTAGAACAAAAGCAACCTGCAATGTCAGGTCACTGCTGTCATACATACATGTACATGCAGTTGCGTGATTTTGGAATAACTTTGGAATGGAATTGAGTGATGAGTGAGTTACAAGCGAATTATTGGTGATCTGCGGTAGACAGAAACCGTTAAAAAACACTGTGAAATCGATACTCATTCCGACCAATACTTTTTTAAACCGCTCGCTCAGCGTTTTATTAATTCATACCAAACACTCAATCAAACCATTCAAAACCGCTTCAAACTCACCAAAAAACAACAACAAAAAATAGAATTAATAACCTACATTTAAAATAAATATGAAGCGAAAAAACGCGTTTCACTAACATAATTGGAATTGTAAGCGTCGGATTAGTTCTTGAAGAAATATGCAGCTATCTATAGAACTTGTATGCATATTCCATTAAAGAGAGGTAATACATACCGCTTATTCCGTTTATCCTGAACAAAATTAGCGATACTGGATTACCTACCTTTAATTTCACTATAAACGCGCTCCACAGACCATTCAATTCATTTCCAAAATCATTCCAAAATTATTCATCTTGTCAATTTCACAATGTTCTTAAATGTACTCCCTAGAATTGAAGTAACCTGCCTTGTCAAAGCACCGCTACCAGACATACATACAGAAAAGTTATTTTGGGTTGATTTGGAGTGAAATTGAATGAGTGCTTAGATCGAGTTTTCAATGATTTTTAAGGGAGGTAAACAATATCGTCAATTGCGTCCAATTGGACGAAATTAGCGATGACCTTTACCTCCCTTTAGTAAACTATATGGCTTTTCTGATTTCGTGTCTTAACGGACAAACCAGAGTCTTAAAAACCAACACCAGCAAATTATAATTTTGCAATCATATGATCGATTTGAATAAAATATCGATCGATTTGAACGATTTTTTAGTGTTTTTGAATAATATCGGAGCGTTTTTTACCTTGTTCACGGAGGTACTGCAAACCTTGAAATGATTTCGCGCGGTTTAAGTCCACTTGATTCGCGGTAGAGATGAAAACACGAACTTAAAACGCCGCGAATAACTTACTCATCATGAAAACTCGGGCTTCAATCGAATTTGTAAGTTTTATTCAGAGAAACCTTATAGTCGACAAACGATTTGCATCTCCCCATATTTTACATGTTAGAGCACAATGAAAATTGCAATTTAGTTCGGGTGTTAGTGAAAAGGGTTTTCTTTAGATTTCTTTCGTCAAAATTTTTAGAGCACAATGAAAATTGCAATTTAGTTCGGGTGTTAGTGAAAAGGGTTTTCTTTAGATTTCTTTCGTCAAAATTTTCAAAATTCACAAAATTATTATTTATCATGAATAGAAACAAGAAAACACTGGACGCTGTGAAAATCTATATGCACGTCAAAAATAAGTTTTTTCCGAACGCTGAAAGACTCATGCAAGCAACATACTAAGTATGAATTATAGTGCGGTTTTATTGACTTGAATCTGACCCCTGCTATTTAGAGGAATAAAAATATGATTATTCCTACTTGGCTTTGCACGTGCTTTCGTAGGAATGAATAACAAACGAAATTGAATGTAAAATACATTTTGTTTATTGATAAAATTTTTCGGTAATTGTTATTTAAGCAGTTTTTCCACAGAGGTCAAAGTCGGATCAAATTAACCAGGCTATACATGCGAATTTCCTGTATCGTTTGTTTCTTTCGCGGCAATTGTGGGTAGCAATTATTCGCGATTTCAAATCGCCGCGAAAAAGCCGTAAATTTCGATAACGCGAATATTTTAGTCGCGGACTTTTCTCGGTCTACATGCATGCCTTCATGCATTTTTTCAGTCAATTCGAAGGCTCGTCTCTCTCTCTCTCTCTCTATCTCTCTCTCTTTTTTTTCTCTCTCTCTCTTTCCCCCCCCCCTCTCTCTGTCTGTCTGGCTGGCTCTCTCTCTCTGTCTGGCTCTCTCTCTCTCTGTCATGTTGTCAGTCTCTCTCTCTCACTCTCTTTCTCAATCTCCCTCTCTCTCTCTCTGTCTGTCTGTCTCTCTCTCTCTCTCAGTCTCTCTCTGCCAATTTATGCTTAATAAATCATCCTCTCACGTTCAGAACTTCAATAAACGTATTGAGAACTCATCACGTTATCTTTCTGAATGCCTTCAAATGCAAAACCTCGCTGTGTGTTCCAGAATCTATAAACTATTGCAGATAAAGCATTTGCTGGTATCTTCAGACTGTTTAATTATATTTAAGAACCTTTTGGAGTTTTTCACTAGATAGGCTTTTCTATGTGAAATAAGTACCAATAACAGTGCTTAGGCGTGACGTTTCTTCATTATGCTCTACTATTACTTTTCCACAATTTATTGAAAAAGCCACCAAAAACAAGTGTAGATTATTCAAAATGGTGTTTTAAGGCAACCAAGGATATTGTCCAACATTCCTGTAATCCCATAACTAGGTTAACATTAAATATGTACTAAACATTGGCATCAAGGTTGTAGCTGCAAAATATTCACGTCAATTCATTCATTCGAACCAAAACGTAAAGTCTAACCGAAAGTGAATCAGGGTCAACAATAACATTTGTACAGGTCCCTATTTTATTTTTGAACATTGAGCGTCAAAAGTCGTCGGTGAAATTCATGCGCTTATTGATATGTTGCTTTGTTTCGCTGACATATTGTTTGAGAAACCGGTTGTCGCATACCGAAGACCCATGTCACTTCGATACATTCTTGTGAAAGCCAGAATAAGTACTGCAGCAACTATTGACGGTATTGGAATCTCTGGATCGTGTAAACGTGCATTTTGATACAAGACACGCATATTTTTTCAGAAGCATTTAGGTGCTTTTTCCCTAATTAGAGATTCACATAATTGGAAAAGTGCAAATGCTGTACACCAATGACATGTACTGTATGCCACAAACAATATGTCGGAGAGAGCAAGCAACATATCAATAAGCGCATTTATTTGCTCTGATCTGACTGGAAAACTCGAAGATTCAATAGGTCTTCACTTACATTTTAACGAAGCCGGTCACACGTTCAACGATGTTGTCCTGTGCTGCATTGAAGCAAACCCATGATGGTACAAAAACAATGCAAATCATGGAAAACCTATTGGATTATTCGTCTTTCCACGATCCAGCTCTCTGGGTTAAACAAAAACGAAACGTAATCATCAAGGGCAACTTCGACCTGCATATTTACCTATTTGTCCGACAGGCATATTTTCGCCAGCCAGTCAACAATATGGTTGTTTATTTCATTTTCATTTGCAATATCAGTTCTCATTTAACCCCTGATGATTAACCATTGAGTTTCTAAGGCGGTAGCGTTCAATATGCTTTAAACAATAATCAAAAATACTTACACTGTTTGAATACAATTTTTCACAATCATGAGCCTGTGTGTGTCATTTCCAAAAATTTTACACGTACGCGAGGTGCAAATGTTCTTCGGCATTGACAGTGACATAATGCAATACCAATATATATGCTGACAGCCCGAGGATGTATTAAGACCTTATTTATCTATATAGTGCGTGGTGAAGAATCTGATCTGACTGGAATGCACAGGCTGGCCATAGCCTTTGCTTTGCGCACATTTGAAATTGTTGGAGATGTCGTGCACAGGCTCATATACAACTGTCAGTACTTCGTGATTTCTTCCTGGGATGACAAATTCGAATTTTCGCTTGGGTATTTTTCTTCCTTGTTTTATAATTCACACTAATTTCGATTGAGGAAAGTAAAGAAACCTTAAGGAAGCAAACAAAGTCGATGTTACACAGTACACGTATATGCAGTAAACTACACCGAATACCCATGACGCTCTTTCCATTTCATTCAAAGACATTCCAAAATTATTCAACTTATCATTTTTAAAAACAATCCTAACGACGTTAACAACGACATTCCTAACTGAAGTCTACTGTGTTGTGTACAAAAAGTTGTGAAACGAAAAGAAACGTCCATCGCAAAGGAACATTTTACAACACGTATGCAATGTCTGGAATACTACAATTAGTTACATCGTGAAATTGACATTTAACTCAATCAAAGCCATTCTTAATCGCTCACTCAGCGCTCCATTCATTCACTCCAGACACTCACTCAAACCATTAAAAAACGCTCCAAACTCACTGAAAAACATATAACAACAACTTCGTTCAAAACTAAAATAGCTGAGATAAAACTGGATTTCATTTATTTAATTGAAATTATTAGCCTATAATAGGTTCTTGAAGATATATGGAGCTATCTATAGAACTTGTATGCATATTTTATTAAAGGGAGGTAATCAATATTGCTAATTTTGTTCATCCTGAACAAAATTTGCAATAGTGGATTACCTCCCGTTAACGTCACTCAAAAGTCGCTCCACACATTCATTCAATTTCGTTCCTAAATCATTCCATAATCATTCACCTTTTCAATTTCACGATGTTGTCAACTGTACCTACAAGGATCCGAAATACTTTAAAGCTACAGTTAACAACATCCCGAAGTTGACAAGGTGCATGTTTTTGGAATAATTTATGAATGAAATTGAATGAGTGTGTGGAGCGAGTTTTGAGTAAAATTAAGGGATGGTAATCCAATGTCGCCAATTTTGCTCGGGACGAACAAAATTGGCGATATTAAATACCTCCCTTTAATAAAATTTGCAAACAAGTTCCTTACATAGCTTCCTATTTGTTCAATAGTCTATGAGACGCTAACAATTTGAATTATGTCAGTGAAATCGAGATTATTCTCTGTTAAAATTAATTTTGAATGACGTTCTTGATTCTTTATTTTTCAATGGGTTTGAGTGTTTTTGAATGAATGGAGCGCTGAGTGAGCGATTTAGAATGGTTCTGATTGAGATGAATGTCAATTTCTCGATGTAACTAATTGTATATAGACATGGACTAAAGAAATAACGTACAATTTTATCTCCCTATCCTTGACGAGATCAGTATGTCCATATGTATGGCTAGAGCAGACTGAGTGCTGTATAGAAAATTAGGCGGAAAAAAGAAAAAACATAAAGGGACGGAAAACATGTCTCATTATGCAAAAAACGCTACTATAGAATGGGCAAATTGTGGTAAAACTAAATCGGCCTTGAAACTGGATTGCTAATTCAATAAATAATTCGATCAAATTTTAGGCCATTTTTACTACATGACGTCAAGGTATACACTCATGTCGATTTGATTTTCCTTTGGGTGTGTTTTTTATGTCATGCGTTTTTTCATTGGATTAATTCAGCAAACATGTAGAAGATTGTCATGACTAATTTTACTGAAAGTGATTTTGAATAATTTCGAATTATAAATGCACTCGTCCCGAAATTTTTTTGACAGTCAAGACTCGTATCTTGTCCAGGGAAACATTTCTTAAGGGTTGAATAAACGCTCCTAGAATAATGAACAAGGAAGAAAGATAATCAATTAATGTAAAATAGAGGAAATTTAAATCTGTCGTCCCATTATCTTTGAGATTTATACATGTAATTGACTTGTCATTAATTTAATGCTTCAACGTAGGAATAAATAGATAAGGAAGAACAAACAACCAGAGGACTATGGATACTGTTCTCCTGATAGAAAGCCGACGTAAAGCTGACGAAATGATTCCTTTTGACTTTATTGTTGCCTCTTTTGTGATAGGCGGACTAATTGGTAATATTCTTGTGATTTATTTCTACTTAAAGAAAACACCTATGACGCCGACTACGAAACTGATTGTTGTCTTGGCGAGTATAGATACGTTTATGTGTGTGACCATGCCGAAGAGTATTATAGTGTGTGAATACATTTATCAATTTACCAGTGTGATTTTGTGCAGATTTCATATCACCATGAACTACTTTACTGCACTATTTTCTAGTTTTATTTTGGCATCTATAGGCTTATTCCGATACCGAATGGTCTGCAGGCCGCATGCTCTTCAATACTCCATGCGAGCATCACATATTTCCATTGGAGTGTCGTTTATGTTATCAGCTATTCTGTCTTTACCAGGACCAACTCTGTACAAAATAGTAGAAGAGAATATTACTTTAACATCAAATATGACGCTTATTGTTTACGACTGTGACACAACAAATGAAAACAGCTTGAAGCCATTTGTTCTGTTTGCACATTCACTCCATGCCCTCGTCTTTTTTGGAGGAGTTGCGTTTCTATTCTTAATTTATGGAATGACTGGAAAGGCGATTTATAAATACAAAAGAAGGACAATGCGCCTTTCTAGATCAAAATCTAAGATACAAATCACCTCAAATGCTATGACCACGCAGTCGGACGAAAACAAAGCAAATCATAGCAAATTAAACAGAAGAAACTCTGTCCTTGTGTATGTGCCAGTTCAATATGATGATAGAATAACTGAAATTAGACAAACTGAAAATAGTGACAATACTACTTCAAATTCATTAGCTGAAAATATTAACTCTTCCTCTACGGTTGCACAAGCCGAAAATGTTGACCCTTCTCCTACAGTTACAAAAACGCAAAAAATCGATGCCACAAATATAATTTCACAAGATCACAATATCGAGACTATTTCTACAAATGCTTTAGCTGAAGATATTGGCACTAATGTTGAAACTGCGTCATCTCAAAACATTGACTGTCTTTCTTACGCCAGTTTTGACAATACACACCGCTTTGGTAAATTGTCTCATGATACGACTAAGGAGAGAAGATCCGTATATAAGACAACGTTAATGCTCTTTGTTATACATTTTGTGTTCATAATCAGCTTCGTGCCATATTTGGCAATTTCTGTTTACAGTGTGCTTAATAGCGACTTCGACAAAATACCAACACTATTCTCTAAGCTATGTTACAACTCGTATCTTCTGAATAGCGTTACGAATCCTTTTATTTACGGACTTTTTAATTTGAAATTCAGACATTTTGTAAAGGATGTTTTCTGCAAGTTTGATTTCTGCAAAAGATTTTTTCACCAATAACTCTTGACCAAGTAAGATCATATGGTGAGGCAAACATTAAAAAATAAAGCTATAAAATGTTTAATATTTGGAAAAAAAAAGATGTTTACATCTATGGCAAATATTCAAATTAAAGTCGACTAAGTAATAAACCAATAAATGGACCAATCTTCATACCAATACTGTCAGCCCGATTAGCTCAGTTGGTAGAGTTCCGGACTTCAAAACCATTGAAGTTCGACAGCGTGGGTTCGATTCCCGGGCTGCCACACTACAAACAACTTGTCTTTCGGGTGAGACGTTTAACCGAGGTCCTAAGAGACGGTGTTTTACACCGTGCACGAGAAAGAACCATGGCGTATCTAAGCAAAAGTTTCGTCGTATCCTTGCACTATCCCCCGTAACAACTAACCGTCCTCGTGGGCGTCGCTCATATGGCATGTGCTACGGTAGCGACGATAAATAAACGGAAAATTCAAACATCACCAGATCAACATTTTTCCAAAATTCGTGGGTTGGTGATATGATTGAATCTGTTTCTGGTATATTGAAGACTGACCAATACATTGATTCGGTCTTATCTTTAATTTATTTTTAATATTATTGATTTTATATGGTCCCATTGGTGTGATCAAGAGCCCCAGTCATCGGTTAACTAGCACCGCCCCTTGCACCCCCCCCCCCCCGCCACGCCACACCCCTCAGATATTAAAACTTTATCTATCTGATAAATATAGGGCTATGGACAGAAAGAAAAAAATGATTAGATGCTGAGCGACGGGAACATCGTAACTACAGTTTATTTAAGCTGTAACTACGACGTTTAAGTTGCCCATTTACTTAACATTCTTAACAAAATTGTGTGTGTAAATTCTCTTTGGAAGGTCATCCAATATTCGATTAAAAATATGTGCCTTCCGATGCCGCTAAACGCCGCCTTTTCAGAACCACTTTTTTTAGCTCCACTGGCTGAAAGATTCTACTTGATGTTTACATGAATATTCCTTGGGTGACCCTATATCAGTCTACAAAAATATTGTGATCGGATGAAAAATATGCATTTTATGGGCGGAGGTCATTTCTCTATTTGTAATATAGTGGAAACTTTCAAGACCCTTTTCTCAGAATGTAAGAGATGGATATCAACCAAATTTCACTGGAATGATCCTTGAGTGACCATCTCTCAGTCTACCAAAAATTATTGCGACAAGATGAAAAATATGTATTAAATGGGCGGAGGTCATTTCTCTTTATGTTATATAGTAGAAACTTTGAAAATCATTTTCTCAGAATGTTATTAATGGATATCAACCAAATTTCACTAGAATGATCCTTGGGTGACCCTTTATCAGTCTACCAAAAACTATTGTGATCGTTTTCCTTACTTTTTGCAAAGTTGGAGCAACTCTTGCTTGTAAAAAATGTTACCTGTTTTAGTTATGACCCTTTAGAAACGAGGCATGAAATCCGATTTCGAAAAAAATGCGTATATTGTGGGCACTTCTTCAGCACATATGGTGTTGAAATTGGCCCTAACGATGCAATAAAGTTATACAATATTAGTTGATACGTAACGGGGGAAGCTCAAGCGTATACATACGATTTCTATTGGAGTATGAGTATGGACAGTTTTCTTCGCACGGGGTTAATTTTCGCCTACACACGAAATTTGTACGACAACCTACGTTGTTTTACAGTGTGCAATTCTGATTCAGGGACCGGGGTTATAAATCTTTTCTCATTCTCAATTCAATATTTTCTCAAATTTCAATTTGAGATTAAAGTCGAAATTCTGTTTTAATATTCATTTTAATGTATCAACATGAAAGATAATATTAATAAGTTGTTAAAAATAACAACTTATAAATATTATCTTTTATTTTCATACATTTATTTAAATTTAAATTTTGAGAAAATTCTCAGTTGAGTCTGAGAAAAATTTTATAACCTTGGTCCCAGATGTGATTTTACTACAAGGTAGATCTCAGAAATTGAACTGATTCCAAAAAAGTTATTCATCAATTGTGGGATCCAAAAGCAAATAACTCAGAATCAAGGATTCTTTTCTAGCCTAAAGTCAATGAGTTCCGTATGCCATATTTCTCAAAGTATCGATGGTCAAAAGTGTCGAGGTTTGTCATGCAAAATTTTTTGACGCTACATTGAGTAAATATAAGTTTCGAGATATTCGAATTTTCAAAGTGCACACTTTCTTTTGGAACTGAGCCATTATCACGCAGCCAAATATGTTTGTGAATGCATGAAAAATATGTCTTTTATGGGCGTCGGTCATTTCTCTATATGTTATATAGTTGAAACTTTGAAAATCATTTTCAACATCAGTAGAACCCGAAATATCTAAAAATCTAGTCAAAACTTTGGTTTGCTTTTTCAAGGATTCCAAGCCTGTGGAGCAACTCAAGCCATTCATGGCTTTCCTTTTTAAACATATTTTGCGGATTGGCGGATGACTTATTTGAGTTGTAGTTTCGACGTTTAGATCGCCCATAGACGATTTGATGTTTATTTCAAGTCTGTGATCATATACTAGACAGGACAATGGTGTTTTGATATACGAAGTGTTATTAGAAAAATCGCTCGGACTTTTCCGTATGCTGGAAAGTACATCGGGAGTAAGTGAAATAATTTATGGTCATTTTATAGGAAATTCGGCTTATGGTGGTACTTAGGTCCTCTCTCGAGATCTTCTTGACATGAAATAATTTGAGATCAAAACACAGTAAAACACTGTGTTTTGTTTTCAAATTATAATATACCCAATTTTTACTTTTCATTGATTTTTTTTCGAGGTCACATTCATTTATTTTTGTGACGTCAAATAAAACCACGTGCTATATGACGCGCTTTCATGTATGCGCCCTTATAGTACCCGAGGTGATTTCCGTAGAATCGCAGAGGATTCCGTGCTCGTAGTATAGCACCGTCATTTGAAAAATAATGTGTTTGTCAGTGCGCCCGCGCGAGAACCCTCGATATCGACCCCATTTTTTTTGAAGTCAGGTGCTCTACCGACTGAGCGACTATGTGCAAATTAATATAAAAAGGTAGGTTAAATTATGTTCATTAAAAATTTGAAAAATGCTGATTTTTACAGGGCCAATTCTTTGTGTTCGTGAACCTTGTCCTTTCAGCCAATTTTCGCTAAAATTTCGTAAAAAATAGAAAAGATCAAATGAATCACGACCATAATCTGGAGAAGTAGTAAGCTCAATCGCTTGTCCACATACCTTAAGTCTTTGATGTTATATTTTCAAGAAGATCAATGAAATAAAGAAGGGGGGTGAATGAGTGGTCGCGAAATATCGAATCATCTATATTCAGGATTCACAGCTAGGGTTAATAACAAAATGAAATTGACAAGGTGGATGATTTTGGAAGGAATTTGGAAGGAAATTGAATGAGTCGGGGAGTGGGTTTTGAGTGAAATTAAAGGGAGGTAAACAATATCCCTAATTTCGTTCAGGATGAACGAAATTAGCGATATTTTATCCCCCTTTAATGAAATATGTATAAAAGTTCTATAAATAGATATCTGTGTCTTCATGTCACAGAAATTATAGAATTTTTGGAGTACTTTGAGTGTATTTTTTTTATCATTATCAAATCTTTCGGCGTTTTTTAATGGATTGAGTGGGGTTTTGAATGAATAATTGAAGCGCTGAGTGGGTGATTCGGAATGGTTTAGATCGGAGTGAGAGTCATTTTTACGATTTTCTTAACTGTAGAAATATTGACCTCCCACAGATACCAGGAACGCTAATTGTTTAATACTACATTGTTATTCCCGAAATACATTTTGATATTGTTACATATTCGATGCGATTTAGAGGACTCCAGCTAAAGCTCGTGTCACATAAACGCTTCGACGCTTCGGCGATGAGTCCCCAGAGTTTGGTTTTTTTTTTGTAGAAGCAATTATACAATTAACGACTACAGTTAACAACATCGTAAAATTGACAATATGAACGATTTTGGAATGATTTTGGAATAGAATTGAATGAGTGTGTTGAGCGAGTTTGTAGTGAAATTCAGGGAAGGTAATTTATATGGCTAATTTTGTTCAACATGAACACAATTAGCTGTATTTATTATCTCCCTTTAATATTATATACGTATTTTCTGTTTATGTGTCTTCATGGACCAATTAGACACTTTGAAATTCACACAAGCAAAAACAATCGTAGAAGATTTCGATTAACTTGAAATAAATATTGATCGCCCTGGTCGATTTCGAAATGTTTTCTAAAGATTTTGGAACTGTTTTTTTTTTAATTTGAGTGAGTGTTTTGAAAGAATGAATGGAGCACTGAGTGGGCGATTTAGAATGATTTTGATTGAGATGAATGTCAACTTCACGATGTAATTTATTGTACTCGTCGACTGATTAATGCATCGGTCGATTCAATAGTGTGTGTGTGTGTGTGTTTTTTTTAATGAGATCGGCGACGCGTCGGTGCGTTTTGAAACCTGTCGACTATTCGGCGACGTTTTCAAGATTTGTGAAAGACAATATTGTATCGCCGACTAAATGCCAGCGTTCATCTGGGCTACGGCCGATCATCGGCCGGGCTACGGCCTATTTTGTTCACATCACAGACGTCTTTTTGACTCGTTCACTTTCTTTTGTCCTCGCCGCCTAGTAGACGACATCTCACGGGCGTATCGTCAACACGCTATGTTTAATCAACTATGCTCACTGTATCATCAATTGGCAAGAAATAAGACACGCCGTTCGGGTTTTATGTGACTACTAAATTATATTTTGTCCTGATGTAGCCGGCGACCGGCCGATGTTATTTTGAGCAGACCTGAGATCGAAGTGCTCAAGGTGAGCTATTGTGATCGTGTTCTCTGTAACCAGAAGGCAGACAGCTTTCATATTTGGTATGTGGCATCATCTAGTGGACATCTATCAAGTTTATTCATATCAAGACCCTAGGGTCATATTTGGGCTCCAACCGGGCAAAACCCTTTTAACATAGAATCAAAGAGTGGAAATCTTTAAAAATCTTCCTTTCTGAAAGCAGATGGCAGACATCTTTCATATTTGGTATGTAGCATCATCTAGTGGGCCTCTACCAATTTTGATCATATTAAGACCCTTTGGCCATATTTGGGCTTTGTTCGTGCGCATCCCTTCTAGTTCTTCTGAGCACGAATAGTAAAAAAAACAAAATCTTCAAAAATCTTCTCTGAAACCAGAAGGCAGAAAGCTCTCATATTTGATATGTAGTGTCATCTAGTGGACCTCTACCAAGTTTGTTCATATCAAGACATTGGGGTCATATTTGGGCTCTACCCGGGCGAAACCCTTTTAACATATTATCAAAGAGTGAAAATCTTAAAAGATCTTCTTTTCTGAAACCAGAGGGCACACAGCTTTCATATTTAGAATGTAGCATTATCTAGTGGGCCCCTACCAAGTTTGTTCATATCAAGACTCTTGGATCATATTTGGGCTCCACCCTGGCGCATCCCTTTTTAGCTCATCTGAGCACGATAGGTGAAAAAAATGAAAAAAAAAAACTTCTTCTCTAAAACCAGAAGGGAGCTTTGATATATAGCATGTAGCATCATCTAGTGGCCCTCTACCAAATTTGTTCATATCAAGACACTGGGGTCACATTTGGGTTCCACCCGGATGCATCCCTTTTAACATAGAATCAAAGAGCGATAAGGCATATCCTTCCTGCTCTTGGCTGAAAACATTCCATGGCATTGATCTTATGTAGAAAATATCTCCTTGTTGACATCTGCCTTTTTAATTAATGTGATGTCACAGGGGTCAAAGAGTAATCTAAGATCATCATGGTCCTCTTGTTTAGTAATCGGCCGATGAAAAATGTAGGAATGGGCGATGCGTCGGTATCGCCGATTTTTTTTTATGACTTTAGAATTTGTAAGGACGGACACACGGGATATTGATTGTTAGAAGTTATTGATCACTTTACAAAAACACTTTTTCTCACAACCATTTTACATATCAAGTACTTAAAATGCACTAAATAAAGTAAAATGAAAATGGACAAGTTGAATGATTTCGGAATAAATGAGGAATGAAATTGAATGATAGTGATGAAGTTTTGAAAGATTTTCAAGAGAGGTAAATCACTATGGATAATTTCGTTCAAATAGACGGACTATACGATATTCATACAGTTTACAAAATCGTGAAATTGTTAAGTTGAATGATTTTGGAATGATTAAGGAATGAAAATGAATGAGTGTGTGGAGCGAGTTTTGAGTGAAATTAATGGGAAGTTATCCTTCAGGTTGAGCAAAATTTGCGATATTGATTACCTCCCTTTAATAAAAAATGCATACAAGTTGTATACATAGTACCCTATTTGTTCAAAAGTATCTGAGGCGCTAACAATTTGATTTATGTCAGTGAATTAGCGATTTTTCTGTATCAAAATTTATTTTAATTGACGTTGTTGATAATGTATTTTTCAATGGGTTTAAGCGTTTTTGAATGGTTTGACTGAATGGTTGGAATGAATGAATGGAGCGCTGAGTGAATTATTTAGAATGGTTTTGATTGAGGCGAATGTCAAGTTCACGATGTAACTAACTGTACATGTATCATGCAATTATTTGATCAATTTAATTAAAGTTTTGATAGGTTTGAATGATTTTTAGGCGTGTGTGAACAACTTTGAATCGTTTTTGAGTGGAATGAATGAATGAATGAATGAATGAATGAATGAATGAATGAATGAATGAATGAATGAATGAATAAATGAATGAATCGAGCGAGGTGAATTTTAATTCCACGATGTATCAATATATGATGTGTTTCCTGTCAATATTATATAATAATGATATGAAAATCTTATTCGATACTAGAGTATACAAATCAAAAGAGTGTTGTTTTTTTCCCATTTTACTCAAGGCATATATCTCTGTAAACCTTTTTATGAAGTTTCAACAGCTTTACAAGTTTATCAGTTTAAGTGGACGTGGCAGAGATTAAAGAAATTATTATCCAAAATAGTTTTCGATCGACAAGTGTTTGGTTATCGACATTTCATATATTATGAAAGAATACGTATAGAAATGGATGTTTTCAATATTTCAAACCACAACACTAGCGTAGAATCTGTACTTTATTTAGAGAACCGACGTAAAGCTAACGAATTGATTCCATTTGATGTGATTGTTGCCATGTTTACGATAACAGGACTCATTGGAAACATTTTTGCGATATACTTCTACACGAAGAAAACATCTTTAACACCAACCACAAAGCTTATTGTTGTTTTGGCGGGTATAGATACATTTATGTGTTTTTCAATGCCGAAAAGTATTATTGTGTGTGAATATATTTATTTGTTTACGAGTGACGTTTTGTGTAAACTTTACATAACATTGAACTATGCAACATCAGTATTTTCTTGTTTCACTCTCGGTGCCATAGGATTATTCCGATATCGGTTAGTCTGCAAGCCACTTGCTCCTCAATTCTCAATACGAGACTCAAACATCTTCATTGGAGTGTCTTTCGCGGCTACAATGTTAATGACGCTACCAGGACTAACCCTCTACAAAGTAGTTGAAGAAAACATCACGGTTAGGTCAAATGTAAGCCTTGTGGTTTATCAATGCGGTCCAACAAAGGAACATACACTAAAGACATTTGTTTTGATAACCCATTTGGTTCACTTCGGAATTTTCTTCGGTGGACTTGCTCTCCTTCTTATTTTTTACGGGATGATTAGGAAAGCTGTGCACAAAAATAACAAAAGAAAGAGGAGTATGTCAAGTAAAATCATTGCAATGCCGGCCTCACCAAGTCCCGAAATCTACACAGAGGAGCGAGTTAACCTATTTCGATCAGATGATAACGGCGAAACACCGGGCAACTCAACCTTTTCTATTTCATCAACTGTACATAGTGAGGATAAGATCGACACACTAGTGACAGAGAACAATTATACCCTTGGACCGAGAGACACACCAACCACAATGCTCTTTGTGATACATATCGTATTCATAATGAGCTTTGCACCATATTTTGCTGTGTCATTTTACAGCGCCGTAGACAGCAAGTTTGCTCAACAGCCGACAATATTCACAAGACTGTGTTTCAACTCTTATCTACTCAACAGCATTACAAATCCATTTATCTACGGCCTTTTTAACATGAAATTTAGAAACTTCGTTAAAGAGAATGCCTGTTATCTGGTTATTCTTATGTTAAATCGTTTAAAATGAAATTTAGAAACTTCGTTAAAAGAGAATGCTTGTTATCTGGTTATTCTTATGTTAAATCGTTTAAAATGAAATTTACAAACTTCGTTAAAGGGAATGCCTGTTATCTAGTTATTCTTATGTTGAATCGTTTAAAATGAAATTTACAAACTTCGTTAAAGAGAATGCCTATTATCTGGTTTTTCCTATGTTAAATCGTATAAAATGAAATTTAGAAACTTCGTTAAAGAGAA
Source organism: Fragum whitleyi (assembly GCA_948146395.1). Classification (NCBI taxonomy): domain Eukaryota; kingdom Metazoa; phylum Mollusca; class Bivalvia; order Cardiida; family Cardiidae; genus Fragum; species Fragum whitleyi. The sequence goes on along the minus strand of OX411544.1, from coordinate 87,615,359 downwards.
GGCCCGTTATCTGGTCATTCTTATGTTAAATCGTTTAAAATGATTTTTAGAAACTTCGTTAAAGAGAAGGCCCGTTATCTGGTTATTTCTTACGTTAAATCGTTTAAAATGAAATTTGGAAATTTTGTTCAATAGAAGGTCCGTTTTCTGGTAATTCTTATGTTAAATCGTTAAAAATGAAATTTAGAAACTTCATTAAAGAGAAGGTCTGTTATCTGGTTATTCTTATGTTTGATTATTTTAAATGAAATTTAGAAACTTCGTTAAAGAGAAGGTCTATTATCTGGTTATTCTTATGTTAAATCGTGTTAAATGAAATTTAGAAACTTTGTTCAAGAGAAGGTCTGTTATCTGGTTACTCTTATGTTAAATCGTTTAAAAGAAATACCCTCTTTCAGATAAGCCCTTTTGATTTTTAGTTTATCCAAGAACGAGAGCTATTTGTATTTCAAATTCCAAGGGTCATTTTTTTTATTTACAAAAATGCCCTTACCCAATGTTTAGCGTTGTATCAGCTTTCACATTCGAAATCCACATAATTGGATTCTAGGTCAAGCTTTCTTTTTGCCAGGGCAACAGAGTAAAAGCAACATTCTAAAAATTCTATGAAAAAATAAGCTACTTTCGATGGTTGTACGTAGTATCTGTGAAAAGTTACCAGCAACAGAGTACCCGGTTCTATTGGGTGAATCAACGTTCACCAGTATTATCCAGTGTGAAAAATAAAACAAAAAGTAAGATTATTGTACATAGAGATTAATATCATCAATCAATCAATCGAGAGAAAGCAGATATAGTTAATAACATCGTGAAATTGACATTAACATCAATCATAACCATTGTAAATCGCTCACTCAGCCTCCATCCACTCATTCCAAACACTCACTCAAACCATTCAAAACTCTCAAACCCATTGAAAAACATAGAATCTACAACGTCATTCAAAATAAATTTAGATAGAGAAAAATCGCGATTTCTCTAACATAATTCAAATTGTTAGCGTCTCATAGGTTCTTAAAAAAAGGAAGCTATATATACAACTTGTATGTATATTTTATTAAAGGGAGGTAATTAATATCGCTAATTTTGTTCACCCTGAACAAAATTTGCGATATAGGATTACCTCCCACTAATTTCACTCAAACCTCGCTCCACACACTCATTCAATTTCATTCCTAAATAATTTCAAAACCATTCACCTTGTCAATTTTACGATGTTGTAAAGTGTACTATTTTTCAAGATTTGTCACCTTCAGACAACAGTGCATTTTTGATATGGCGTGACACAATGACTCCATACAAAATGGGACAGTGTAAAGACTCCTTTAAAATATGCAAGGACAGACCAATCTTGGACCGCGCAATTCTTTTCAACGCGGATGGTTTTCAAGGTGATTCGTCGTTTTTGTTTCCCATGGCGGAAGGGAGGTCACTAAACAAACCGTCAAAACTTACTGCATGTTTATACTCCAACGCGTAAGGTGATTTGTAGGAGTCGTGTTATTAATACACAGGTTTGTGAAACCGGGTTTTCAGTAAGTTTGCAACATGCGACACTCAGTCTCGAGACGGCTTTCAAGAATTATCCGACATGTAATTTAAATTGTGCCTTGGGTATCAATGAGGATGAACGCTAATACATTTTTTTTTCTGCCAAAAAGTGGTGGATGAGGCACTGGCGTTTGTTTTATAATTCGAGTTTTTAGTTATATTTTTTAAAAAGGCGGTCTTATATAATAACCCAAAGGACGAAATTTGGATTGTGAAACAATCGTATGTGGACAAAGCACCTTAAAAAGATGTCTGGTATTTATCTCACCAGAACTATTATAAGCCTTCATCTTTGACTAGCCTCAACCTTCTAAATAAACATTATAGACAATAAAATAAAAAAAAAACTTGTAATTACAGCGATTTGTTGGAGACCAACGCTAGATGATATGCGAACGCCATAATCGTCGATAATTTGCGTTTTGTCTCCATTTGATGCGATTAGTACTGGAAACGCCAGTCTTTTGATTCGGGGAAGGGGCCCCATTTAAATCATAAAATTTAAATGACCATTACGGCTTGCCTTTCATGGTAAAAAATGTTCATTCATTCATATCTCTATTTCCTCCATGTTTACAATGAAGATTTACATGAATAATATATGCATAAATAACTACAAATCAAATCAATGAAAAGACAGAGAATACAATGGGTTCAACAACATATGTACATAATGGAAAATATGCATCAGTCAGTGTCCTTATAAGGCTGTGATTGGTTCCTAAATCTGCAAAGGCAATTTATCTTTTGAAAATTGACCACATATTACTGACGTGACAAAGTACGGACATCACGAAATCAATATGGGACATATTCAACAGACTTATGAAATAGGGGTCTGGGGCACCAAGCAAGATGCATATTTTCTTGTTATAAGAAGGTGAAATAAAAAATGAATGACATTCCATGCCGAAATTCTGCCCAATCGAATAAAAAAGCTTTGACTTGGACTCATTTAAATAACTGCAGTGAATAAGAAAATGGTAAATTTCATTAGTATTGAATAAACCACATTTACTACATCTCTGTTCTCTACGCTGCCCTAATCCTGATATTATCTTTATCATATTTCTGCAATGTTTAGAATATTTAAATTTGCATTTGCTTATATGCCAGAATATACTTTCGCAAAAGGCAGGGTGTATTTCGGCAAATAAGTAAAAATCTTGACTCCTCGAGATATCTTCCAGCCATCGGGTTTTAAATTGCAAAGAAGTTTGGCGCTTTATAATACTTTTCCATTGTAAACGCTTCGGAAATTTACCATCTTTATAAAATGATTCCAGAAATGCTTTAAATCATATCTGATTAGTATGGGATATATATCTGTAAAATAACCCGATTTACACGGACATGAAGAGAAAAATCTACACATGCGCTTAAGAAAAATTTGCTTTATGAAGTTGCTAGGGTTTAATAAACAAAGTTGTCCAAAAAGGTTCAGCTTGCGTTTTTCGACGATGGTTTGCATGTCAAACATTTGTATCAATCCAAGGACAATATTTGTACGGGTCTGGGCGTTCATACCTTGTATACTTTTGAGACAAAACCGATGGCATCTTTCTAATTTTATTAGTTCGTTTCTTGTTAGCGAATACAATAATTCGCTTCCGTAAAGCCCGCGTGGTAAGACGACCGTATTGTAAATTTTCTTAAGTGTAAAGGGATGTAAACCATCGCTACCAAAACCAAGCTGAGTTGTAGACATGAATGACCCTCGTATCTTAAGACAAATATCATTTACATTTTCAGAGTTACACATATATTTATTACAGTTAACTCCTAAGTGCACATAATTTTCGGTCTCAGGAATAGACTGATTGCCAATAAACCATCTTCGATTCGTTTAAAAAAAACTATGTTTTTTCTCATTGAAAAACAATCACTGCACATTTCGGTGCATTATATTCAAACAGCCATTGCCTAGAGTAGTAATAGCAAATATTTATTAACCTAAGTAAACCATGTCTAGATAGACTCAAGAAAACCATATCGTCTGCAGACGTTATACAAGGTAAATGCGACCCGTCTATAAATAAACCAAAACTGCTTTGTTCTAATTCACATAACAGACCATTAATAAAGCAGAGGTAGAAATATGGTGACGTCAAACCACCTTGTCTGGTCCCAACCTCAACCGAGAATGGGTCCGATTTGTACCCTCTATATAGCACATAATACTCAGACTCTGCGTACATACTCATAACTGCTTTAAGTGTGTCTGTACCTAAACCCATTTGGAATAATTTATAAAAAAGGCCATTGTGCCATACTTTGTCAAAAGCTTTCTTAATGTCTAAAAAACATGTATATAAATAACTGCTAGAATCCTTTGCATAATGAATCGATTCTTTAAGTAATAATGACGTCATGGTACAATTAACTCCCTTTTGAAAACCAAATTGGAGATGGTTCAATGGCACGCTTATTTCTTTCTTCACTATTTTCAATATCAAAGCTTCGTATAATTTCAAAATTGCTGAAGACAGCGTTATTGCTCTGTAGTTAATAGGATCATATTTTTTTTTCTTCCCTCCCTTGAATAGTGTTATTATAAGGCCGAATTTCATTTTCTTTGGTATGAATGAGAATTTAAACATGTAGTTATACAGTTTCACTAAAACTTTCAAAAGCGAATCGCAGCCATATATTTTTGTTCATTAGAAATATTGTCATGTGAACACGCTTTGTTTTTACTTAAATGTGATACAGCTTCCGTGATGTCCTCAATATTGAATTGATCGATATCAGAAAAACTGTGTACATTTTGTATTTGTGAAACAGTATCATTAATCGTTTGAGTAAATTCTGAATTATCAATGACAAAAAAGTATATACCTCTAAAATAATTTCCTCATTGTTTAGCTATTTCTTCTAGGTCATGGTATATAGTTACGTTAAATTTCATGCAACCGTGAAAAGAAAAGTTATTACTCGAACCATTTTTTCTCTTGCCATACAAATTCCAAAACGTGCCAGGATCTACTTCAGCAGATTTATCGATGATTTCGTTCAAGGAGCGTAGATATTTTGCAGACAAAAATCGATGTTTCTGTCTGAAAAGTCTCTTCGCATCCTTGTATTCTTGTAAATATTTATTATCCGTTTCGGTAGATTTACCGTTTATAAGCCATGCACGCATAATATATTGGAGTTATTTTAACTCGCTTTAAGTACTTTCGGTACTTTGGTCGGGGGAAAGATTTTTCTGAAGCAGTTTGTATGACGTTACACAATCTATCGTACATGTTTCGAAATGACATTTTCATAATTTTCATTACTTACATGTAATTTGAATTGTTCAGAGTCGGATATCAACAGTGTTTCAAGAACTGTTTTATATAGCTGTATTTGTTCGCTTTTTACATGTTTCCATTTAATTTTTTGCTTTACATCATGACTAGGTAATGAATAATTAAAACGAAGGCTTAATTTCAAGTATTCTGGTCTATGATTAGATACGTTTAAACAATCATCTTCGAAAATTCTACAAGAATGTGTAGAAACAGACATATCCTCTGAAATCAGAATATGGTCAATCAGAGAAGTGGATTTCATATCATAGGAAATGAAGGACGTTTGGGCTCCTGTACATGAGGGCAATGTGTTAATAGATATGAGACTATGAACTTTCATAAAGCCTTGAAGTTGTTTGCTCCGTTTATCAAGAGGTTTTATAAATACAGCACTATTTAGATGTGAATTATAAACACCTATTATGACTACTTTTCCATATCTTGAATAAATATTGTATATATCATGCAGTTTTCCAACATATTCTTCAAAATATTCGTATGTAAGACTAATACTCGGTAAATACACCTGAAATACAAAATAGCACGTTTTATTATCACAGCGAATACATAATCCTGTAATACGGTTATCGTTTAAATCCACTATTTCTATTTTATCTGAAAGTGACTTTTTCCAAAACAGCGCTATTCCACCCTTTCTCACATTTTTTTCACAAAATTGTTCATTTATACCATCATAACAAGAAACACTTATCCCAACATAATCGATATGAATAGTATTTATGAAATGACTGTCCCAGGGATATAACCAAGTTTCAGAAATACCACAAATATCGATTTCTGTTTCATCTAAAAGTCTACTCAAATATATACTACTTGACATAAGGCCCGTGGCATTCCATGTAAGTAAGCTCAAAGAATTCATGATCAAAAATATTTTGAGAAAATGCATTATTAAAATGATCTCTGGTACTTAATTAACTAATAATTTGAGTATCTGTCGTAGTTATCGTAACAATTCTCATCGTTGTCATAGTCATCATGGCGGTAATGATCACGCTGTTCTTCACGATATTCATCGCGATAATTATCACGATAATTATTGTACCTTCTGGTATCACGTTCTTCAGCGCTAAAGCCGTTTTTGCGAGAACTATTTTCCTCCCTTTGTCGGTCTCTTTGAGATTTTGACACCCAGGGTTTACAGATGACATGACGGGGCCAAAATGTTTGATCTAATACGAAGTCACTGTTATCATTATCTTCTACATTGAGCCTAATTGAAACTCGGTGACTGTTACGGATTGGAAAGATAGTCACCCATGTTACAGTGACACTTCTTCTTTATACGTAGCGCGTGAATCTATCAGTAGTAATACTGTTGTTAAAACCTCCGACAAAGTACCTTTTAACGCGCCGACGCATATATTGCTCAAAATCGTCTTCATCATCGTCAAAATTATTCTGGAATCCTCGATCGTTTTGTGACGCGTTTACTCTTGGGTTTGGTCCTCTCCCCCGCCTCACGGCCTGGTAACTATTCTCTGTATTTATGTTAGCATTATTTAGTCTATGGGTATTTTTTGGTCTTGATTCTGGAATAGCGACTGCTGCGTTAGCGTACGATCTCTCAGGTACAATATTGCTGCTTTCATGATTTGACAATGGGGCCTAGTGTTTTCTGTTACTAACTCGCTAGTTTGCTCGTCTGTTGCATTGCAATCGCCATCCAAGCTACTAGGTATTTCAGCAAATACACTGGGTTCAGGGATAGTTTCATGATTAATTGGTAAAATTGATGTTTCCTGACTCCTACTTTGATTTGGCTCTGGTTGAACTCTTTCGGGGTTCATTGGTTGGTTTTTGTTCTTGGATGATTTCTCTATATTCTTTACACGTTTAATTAACTGTGCATGTTTCTCATTCACAGTTTCTATCCTTTTATTGTCAGCCTTTGTTTGAATTAATTCTCTGATCTCTTTGACATCATCTTTCAATAATCTGATATCGGTTTTTAAACAAGCATTGCCATTACTCCTTTCATCTGTAATTCTACTTATTGACTGAGCGTTCGTGTGTACTTCTTCTCTGATTTCAGCTATGTCTATTTCTAGGTCAGCTTTTATCTTTTTCACCGATTCCGTTAATGTTTTAACGTCTTCTTCAAATATACACTGTCTATTTGTCAACTCTTCGTTCTTTTGTTTTAGAGATATTACATCGGATTTAAAGAATTAATAATCACCTTCAAGTTTTCAATTTCGGCATGGTTTATTATTCCTGAGCTCAAAATACAATTGTCTAAATTTGTGATTTTGTGGGTCGATACACTCAGCATTTCTCTCATTTCGTGGAAATCACCTCCTTCTAATACTTGGTTAAGACCATGAATATCCTTTGTTAATTTTTGGATTTATTTTCGCCGCCATAAGCGTTTTTACGTCGTTTTAACTCTTCGGATGGCTCGTATGGATAACCTTCAGATGCTTTAACAGCTTCATATAACCTGGTTCTAATATCCTCTAAGTCAGAATAATCTGCTATAATTTGGTTGATGAATAGGTCTTTTGTTAAATTGCATGCTAATTCTGATAAGTTCGAAACTAGGGAAAAATCATCATTTTCCCTCTGTCCGTTAGTTAATATTGATTCATTCAACGAACTGCTACTCTTTGAATGGGTTGTATTTAGAGTGTCACGTGGATTTTGTCCCTTTAATGAACTACACGCCATTGTGAACAACTAACAGCAATGTGGTCAGTCAAGCGTGAAATTCTTTTGGTCATGGCCCGTGGGCATTTTCTGATTTGGGTTATCCATTACCTCACCCATATACATAGCATAGCGATGAATTATTACAATGTCAATTCACTTGATATCTTACTTCAGAAAATGCCTCCTTTCCAATACTTTCCAATACTGTTTTCTCTGATCACTATCCACTAAAAGTAAATCACAATCGTCTTTAAATAATCGATATTGATCTCAATTTATGAAAGCATATAAAAAGGCGTCCATTACTCTTGACCGATGTCGTAAAAAAAGTTCGAGTTCGGCGCCTCTCTCTCTCTCTCTCTCTCTCTCTCTCTCTCTCTCTCTCTCTCTCTCTCTCTCTCTCTCTCTCTCTCTCTCTCTCTCTCTCTCTCTCTCTCTCTCTCTCTCTCTCTCTCTCTCTCTCTCTCCTCTCTCTCTCTCTCTCTCTCTCTCTCTCTCTCTCTCTCTCTCTCTCTCTCTCTCTCTCTCTCTCTCTCTCTCTCTCCATCTGTCTCTCGCTCTCGCTCTCCCCTCTCTCTCTCTCTCTCTCTCTCTCTCTCTCTCTCTCTCTCTCTCCATCTGTCTCTCGCTCTCGCTCTCCCCTCTCTCTCTCTCTCTCTCTCTCTCTCTCTCTCTATCTATCTATCTCTCTCACTCTCTATCTCTCCCTCTATCTCTTCCAATGATACAAACAATCAAGACGATGACTCAAACTATATGCATTCTAACGAAAGAATCGTGCTATTATGAATTTTAGAAAATGAATACAAGCTGATGTACGACATTTTATAAGCACAACGCTGTCACTCGGAGCATTTTATGATTACAAAAATCAAATATAAATTAATCATATCGAAGTCCGTTTGAATTTTGAACCGAAATAAAGGTCAAAAACAAACAACGACAACAAAAAACAAACACAAACACAGCCAGATTCGTGTGAAGTAGTCTTCCATTTTTTTCTTTTGTATTGTAATATTTGATAACAAATTAGACAAGTATGCAACACAAATTTGAGTTTTTAGTTAGAATTCCCGAGACACTTTCTCATAATCATTTTTTACTTGTATAATTTCTCTTTTCACAATGAATTCAATATATCACTCTAGGATGCCATCAGAAACGTTCATCATGAGTACTTTCAGTGCTTTGATTTAAAAAGAAATATCGTAAAAGCTTAATCGGAACCCCGGGATTCTATTAGAATTTTTATTGGAGATTACACTAGATCGATGGGTTAGTGTGAAACAGTTGTAACTGCCTATAAGCATATAGGCAGTTACAACTGTTTTGCACTTACGATCATCATTTGTTGCCAAAAATGCTATATATTTACAAGTTCTAAGTCATCACCAAAAACAAAGGTGGAAACAAGAATAAATACAACAACCTTGCCTATAACCAGTAGCCTATAATGAAAGAATATGTCTCAAAATTTTAACATTTGATTGGAGAAATGGGTATTTCTAAATCCTCTGTTGAATCGTTTACAACTTTGATTTTGTACGGATTGGCCTTTATTAGTTGCTTATGATTTCTCAATACTTCAATAAATACTGGTTCGAGACCAATTCTCGTCTTGTACCATTTCTCGCCCAATGACCATTTTCACGGTAAAGACGCAAACTTCATTTACAACAAATCATTTCAGATAAAAAATTGTTGTCAACATAACTTGTAATTTAGAATTGATTGATTGAATGGAGTTTTACGCCGCTTTTAACATTTACTAAGTTATATCGCGGTGGCTGGAGCACCTAACAATGGATTTCAGGTATTTCTCTCACCAGTACTACCATTACATCCTTTACTAGCCTCTAGCTGCTATCCCACATAGGTCTACGATTATCAACCAATGGTGAGAGACAAATAGACGGAAAGAATGAGTGTAGCCGACGGGATCGAACCGGGACCTCTAAATTGACAGTCCGACGCGCTACCAACTGTGCTATGTTGAGCGAAAGTTTTATAAAAGGGAAGTAACGTGGATATATATGAGACCGATTAGCTCAGTTGGTAGAGCATCAGACTTCCAAACCATTGAAGTTTGATCGCGTGGGTTCTATCCCCGGGCTGGCACCCTAACAAACTAATTGTCTTTCGGATGAGACGTAAAACCGAGTGCCCGTGAGACAGTGCTTTACACCGAGCACGTTAAAGAACCATGGCGGATCTCAGCAGTAGTTTCGTCATGTATCCTTGGACTATCCCCCGTAACAACTGACCGTCTTCTGAGGGCGGCGCCTTTTTGCGCTGTACAGTTCATATTTTTGAATCTTGTTTAGTATGCTTGTCTAGCTAAGACCTCCGACAAGTTCGAGGTGGAATCAAGTGAGGTCAAAATCTAGGTCACTGCGACAAATCTTGAAAAACCTTGTGTGCACACTAGATGCCATATTTTTTTACCCAGGTGTCTAAAATCTCGGTCAGAATCTACGTCTACATGATTAGTTTGAAATTAAGGTCAAAAGCTCAAATCTTGGAAAAACCCTTTTGGGCACTCTAGAGACTTTATAGTCAGATGTTTATCAACATGATGTTTAGGATTGTTTTGTTTAAGTTAATCTGAAACAAACTTCAAAATGGATCGAGAACTAGGCCATGTATTCAAATCTTTTTAAAAACATTTTAGTGTTTTGTTGTTGTTTTTTTCATCTTCCAAGCTTTGTAAACAATACCCCATGTAAGCACTTTAGGTACAATATCCCTCTTGAGTTCTTTTTGAATTATTCGTACATTTTACATGTTTTCTATGAATATGCATTTATCTATTCATTTAATATTATTTACGAATTCAAAGTTGATGTTTCTACATAACTCGAAGAATTCCAGAAGCAATGCGATGTATCAATGATCTAACACTGTTTCAGGTAAGACCATCAAATGCAGACAGTCTGTTCGTTTGAATTATAATACATCCGTAAAAAATTATCGATAAAGAAACTGACGACAAATAGGCTTTACCATATTCTTAGGTGGTACACGGGGGAACGTGCAACTAAGCTACTTTCTCCTAACTATGCAACTGCCTTTCCGTTTGGCAACTTGCACTTGCCCAAATTTCGCGAAAATTGATTTACGCATTCGGAAAATCCACATTATTGACAATTGTTAATTTTCTGGATTTGTAAGTCATAGACATGTTGTAATGGTATGAAACTTTGCTTTAATTATGGAGTACGGTGGTTAAATATGTGTGTTCAAATCTCAGAGTGGCAGATTTCACTTTCGATTTGGGAAGGTTTTGAAACGATCGTTACCCCTGATAACCCCTGTTTACTAACACCGTAAATTCTAAATCAAATTAAACTCAATCATTTCTTCGTTATACGCTATCGCCGGTTTTTTCTAAAAAATGTTGTTGATTAAATAATCGAATTAAAATGCGTTTGACAGCTGTAGACAGAGTTTCGCTTTATACAGCTATCTCGGAAGTACCCGTATATCTCGATGGCAACAAAATGCATGGGCCAATTTATTTCTGACCCTTGGCGGGTACTGTACCCGCAATATCAGAGTATCTGTAAGAAAGCGGGCTACCAGCTCTAGACTAGTCCATATATCGATTATCAGAATAGCCTAGAATAGGCTATTCTGATATTCGACAGTGAGACCAGTCTACACCCGACCCGAAAGCGGGCGAGAAATAAGTTGTCCCATGTATCGTTGACTCTTTTTGGAGCACGTTCCCTCGTTTACCACCCGTGCTATTGTTGGATGTATTTAGTTTAAAAGAATTATTTGTAAATCATCTCGGTGTTAAACTAAAAGCCTAACTACGGGTATATATGAATCAGATTAGCGCGTTCATACACATCTTCGTTAGCTCCACTATGTGCCTTATGTTCGTAAGGAACATAGCCGCCACCATAGCGCAGTTGGTTAGGCATAAGACTTCCAATCTGGAAGTCGATGGTTCGATCCCCGGTGGCGGCAAATATCCTTTCCGACGTTTGTCTCTCACCAATGGGTAGATAATCGTAAACATATGTGAGATAGCAGTCGGAGGCTAGGAAAGGGTGTAATGGTAGTACAGGTGAAACAAATACCAGGAATCAATTGTTAGGTGCTCCGGCTGCCGCGATTTAACTGCGAAATTGTTGAAAGCGGCGTAAAACCCATTCAAACAAACAAACAATCGTAAGGAACATAGTGGAGCTAGAACCCTTCGCTTGTGAAGATGATTCGTACAGTGCATTTTTTCTTCTCATTTTCAAACCTCAATGGATTCAAAAAATCTTCTCTAACCACTTGTAGTTACAAGAGTCTTCAATTACTGACAGATCATTTAAGAATATACAGTTAGCTACATTGTGAAATTGACATTCATCTCAAACAAAACTATTCTAAATCGCTCACTCAACGTTCCACTCATTCGTCCCAAGCACTCACTCAAACAATTCAAAAACGCTCCAAAATCAGTAAAAAAAGTTTATCAATAACTTCATTCAAAATAAGTATAGCTAGAAGAAAATGGCGATTTCACTAAAATAATTGAAATAATGAACGCGTGATTGGTTCGTGTGGAAATATGAAGCTATTTTCAGAATTTGAGTGCCTATTTCATTCAAGAAAGGTGATGAATATTGCTTATTTTGTTCATATTTTTAATGAAGTAGTTGATATTATCTTTGGTTTAAACATATTTTATTCATATCAAAATGTACAACAAACAAATACAATGAGACTCCATAAGATAAAGAGATATTTGATATGAAATGGATTAGAACGGAAGCTTGAGCTTATAAAGTTCATTTCCATTTGTTCAAGATGGTATACCCTGAGACTTCTTTAGTAATTATGTTTGAGAAACACGAAGTAAAATGTCTAACCATGATGTTTTTGAGAGAAAAAAGTCGTGCGAGGGCTATTCAACATAAACATTTCTTTAAAATGATTAAAAAATATCGTGATCAAGCCTCTGTTATACTCCTTCGAAATAACACCAATATCATGTTTCGGGGGTAATGGGTATTGTTATAATCAACAGTAGTGTTCACTCTGAAACTTGGAAAAGGGAAGATATGAAATTTTAACCTCCGTCGTCAGCCCTAAGTCAAAATCTTCTGCCATCCCTGATAAAGGCCTGTACTTCTAGGAATAAACTAACATTTTCATGATAAGCAAGGCCATCATCACCGTATAATAGAATATTTCCAAATTTTTCGTTTGAAGGTCTTGATCTTTGGCTTGATAAAGTTAAAAACGCCATAGATAGGGAAGTGATATCTTATGTTGTTATCCAGACAAGGATCACCAACAGCCATAAGCAATGAATTTCTGTTTGAGACTATGAGAAGATCTATAATTGAAGAAGAGTTTTCTGTGAAGTGGGTAGGTTCATCAATGCATTGCGTAAGGCTATATTGATTACATAGGTTTTGAATTTTGTTAGAGTGTGTGGAATTAAGTTGATTGAAATTGAAGTCACCAGTAATGATGATATTTGGTATCTTAGCGTCACAGGCCAGTCCGATCGAGTCTTCTATAAGAGAAGTGTAAGCAATAGTTGAATTCGGGGGGCGATAAAATGTTCCGTACAGGATATGCTTTTTATTGCTTAATCTTATCTCTATCCAGATGCATTCAAGATCAGGCAATTCAAAGTGTAAGACAGATTATTTTTGACATAAATGATCACGCCTCCATATCTATCTCGTATTCTGTCCTTTCTCTCTGGAGACTGAAAAGATGATATTATCTTTTTAAGTGATTTTTGAGCGTTTTTGAATGGTTTGAGTTATTGTTTGGAATGAATAAATGAAGCGCTGTATGAACGATTTGGAATGATTTTGATTAGGATGAATTTCAATTTCACGATTTTGCTAACTGTATTACCATAAGTCATAGTAAATAAAATTACAAAAATATTAAAAAAAAAGATGAAAAGTATGACCGATTTATGAGATAGTTATGTACAAGGAAAATAGTTTTAGAGCTGGACAAAGTAGCTTTAGATAAAGATAGGAAGTTTCATGTGATTCGCAAAAGAAACAAGGTGCGGTCGTTAAATACGATCGCCATTTCAATTTTTCAGGAATTTCCTCAAATTTGATGACATTGAATGCGGTACCAACAGCAATTTCGTGTTCCAAACAATACTCACGTAAAACTTGAAGACCATGGGGCCCGTTTTATTAAACTTCTTACGATAAAATTGATCGTAAGTCAAAATAACACCTTGCAACATCTCATTGGAATCGTCTTAAGAAGACGATTCAAATGAGATGATGCATTGCAGAGTTGCATATTTAGTTACTTTTGTAGAAGCAAATTTAATTTTTGACTTACGCAAAAAATGGTTGTAAGATGTTTAGTAAAACGGGCCCCATATTCCTCACCAATCAAAAGTTATGGGCAATATTATAGAATTTGGCAGACAAATACACAAAGAGACAAACAGAAAGGACAAAAACAATATGAGCCTGTGCGTGACATTTCAAACTATTTCCCATGTGCAAAAAGCAAAGCCTCTGGCTAGCCTGTGCATCCGCATAGTCTAACCAGATTCTTCACTTTGTGATTTGTAGACTGATACTGGTTAGAGGCCAATTCTCGCCGAGTACCAGTTCTCGCCAACCATTCTGGTTCATGGAAAAGTCGGAAATGAAACCCTTCTAAATTACAAGTTATGTTGACAACTTTATTCAAAATGATTTGTCGTAAATGAATATTGCGTCTTTACTTTGAAAATGGTCTGTTGGCGAGAACTAATACTTGGCGAGAATTTGTTTCCAACCAGTAATGTCTTAAAGTATCTGTAGACAGAGAGACAACCCTCTACCTACACTACATGTAAGTAACTGTCAGCTACATGTTTGCACCTAACGCAGGTGTCAAATTGTTGGAAATGTCATCCATGATATATCGATGCATGGACATGATAGACCTTTTCGACTGATGTGGTTGTGGAATACGTTTCCAACACAAACTTAGTATGGCTGCAACGGCTTTGATACGGCTCGGTTGGCATATTTTTTTGGGACTCCTGCCATTGTCATATTGAATTAGTCATTATATGTTACCACCATTAGAAACGTGGTCCAGTACTGATTGAAAATGTGTTGTTTCGTACAGATTCTCTAGCCTTTTCAAGCTGTTACACCTTTTAATTAAAATATTGTGATTGGCTTTCGTTTCAAATGTTTGTCTCCTATTTATTATACATGTCGCCCGTCTAGCAAAAAGGGAGCATCTTGGAAGTGTGAGAAGTACCCATTATGAACAGACTGTGCTTACTGTGCAAGGTCAACGTTCAATTAAACCTTCATTTTTGCAAGATCTTTTATGGCTCGAATTACGGTTATCATACTACCATCCTGTCCAAAAGGTTGTTTTTGTTTTGTTTTTTTTTTTTTTTTTTTTTATGTTCGATTCTGATCGACATTTGCTGGATTCAACGGTTTTCAAATGTGTGACCCGCTAAGCGAATTCTAGAAACCCCTTGAAATTATATGAAAATTGCATGAAAAGTGAGATTTGTTCCATCTCAGCTAACTCGAATTTTGTATAAATGCATTCAGAATGATACCATAATGCGAAAAATGTCGACCCTAGTCAGCCTGCGTAAATCGGGCAGTCTGACTAGGATTGGCAATTGACGCTCTAACCAGATGATTGCTTTATGCCCGAAGGGTCACAATTTGTTATTTTTACAGTTAGTTACATCAAAACGCTTCAAATTACTTAAAAGATAAGGCCAACAGCTACATTCAAAATAAATAAAGCTATTGTAAAATCGCTATTTCACTGACATAATTGAAATTTTAAACGGCCGATTGGTCCTTGAGGAGATAGAAAATCATTTATAGAACCCGTACTAATATTTTATTGAAGGGAGGTTATTGATATCTCTAATTTTGTTCATTGTGAACAAAATTAGCGATATTGGATTACCTTCCTTGAATTTCACTCAAAACTCGCTCCACACACTCGTTCATTTTCATTCCAAAATCGTTCCAAAATCATTCATCTTGTCAATTTCACGATGTTCTTAACTGTATGACTTTTTATACGATTATTGTGCCTTTTCGCATGACGTGTCATGTTTTTTATACTACCGAAAGAAGATATATTTAGTTAGAAGTTGTGTTCTTTTTACTTCACAAGCATTGCGGTAGAAGTAATTGTAAATAAACGTGCATGTAGTGCATACAGTAAGGTATATCCTTATATTGGCAAAGCGAATGGTTTTGGAATAAGTTTTGAATACAATTGAATGAGTAGAAGGGCGAGTTTTGAAAGAAATTAAATGGAGGTAAAACCAATTTTGCTTATTTTGTTCAAGTTTGATAGGCCCTATAATAGAAATACATGCAAGTTCTAGAAATAGATTTATATGGCTTAAATGTCTTCATACTAATGGAATGCTTCCAAATTTAAGCAAGGCGGGGATATCATGGCTTTTTTTCTTTGTGGACCGAGTTTTGAGTGAATTTAATGAGAGGAAATCTAAAATCGCAAATTTTGTTCAGGATGAACAAAATTCTACTTCAACTTCTATATTGTACTGTTTGACAATCTCGTATGGTTATGATTAGCAGGCGCGTTGTCTGGGATAGTTGTTAGTTAAAATTTGGTTAAAAAAGTGAATTGGTTAGAGTTAAATTTTAAAGTACAGTAAAAGTTTTTTATATACAGATTATAACACTCATTTGTTGACTAGAAACTGTAGAAAGGGTCCAGCCTCTCAGTAAAGATGGTTAGACTTTGGCTGGACTGCGTGCTGTAAGGTAGACTGTTCCATAAGCGGATTGATCTTGGAAAGAAAGAGTATGCATGTTGTTGGGTTCTTGAATAGGGAATGAGGCAGTTCAGGTTTCCTGTGATGGTAATGTGATGATGGTCGAAACACACTAAATTCATTTTTATCTTATAGAAAATAGATATAACGCCGCTGCTCCAAGGTCTGCCAGTTCAATTCTTTAATCATGTTGTTGACAATACTTGCATACCTATAATCATCCATTACATACCTTGCTGCAGATCTTTGTACCTGTTCTATTTTATTATTCAGATAGTTTTGCCAGGGATGCAAAACTGTGGAGCAATATTCCAACTGCGGTCTGACATAGGTTTTATACGCTTTTAACTTTTTATTTTTGGTTTTGATATTCCTTTTGATGTAGCGGAGAGAATTTTTGGCTTTACTAGTAATGGAATCAATATGCTTTTTCAATGACATGTCGTGACTCAGTGTGATTCCCAGATATTTTGCACTATCAGTTGACTTAAGATGGGTACCATGCAAGATATATTGGTAGCTAAAGAGCTTCTTTTTACGGGTAATTTTAAGTACCTCGCATTTCTCCGGGTTAAATTCCGTTGACAAATTTTGCTCCCAGGTTTCTAGTGAACTCAGATCTTCTTGGAGAACTTTTGAATCATTAATGTTTTGATACTTCGATTTACAATTGTGTCATCTGCGAAGAGCCTAACACTAGACTTGACTGATTTTGGTAGGTCATTTATATATGATAGAAAAAGACATGGACCTAGGACTGACCCCTGCGTTACACCTGAGAGGACTGGGAGTACACCTGAAAATTTTCCATCAACTACGACTTGTTGTGATCATGACCTTAGGAAGCTTTTATTCCAAATTTGTAACCTCATCATTTATGCCTAACCATTTAAGTTTATGGATAAGTTTATAGAGATCTACTTTATCAAAAGCTTTGCTGAAGTCCATAACAATCAAGTCAATTTCTTCTCAATTTTCTAGCTTGTCATAGATTTCCTGTGAAAAGCTTACTTATTGGGATTCACAGCTTCGTTTTGATCTGAATCAATGTTGGTAATTACTGGGGAGATTGTACTTATCATAATAAGACAAAATATTTGATACTAAAATATGTTCCATGTGTTTGGAAACAATGCAGGTCAATGAAATGGGTCTGTAATTGCTGGCCTTGCTCTTATTGCTTTTAAAAAAAAATAGGGGCTACATTAGCATGTTTCCAGTCCCCTGGGACGATACCTGTTTTTTTAGGGACAGTTGGAAGATATGGGTCAAAATTGGATATACTTCAAGATGTAGTTCCTTAAGCAGGATTGGTGATAATTGGTCAGGGCCACAAGCGTTGTTGGGGTTCAGTTCAACAAGCAATTTGTTCACTCCGTGACTTTTGGCATTTTTGGATGGACAATGGATTCAGACTATGAAAACATGACTCGACTAGGCTCATTGGTTGGGGTTTTGAAAAGACTGATTCGAACTGAGAGTTCAAAAAATTTGCCTTGCCTAGCCTTCATGTTTTAGATGTAGTTCCCTAAGCAGGATTGGTGATAATTGGTCAGGGCCACAAGCGTTGTTGGGGTTCAGTCCAACAAGCAATTTGTTCACTCCTTACGGAGTGATGATGACTTTTGGCCTTTTTGGGTGGACAATGGATTCAGACTATGAAAACATGACTCGACTAGGCTCATTGGTTGAGGTTTTGAAAAGACTGATTCGAACTGAGAGTTCAAAAAATTTGCCTTGCCTAGCCTTCATGTTTTAGTGGGGCTACACCACAGTTTTCTGTTTTATTGCTTTTTACAAATGAGTAGATTTCTTTTCCACATTGGTTATCATTTTGTGAAAATGATTTTCTCTAAGTATTGCCAGTAGGAATTTCTTATATTCCTTTGGATTTTAGGTCCTTGAATTGTTTACGTAAGTCCTCTGTTCGTTTCTTTTTCATTTTGAAAGACAACTGGTCACGTTTACGTATATCTCGTTTTATATTTTTGTTGATCCACGGTAGATCTCTTCGACCTTGTATGATCTCTGTGGGGATATGGATTTTGGTTAATCTTTGCATTTCATTTCTGAATGTTACCCAGGCTTCATTAGGATCATTGCAGTTATAAAATTGTTCTGAGAAATCGAAAACACTGCGTTTAAATTCTAGCCAGATGGCTTTTTTGAAACAGGGAATTTCCCTCTTTGGCTGAAATGGTCTGTCCCTATTTATCCTAAGTTCATGATATACAATGTCATGGGCTGTCAAACAAAGGGGCGGTAATGTTCAGGTATTTAGCGATATTGATGACCTCTCCTTAATAAAATTTGCATAAAAGTTCTATAGAAAGCTTCCTATTTCTTCAAGGACCTATTAGACGCTTACATTTGAATTATGTAAGTGAAATCGCGATTTTCTAAATCAAAATTTATTTTGAATGACGTTGTTGATTCTATACTTTTCCACGGGTTTGAGCGTTTTTAATGGTTTGAGTGAGTGTTTGGAATGAATGAATGGAGCTCTGAATGAGTGATTTTGAATAGTTTTGAATCAAAACTTTTGATTGAGGCGACATCAATTTCACGATGTATCTAACTGTAGCGGCAGGAGGCTAGGAAAGAGGGTAACGGCAATACTTGTGTGATAAAAAAAATCAGGAATCCGTTGTTAGGTGATCCGGCCTCCGCGATATGACAAAGATTGTTAAAAGCGGCGCAAAACCCCATTCAAACAAAGAAACAAACAAAACGTCGTCTTCAACAGATATTAGAGTTAAGCTATAAGCCTAAGTAAGGTGCCCAAGCTTAAACGCCATGACTGAAAACTGTTCAAAGCGGAGTTAAATCTTATTCAAACAATTAAATCTCTACACCAAGACCATTTCCCAATCATAATTCCCCTGTATCTGCCACGTAACGTAAGTGATATTATGAAAGAGCCACGTAAAATCGGCGACGCCGACACGTTATCTTCCATAGGTCGATCAACAAAAAAAAGGTCGGCCGGGCGCCGGCGAAATCAGGTCAAACTATTTATTTGGCAGTCACATAATACCGACAACGTGAAGATTTCTATTTCTTGCCAAGCGACGCGTTGTCAATTCATCATAGCCTACTGAAGATACGCCGGGTAAAGTTGGCTGTACACCAGTCATGTATGCCGACTAGTCGCCGATACCAAACAGAGACAAAAAATACGTCTGCGATGTGTCAAATTCGACCTAAGCCCAGCCGATATTTGGCAATGTCCGATCACCGGCGATAAGTCGTCTATACAAATGCCTCAAATTTGAAAGACTTCGCAGACTGGTCGGTAGGTTTTTTTTAAAACTTGAAGATAAAACACACAGACGCGTCGCCGTCGAAGATATCCACTATTGAATCGGCCGCTTTCGCAGTCGATTTTGTCACTGATTCCACAAAAGACATCGGTGACGTTAAAAAGGTTTATTTATGAATTTATCTGACGGTAGCTTTAGTCAATGAGACTAGTAATGACTCACAAACCTTCTTACAAATATCCCTGTGAAATAAATATTGATAAAATATTGATCCTGGACCATAAGTCCCCGTTCTAAACACTAGGGCAAGGAATTCCACTTTATTTATCTATTTATCTTTTTATATTAAATTCAACTTTATTTATCTATTTATCATTTTTTATTTAACATGTGCGTGTTTATTGTGTTTTACAGTTTCATGATCATTTTATGCATTGCAGCATGTACCAGAAACTAAAGAAAACCAACTCTCTTCTAACACTACACTAATTACAGCAACCGTCTTTGGAATCAACGTTTTTATCATGTTACTGTATCTAGGACCGACATATTCATTCACCACATTTCGTAAAACAACCGGGACTAGTCCGCAGAACGTCATAAACCTCGGTATGCTGATTTTTAGCTCGGTTGTTTCGAGGTATTGGGATCACCTTGGCGTCGTTCGCGTTGGCATTGGCGTAGGCGTTGGCGTGACAGCTTTAACCTTGGTCATATCTCTATTGTTATTGAAAATATCTTCATTGAATTTCGCATGTGTGTTCGCCATCACAAGGGCTATCAAGACTATCAAGGGGAATAGCTTTGGAAGCATTTTTGTAAGAGTAATGCTCTTTTTTGACCTGTAATATTTGCATTATCAAGCACCTGCAGCCCAGTGTTGCGCCCGTCGAAGATGCTCTTCTTTTATAAGCTACCTTTATATATGTATAGTATGTCTAATAAAATATTGTTATCACTCAAAGAATTTGACATGATTGAGCATGACCTCTATCTAAATAATAACACGCGTTATTGATTCAAACTTTACATAATCGTTAGTTCTCGTATTGTCTCTGGAATCGATCACGATGATTTATATGTTTATTTTGCGCCGACGTAGGTAGAAGGTCCTTCTAGATTTAGTTGTAAGGTCGACGACTTCAGAACATATGATCCGTGGTTCGAGCCTCGATAAATCTTATTTTTATTTTTCAAAAACAATAATTTATGTCTTACCCATTACTTGTTTCATTTTTTTTGTATATATTTATTTTTTTCATTTTTAATCATAATTTCTTTTACATCTTAAATATCTGTACGTGTATCTCTCAAACAATAACAAATCAGATCGTTTGTATGCTTTCAAATTCAGAATCCATGTGTTCTCTCAAATATATCAAAAAAGGTTCTACAAGCTGCTTAAAAAAAATTGTAGTCTGATTAACACTTCTCAATTTGCTCGTTCAAATTTCGACAAAGTAGTATATTGAAGACAATTTCTTCGACAAAAGTATTAAGTTAAGGTTTCTAATAATATTATAAACACAAGAAAGGCATGCGTGTTTTTGTGATATGTTAAAAGCAAAAAAGGGGACTTTGTTCATATTTGAACCGCCAAAATTATACTTCGCATTACTGTGACCTACACCTCTCGACCACGGAACCGTTAGTACCCGTAGCTAAAATTTTATGATCATATCAAAACATAGGTCTAAGGGTTAAGACGAAGCTATCCGTAACCACCAATATTCCTCGATGGTAAATGTATTCATCGGTTAATGTATTCGTTGCATAAAGGTCAAATCATGGCAATTATTTCAGGTTATACGCATGGAAAAGTCGGATGAGTCAGAAAGATATACATGTTTATCTTATAACTATACACATAACCGTGTGATAACATCCCGTATGATATTTTTTATGATATCACATAGTTATGTTTAGAACAATGATATAATGCGGTTATTTTTAGAAACTTGCATTTTTTTAGTTAGAAACATCGACGAAAACAAGACAAATAGAGGTTATAAGATAAATATAAAACATACTTAGTGTAGTGTATGAAAAAATAACCAACTCCGTTGTGAGATTTGATAATTGTCTCGGCAGAGCCTCGACAATTATCAATTCTCCCAACCTCGTTAGATATTTTTTGTCATACAAAACACTAAGTATGTATTATATATATCAGTATCTGACATTGCGTTATAACCACGTAGATGTCGTCATTTTCATTCTGTTGATGACGTTTTAACGTGATAATCGTCATCAAAATGGTAAACGTAAGGACTCAGTCGAAACTATGCATTTGTACAGTCTGACCAGAGTATTTATTTATGCTATATTGTTGATATGTTTGTTTGAATTTGGTATTATATCGCTTTAAAATATCTTTAAATGGAGAACCTAACGATGGATTCCTGGTATTTCTCACACCAGTACTTCCATAAGCTGCTATCTTACATAGTTCTAAGATATTAAACCCATTGGGTGGAGACAAATAGTTTGAAAGGGCGAGTGCCGCCATTGGGGATGGACCCCGGGCTAAAAGATAAGAAAGGGCATACGGACCTATAATGCTAATAATGGCAAAACTTTTCCATTTTTAATTGATCCAAGCTGCTCAATATCTGTCCATCGCGCATACATGAAATTGATTAAAATTTCCAATACAATCTCGCGAATATGTTGTCGCTATTAAAAAGTTAGTTTCTTCGTTAGAGCTACAGATAGAGGGGGTATTTTGGATTTAAAAAAAAATATTTCAACAAAACTTGCACGAATCCTATATTGTGGGTAATCATTGGAATCGTCTGAATGAGACGATTCAAATGAGAACCCACAACATAGGGTTTTGATAAGAAATAAAGATTTTAAACTGGCAATACCCAATCTTATCGGTATCTCTGCATCGTGAAATTGACCTTCACCTTGATCAAAAACATTCTAAATCGCTCACTCAGCGCTCCAATCATTCATTCCAAAACACACACCCCAATAACTCAATAAACACTCCCAAGTCGTTTAGGCAGTGAACCCGTAATAGTTCCGCAACGTTTCTGAAGTCATGAACTTTAACAAAGTTAACCGAGGTTTCCAAATGAATTTCAATAGAAAACCTCAGTAATATTGTGAAGATCATTGGTATCGAAATGTTGCGGAACTCACACGGGTCCACTACCTTAAGAACGATACGAACGACGCAAAAACAATCAGTATTTCATAAGATTTTATCAAACTTGTCCCCATTTTTTCTGGTGCGGACTTTAAAAAGTCTGATAGTTCCGTAAAGCCGTACAGATAGTAATGTTTTTCTAAGGAAAGTAAGAAAACATCGATAATTTCTTCCTGTTTGTACTAAAATAGCGATACCGTATTATCTCCCCTAAATTTCATGCAAACCCTTCTAAAACACTCAATCAAAATAATTCCAAAATCATTCCAAATCACGCGTCTATTCATTTACACGATGTTGTTAAATTTGAGCCTGTGCATGACATTTCCAACAATTTCAAATTTGCGCCAAGCAAAAACCCTGGGCAGCCTGTGCATCTGCACAGGCTGTCCAGGGTCTTCACTTTTGCGCTTTGTAGAAAGAAAGGGTCCAAAAGTGGCTTTAGAAAGTCAGGCAAACTTCTAATTATACTACGTTGTAGTCAAAGTTGGTTAATGTTGGCCCTCCACGCACATGTCAAGTTGTTGGAAATGTCACGCACATGCTCATTTAATATTCTTTGTGTGCAAGAAATCGCTGACTCTACAGACGATTCAAACTACACCAACCTATCTGTAAGAAGAACAAATACAGAGCACAATAACAGTTTCCTTTTGAACCAAAACCCACAGAAGCATTGCAATCACGAGTTTAAAAGAAGTCATTTCATGACGATCAGCTACGAAGGACGCACGGGAAATCTTCTGTTTCAGGTAATACGGTCAATCTTATCCTAGCAACCACCTTTATTTGGATGTTTTATTAATGATTATTTGCCACCGGCCTTTACATTTAACAATTTCCAAACAATTTTACATTCAATAGAGTACAACCAGGATGAAGGTTAACAAATATCTTAATACAATATTCAATATGTTTACAAGTATACGCATATGCAAAAGGAACATTTCACGCACGCATTCTACATACAACAGGCTTTTAAAGTCATTTTGTATAAATCATAAGATTGAAAAGTTAACTAAAAATACAACTCAATGTGATATCTAACAGTTGATTATTTTTGCATTCTTCGTAAAACAGGCTTATAAAGCCGTTTTATCTAAAACAATAAGTTTGTAATCGTAACTTGCAATGTAAATCAATGTGAAAGCTCACGGTTGAATTTTTTCATAATATCCAATCGTGCCTATCCAATTTAGATCATGAATTGGAACTTAGGCAGTATTGCCAGACGATACGAGATTTGTCCTTTTTTCAAATGCATGGTAAATGAATGTGGCAATATTAATCAAAGACCCTTCATTTCTTTTAGATAATAAAATATTAAATTTGTGTATGTTCGGACTTGAATAATACTTATTATGTATATATTTTTCTCTGAGGGAGTCGTATAAAGGACAGACAAGTAAAAAATGATAGGTATCCTCGATTAAATCTTTACAGAAAAAACATAACCTGCTATTTACTGGAGTGTTTCTAAAATGGCCTGTTTGCATAGCTAGTTTTAATGAGCATGTTCTGAGACTTGCAATAGCAATAGTCTATTTAACTAATTTTACTGTATCTATGTATAATTCATATTCAATTGCATTCTTGTATCCACTAAATAGACCAAGATTAGCACGGGATTTGCATCTATTGTTCCACATCTGCAAATATTGATCTTTCAATCTCTGCAAATATGTCGCAACAAATTGTTTTTCATTGTCAACATACTGGTCTTCCCAAATATAGCCAAATCCATTTATAAATAAGTTTGTTCTAACATCTGTTACCCAATTTTTGTTACCACTTGAGTCATTGAGAATTGTTTTTCATTGTCAACATACTGGTCTTCCCAAATATAGCCAAATCCATTTATAAATAAGTTTGTTCTAACATCTGTTACCCAATTTTTGTTACCACTTGAGTCAAAAGTTTTTAGCATGTTATAACATTTTTTTACATATCGATCTTCAGGCATTTTCAAAATTTTTAACCAATATCTAATTACCCTTTTGCTTGTGTAAATATACAAAGGGAATCTCCCACACTCAGCAAGAACAGCTACGTCTGCAGTATAATTAGGTACACACATAAACCTTTTGCAAGCATACTTTTGGACTCGCTCAACACACTCGTATTTATTAAGGCCCCATATCTCACATCCATAATTAATTATTGGTATTATTTTAGCATCGAATATTTTGAAAAATGTTTTTCCATTAAGACTTGGTATATGACTTAAACTGCTAAATAATGCATTCATTGCACGCCTGGCTTTTAGAATATTGTTATCCACCATTTTTATCACTGATAATTTTTGCGTAAAAAGAACGCCTATATAAACAAACCCGTTAACATACTCTAATGGCTTATTATCATAACTTATTGACTCATTTTTTGGTAGTCTACCTCCATTTCTAAAAATTAATACCTTTGTTTTCGAAACATTAACTTCTAAATTCCATTCAGTGCAATATTCATGTAATATGTTTAACTGTTTTTGTAAACCAGATTTTGTATCAGAGATAAGCGCGATATCATCTGCAAACATTAGTAAAAATATTTCCAGTATTTCTGGGAAGATTTGAATACCTTTCGTTCCACGTTTGGCAATTTTTTCGCGAAGTGTGTTTATAAAAAGAATGAATAGTATTGAACTTAAAGAACAGCCTTGTCTTAGTCCGATCGGAGTATTTATGGCGTGGCTCATTTCATTCACTTGTCTCACTCTTGTTTGAACCGATGAATAAATAGATTTTATAGAATTAAATAATTTACCATGTTTTCCATGCGATATGAGTGACAGATAAAGCTTACCCCGATCTACCGAGTCAAACGCTTTTCTAAAGTCGATAAAGGCGACATAGAGTTTACGATTCATAGATAACTGTTTATGTATAAAAGATTGTAAAATAAATACATTATCGATCGTCGAGTATCCAGTTCTAAACCCGCTTTGGGCCTCAGATATTCTATCAAAAACATTAGCGAAAAAAGTAACTCGATTTTTTAGAATATTGATATATAACTTGCTAAATACTTTTAATAAAGAGATTCCCCTGTAATTATCAGGGTTTTCAATGTCGCCTTTTTTGTGAATAGGAATTGTAATGGATTCTCTCCATTGCCTTGGAAATTCACCAGTTTCAAATAATCTATTGAACAATTTACGTAGGTATGGAATTATGAAATCAATACTATATTAAAATGTTCTACAATTAGTGCACCAGACGCGCTTTTGTTGGCATCAATTGATCTAATTGATTCTATGATTTCATCATCATTAATTTCTGAATTGCAGATTTCATTTCCAATTTCATTTCCTTGAAAGTCAATAGAAATGTTGTCATCTATAGGAGTTACTATATCGTTAGAATTGTCTTGATATAAATTAGTAAAATAAGTGTACCATTCCTCAATTGTAATATTTGTTTGACTTGTTTTTTTATTGGTAATATTTTTAACCTTGTTCCAAAACTTTTTGTTATCACTTATAGAATTTTCCAACGAGTTTGTAATACTCTGTAGATAGTGTATTTTTTTCTTTCTGCATAATTCCTTATACTGTTTCTTCTGGTTCATATAGATATGTAGACTATCGACAGTTTTTTCACCCTGAACTGCCTTAATAATTTATTCGCTTTAGTCTTTGCTAATTTACATTCCCTATCAAACCAATTTGACCTACAGTTTTTATTCTTGTAAATTGAAGTTTTCTGAGAGGCTGTTATCAATTTATTTTCAAAAACATTAACAACGGTATCAACCGTAGCCGCTTTATCATCAATCATCATGTCTAAATCGTCAAAATCACCATTGCATATAGCATATTTTATATTATCTTGGAACGATTTAATTATGGTTAAGTCAAAGTGGTATTTTTCAGTTTTATTTATAGTTGTATTAAAATGTTTATCAACAGTATGGTTATTTTGATTATATTTCAAAGTCATTTTGAGTGGAAAATGATCGGTGTCAGATTCATCGATTATCTCAAAATCCTCAACGTGTACATATAACTCGTTTGAAATAATAAAATAATCGACTACGCTGCAGCCTTGTGGTCCCACAAAAGTGTAATTCCCTCTATTTTTGTCTTTACCTGCTCTACCGTTCAGTATACAAAATCCGCGAATTTTGCAAATATCTATAAGATTGCGACCAAAAGGATTTATTTTTTTATCGCAAGAGATACGATCCTTCAATACAATATCGTCGGTCGTACATTCGTCAAAACCAAACAATATGTCACCCTCATTTATTACTAGCGTATCTTTTAAATTTGATGTTCTGCTATTGAAATCACCTGATAATATAAAGTCACAATTAGGAAAATCGACCACTTCATCATGTTGAGTACGGTAGATAAAATATGACCTTTTACATAATCACGCATGAATCCTATGTCAATTATTGCATAAAATGTTCGTATTCGGGTCGTTAAAGACATACGTTAATGGACAAATCATTGGCGTTAACGGCAGAAAACGTGGATTAAGAAGTAAATTCACGTGTTATTAACGCCCAGCTTTTATTTACTTAAATATCCTCAATCTGAATCTTTAACTTTATAATTTTCTATATTCAACATTAAGATTGAGCATAAATAATGACGTTGACCTTGTTCCCGCGTTAAATTCCGTGACGTCATGAATTGACCAAGCAACGTCAGTATAAACAAAAGAGACGACGCAATTTTCATAACACCATTTACCCCACACATTCGGGGGTTTGGATCTAGTCTTATAGCGTCAATTCACATTTGTTTCGGACGTTAACATTTGCACAGACCCCCAGAATGCGTTAAACCATTTTCGGGTGTCTGCAAATGTTAACGCCTTCGGAAAAGTGAATTAACCCTTTATTATCTAACGTATTTTAACATGTTTCCAAGAAAAGGGACTCGATTCAAATAGGCTTATTTAAAAAAATAATAATTTATTGTTTGTAACTGCCTATATGTTTACAAGCAGTTACAACTGTTTCATGCTGAGCCATAAAGTTAATAGAAAAATCTGCAGAAAGAATCTTTAGGTCATGAGTTTTAACTTAACTTTCACATTGAATTTTAAAGGGTGATACTGGAAGTGCTGTATTAGTTTCTAAGAAAATCTTTGTACAATCGATCATCAGTTGATTTACTCTTCCAACTAAAAACTGATTATCGATTGTGATTTAAAACAGATTGCCGAACACTAGCATGAACTTGTAAGGCCACATTTCATTCTGATCAACCTGAAATTTGGTCACAATGATTGTCTTGAAGAAATCTGGAACGAGTTCGAAATTGGGTCAACTGGGATAAAAAATTAGATGACAGGGTCAAATCTTAGAAAAACCTTGTATGTACTCTAGAGGCCACAACATTGCCGGATCAACCTGAAATTTTGTCGAAAAGACTTTCTCGATAAAATCTCAGACGAGTTCGAAAATTGGTCAACTGGCATCAGAAACTATGTTGCGGGGTCAAATCTTAGAAGAAAACTTTTATACACTCTATATGCCACATCTTTTGTCTGATCAACCTGTAAATCGGCCAGAACTATTTTCTTGGTGAAATTCAAACGACTTCGGATTTGGATGAACTAGGATAAAAAAAAACTAGGTCATGGGGTCAAATATTTAAAAAATACCTTGTATGCCTTCAAGAGGTAACATTTTGTGCCCGAATGACCTGAAATTGGCCAGAGTGATTGTCCTGATAAAATCTTGGACGAGTTCTAAATTGGATCAAATAGGGACAAATTGGCCAAATGGGTTGTCTTGTTTAGAATCAACAGCATTGGCTAGCTTAGTGACCATGCATAATCCTTTTTAAAACCTATGTTTAGAGCCATTATAGCCCTCTTGTTTAATCTATTGCTGGAATAATTCTAACGTTTTTTTCTTAGTTTGCAGTTTTAATTGCTACGTCGGAGGACTCGTGTTATACTCCCGTTCGAACGACCGAGTTTCTGCCATACATTGACGATATTTTCGATAAAACAAACGTTGTGAAGCTCAAACCCCATAAACATTCGTTTCGACGAATAAGACCGTCTAAAGGATGGGGAATTTTCAACGACAGTCTTGTATCGCATATAAATCCAAATTATAACTGGAAAATAATGGGGTTTCCACAGAGTTTTAAGTATTTTGAAAATTACGCTGGACTTGTGAGGTCTTCATTTGTATTTAAAGACAGCATACGAAATGACATTTACAATTATTTGAAGACATTTGGATGGATTACAAAAGTATGCCTTCATATACGCCGAGGAGATTTTGGAAAGCCATTGCAACAGGCTAAAGGTTATGTCATATCTAACATGGACTATATCAAACGAGCTGTGAACTATTTCCGTAAAACTTTAGGTGACAGTTTTGTGCTATTTGCAGTCAGCGATGACATCACATGGTGCAAGAATAATATTAAAGCAGATAATGTTCACTTTTCGCCTTTCAAAGATAGTGGACGAGATTTGTTCCTACTGACACAATGTGACCATAATATAGTAAGTAGTGGAACATTTGGCTGGATGGGGGCGTGGCTTAATCAGACTGGGCTGGTGATCTATGACAAAAGTTTTCCCCGCCCCGGATCAATGTTAGCACGAGGCTTTCGAGAGACTGATTACAGACCTCGGGATTGGATTGGTCTATAGGAATTCTTGGAATTTGTTTTACTGGAAAAAAAAAATACCGTTACAAAATCCGCTATTTCCCATCTTATCCATTTTATCCATTTTGTCGTGTTTATATTTAGCAATTTTTGGTCTAGGTATTATCCACGATTAATGCCCTGGCAGGGCGGAGCCTAAGTAACGGGCCGTTGTACTTAAGGTTTAGGGAAATCAGCTTTTATCTAAAATAACCTACTTCTAAAGAGAGTCGACATAAATAACTCGAGGTCTTAAATCGTAGATTTGTAACCAAATCCTCGTAACTTCAGCTTAATCAAGCTGAAGTTACGAGATCTTGGTAACCAAACGACGAAATGTATTCACTCTCTCAAAGCACGTGAATCCTTAAGGTTTTAGGGTACCGTTATTTGTTATGACTACCGACTAAAATTTGAAAGAACCCAAACTATTGAAAAGTAAACTCGCCAAATTACGTCACGGTTAAGCCCCGCCCTGCCAGTTCATTGATTACGCAGAATAGCCTTCGAACGGTTCGCTATGAATACATTTCATATCCGTGACTACATGGATGAATGACATTTTATTATCCTACTGGTGTCCCGTGACGGAGGTCAAATCGCGGGATTCGATAGGCGAAGTTCCTCCATTGATACGCAGATCTGTAAAGAGTGCGTTGAGAAATTTCGCCTACGTGCGAAAACACATACCCTCAGTTTCCGTAAACTCATGTATTTAAAATAATTAGCCTTATTCAGGGGGTAACGCTATTATATGACCCAGATCGAAGGAGTGAAATATTTTTATATCACACATATAGAATGTTATTACACTAGTGGAATAACTATGAAAATGAGCTAAGAAGTTTCGCAACGTTATGTTTTTTTTTTTTTTTTTTTTTTTGTGATGTGAAAATGACCTCATATTCATTTGCTGACGTCATTTCGCAAACGGCGTTATATTAGATAAAAGATTTAAAAGATTTTATTCAGAAAATATCATTAATATTTCTGAATATTCTAAATATTCATATAATTCGTTGAATAGCTTTAATCGATAAATGTTGGAATTTCCTTGCTTTATCGAATGAATTCAGGTCAAGTTAAATATATGATTTGTGCTCATTTAATACTCGTCATCTACAATTGATAAAAACTCGATAAAGCCTCGGTTTTTTTATCTGTTTATAGATGACTCGTTTAATAAATTCGGTATTCAATGACCACAATCTCAATATCCTCTACATATCAACGATAAATAGTCGGAAATACTTAAGTGTGGCGTGTTGGTAGAGAAACCGTTCAGTTCACGCGATGAAAAAGCTTTTATGCAGATATTTATTAAAAGAGGTATAAAATGATCTAAATTCTATTATCCAATTCCCGAAATTTGGCCGCTAGGCCGTACAGTTAATAGCATCGTTAAATAGGCAAGGTGTGCGATTTTAGAATGAAATTGAATGAGTACGGTGAGTTTTTAATGTAAGGGGAGGGGGTATTACAACATCGCTTATTTTGTCTAATTTGAAAGAAATTGGCGATTTTTTCTTCTTCTCTTTTTTAAGACATACATACTTTTCTGTTTGTGTGTCTTTATTGACCGATCAGGCGCTTTAAATTACACACCAGACAATAAAAAAGCGAAATTATCTATTCGACATAAATGATCTGTTAATCGTTTTAAACCATTTCAGAGAGATTTTAACCAGACCGCTTTTGAGTAATTAGAGCGAGTGATTTAATAAAAGACATTCATCAAAGCCATGATCGAGCAATTTAAAGATGATTTTGATCGAGGTTAATGGCCATTTCGCTATGTTACTAACTGTACCGGTACGTGTTAGCTATCTGCCAAGACATTTCGATCCGCGGATGAAAGTTTGTTATAAATGTTTCTAAACTTTAAATTAAAAATTCCATAGATAAATGGTTTGATAACACTGTTCAGTAGGTAAGAATTTAAACGCAATTTCGTGAATAGTGTTATATTTTTATCAAAGCCACTATGCAGAGCACTGTGAACGGATATTGCCAAGAATGGTACAAATCCAATGATAAATGATGCCTGTATAACAAACATAACATAACATAACATATCCTTTATTCACCCAGTATTTTTTCAGTTATACATGGGATAAACATTCATAAATGGTGCATGGTACAGTTGTTTCATCATTATGCATTGTATCAAGACAATATTTAATTTTTCTATCATTAGTTGGTAAAAGAAAGCCCATTTCTGTTCCGAATGTAATAATATCACAGAGAACAGGACTGGAGTTACCAAGTCTTACTTGGACATCATCATTTTAAGTATTTATAGAATGCATTTCGAAAAATTTGTAACATGATTATTGTTTTGTGTTTTGTTCCATTAAAATAATATAAGATTTGCTGAGTGGGAATTTCCAAATATTGGTTTTGTAGAATTGGTTTGCATATTTGTTTTCGATGTACTTATGGTACTTTGATTCGACCTTGGTCTTTCTAAACTATCCCGTGGACGCAGTTGACACACGTGGCAAACCGACATGCGTGAACAGTTTACACGGGACATCATCACTGTTGTCTTGAAAATGGATCTTCCGTCTGTTTGGCGGTACACTGTCTGTACTTTCACCACCAATGCCTTCAATGGATATGTCAGAAGATGGTGCTGTATTTATTTCAACCACTGTATCACCTGCATCGATGCACGTAAGCTCCTCCTTGTCGATTTTAAATAAACATTGTGTGACTAATCTTTTATTAATTTTGTTAGAGCGATATTTATTCAGCATGTTGTATTTGTACATTTTATGTCCAATAAGTTCGTAAACGATAAAGAGGAAAGTGACACCGCCGAAGAAAACTAAAGTGTGAAGTAAGTGGGTCATCATAACAAATAGCTTTAAACTAGGTTTCTTTGTAGAACCACATTGATTGATCGTGGGTGTAATGTTTGACCTTACAGTTGTTCAATTAGTTACATCGTGATATTGACATTCATCTCGATCAAAACCATTCTAAATCGATCACTCCTAGTTCCATTCATTCATTCCAAAAACTCATTCAAATCGATCAAAAACGCTCCGAAATCAATTTGAAAACATTTCGAAATCGTTCAAGACGATCATCATTTTGTTTAAATCGATCAAATTATTCTACGATTTTATTGACTGGTATGAATTTCAAAGTGTCTGATTGGTCCAAGAAGACACAAAAAGAGAAAAGTACGTATATTTTATTTAAGGGAGGTAATAAATATCGCAAATTTTGTTCATCATGAACAAAATTGGCGTTATTGGATCACCTCCCTTTAATTTGACTCAAAACTCGCTCCACACACTCATTTAATTTCACTCGAAAATCATTCCAAAATCATTCATCTTGTCGATTTCATGATGTTATTAACTGTATTTGTTTCATTAATTTCATGGAGAGTTAGTCCGGATATGGATAATGTTACCGATATCGTAAATGACGCCCCTATCGATATATGTGAAGCTCGCATTGAGTACGGTGGGGTTCGAGGCTTAATCGAGGAACAATCCTATAATAAAAGGATATTGAATGAGTGGTCATTGAATACCGAATTTATTAAACGAGTCATCTATTAACAGATAAAAAAGAGACTGGCCTAGTTTTCGCCCCTTAAATGCTCCACAGGCAGAAATCTACTAAAATTGTTCGAAAGAGTATTTTAAGAAACACAGAATACAAATATAGAATAGAAATACAAAAATAATTCTATGTAGAAAAGTTCAGTTCGGTAAATGTTGTGAATTTCCTTTCATTAACAAAGAATAGACAAATATTGAAAATTACAAGTGACTTTCAGCACCTTCTATGGAATGTTCTTTTCTTAAGTTAATTTTTTGCGGTCGATCAAAATGATTTACATGATTCTGATAATTCGTCACCCAATTAAGGTTCATTCCTGAGAAATTGAAATAAAGTATTTAGGTTCTTTATAACCAAAGTTTTCAGTATGGTCCATCTCATATTAAAGAGTGCGAATTCCCTTTAACAAGAATGATATATCGCGGCATGGTGAACTGTTAATCAGAGATCATTATTGTAAACTTTGAATAGAATCCGTGCCTTAAGTTCTAGGGAAATGAATCTTTAAAGTGTGGCTAAAAACATACATGTAGAAGAAAGTTGCTTTCGCCAAAATAAGAATGTTTTTCATCTAATCAGAATGATATACTGCAGTCAAAAAAGTGGAGGCATGACAGACACTGTGCTTTGACAATAGCTCAAGTGGCATTCGGTCAGTGGAGCTTAAAATCCTTTAGGTAAACTTCCTTGATTGTAGAATCGGAAATAATAATTTCATTGTGAATATATATGTAATTATGTTAAAGGGGAAGTTTATTGGAGAAATGAGTGTAAATACCAGCTCACTTCAAAGCCGGACAATTTAAGGAAGTCAAATGCGTGAAACAATAGATAGGGAGAATGTAAAATATATAGAAGAGCTTTTCAAAGGTCTTGGGAAAACCCGCCATTCATTTATCATTCAGTTTTATTTGATATCCTTTACAGTAATTACAGGTATAACAATGTCTTAGTGGTTTGTCTTAAGAACGCGATTAAAATAATAAAAAAAAACTCTCGTGAATTATTGCTACCGTGGCAACTTCAAGTGGTTGTGAACGCGGCAACACGGAGTTACATTGGTAAGGAATCAATTCGAGAAAGGTTTACTTGAACAAGTATTTTGTAAAGAAAATGGTTGAGCTCATTTCTGCGGGTATCTTAGGTCGCTGAATGCAAAAATCTATATTTGCATGCTGAAATATCTCCCTCTCAAATCTGCAGATTTAAAAGATGGAAGCCAAAATGAAAGGCGGGGGTATAAAATATATTTCTTTAATGCTTCTCGGTGGTTTATCGAAAAATTACGGTAGATTATCACTTGATAATCTCACCGCAAAAGCAGTGAAATTATTAAAAACTTTTACCCTACATTTGTGCGTTTCATACTATCTGACCTCATCTATGCGGGGCGATATAAGTGACGTCACAATGAACGTTGCATAGCAATCACGTGCAAAATGACGCGCTTTACAAAATTATGTCCTAGAAATTACACATTTTCTCTCATTTTTGCAATAAAGAAGTAGAATAATCGTTTGTTGTTCGAGTAAGATCGATTAATATTTCATTTCGTGAACAACAAAAGCTATATTTTCACTCGTGGATCTACCACTCGTGAAAGTATAGCTTTTGTTGTTCACTCAATGAAATATAAATCGAACTTACACTGAAACAAACGATTATCCTCTATATAATATCTCCCTCTCCCACAAATCTACAAATTTAAAAGACGGAAACCAAAAAAATAAACGGCGGGGGTATAAAATTTGGTATTTCCTTTCTTCAGCTATTCCTTATGAAAGTTTATCTGCAAACTGTTTTTTAATATGCATGTTTGTTCCCGGGGACCAAGCAGACGCTTCAAAATCCTCATAAGCCAATAAAATGCATGGAATGATGTCTAAACGTTTTGGGGAGTTTTGAACGATTCAAGAGCGTTTTTATCTATTAGATTGGAAGAGCTACACTGGAACGCTCAGCGTATAATTTTGTTTGTTTTTCACCGATCGATACGCGGTTAAATTTAGCGATGATGTTTACAGTAATAAATCACAAAATCATCGAATAAAACCGCTGTTACACAGGAAAAATATTTTCTTCCTTAATATCACCATGATGAACATACAGATTCATTCAAATGTTTTCCTTTCTTTTGGTACAGTTAGTTACATCGTGAAATTGACATTCGCGACAATCAAAACCATTCAAAATCGCTCACTCAGCGCTCCATTCATTCAACCAAACACTCCCTAAAACCATCCAAAAACGCTCAAACCCATTGAAAAGTATAGAATCATAAACGTCATACAAAATAAATTTGGATATAGAAAAATCGCGATTTCACTGACATATTTCAAACTGTAAGCGCCTAATAGGTTCTTGAAGAAATAGGCTATCTATAGATTTTGTATGCAAATTTGATTAAAGGGAGGTAATCAAAAAATCGCTAATTTTGTTCACCCTGAACAAAATTTGCGATAAATTCACTCAAAACTCGGTCAACGCACTCATTCAATTTCATTCCTAAACCATTGTAAATCATTCGTCTTGTCAATTTCGCGAGGAGGTGATATTTGAGGACTAGGTCAAATATCCAAATTTTAGTCTCGTTTTCATCTGATACTATAATTTACAGTTTTAATGGATCCAAAAACAGCATTTTCATATCTCACACATGATTCAGCCAGTGAACATTAATCTTTAAATAAAAACATGTAGTTTTTTAACTATGGTCTCTGTTAATTTGTAAAATGCTTTTTGTCTTAAAACTTAACAAAGTGTTTGCCTGACAAGCCAAAATAAACTCACGAACAGTCATTCACAGCTAAAATTACGCGTGATTGTTTCAAAGATTTTTAGACATTTACGAATTCAGAGTAAAATGTTATTTGATTGTACGAATTCGAATGCAAATTCAAAATCTAGGACATACACACTAGTTATCTTTGAAGACATTCTGATCCGTAGAGGAAGGTTTGTTTGACAAAGTTTCAAAAGTTACAATCAAAGGTTCGTAGATAAACGGTTTGATAACACTGTCCAGTAAGTAAGAATGATAACACATTTCACTGAATAGTGTAGGTCCTCTATCAAAGTCTCTATGCAGAGCACTGTGTACGGATATAGCCAAGAACGTACAAATCCAATTGGGCCTGTATATGGGATTTACAACAATTTCAAATATGCGCAAAGCAAAGACTCTAACCAGTCTGTGCATCCGCACAGTCTGTCCTAGCCTGTCTAAGTCTGTCCAGAGTCTTCACTATGCGTTAAGTAGATAGATAAGGTCTCAAAGTATCGGCAGACCATCAGGTAACTTTATATTTATAGTATGTGACTGTCTGCGCTACTGAGTGTTTGCATCTCACGAACATTTCAAATTGTTGGAAATGTCACGCACAGGCTCAATTATAAACGATGCGTGTATAACTAGCAGCTTCATGGTGGTCTTGAAAATGGATCTAATATCTGTTACTGTACTTGTTGGAGGTGCACTGTCTTCATTTTCATTACAGTCGATATTGGATTACCCCCTATAGTATCGCTCGTAACACACTCATCTCACTCATTCAATTTCATTCCAAAATAATTCATCTTGTCATAAATTTTGTCCAAGTTGAAGGAAATAAGCGATTTTTTTATCCCCTTTTAAAAATATACGGATTTTACTAGCTGTATGTCTTCGTGGACCAATCTGATGCTTTAAAATCCGCACCAGCCAAAGAAGTATTGGTATATAATTTATATTTCCAATGATATGATCGTTTTGAGAAGTATTTCGAATTGTTTTAAACGATTTCGGAATGTGTGCTTTTCTTTTTTTTTTTTTTTTTTTTTTTTTTTATTTGATTGATTGGAGTGTTTAGAGTAAAATCAATAGAGCACTGAGCGAGCGATTAAGAAATTTTTTGATCGAGATGAAGGACAGTTTCATTATGTTACTTACTGTATGATATCGATAATGTCGAAATGATCGATGTTTCATTACCTCCCTTATCTCCGTAATATTTTCTGCATGTGCTTTTTGTCTTATACCGAATCGACAGTTAAATATCCATAGAAGCTAATACAATTGTTGAAAAATATAATCGAAATAATATAATATATAATATCAGTCAGCTCGATCGATTTCGAAGTGCTTTTAAACGATTTTTTGCGCTTTTAATGATTTGAGGCGATTTAGAATGGTTTTGATCGATGATAATTTCAAATTCACGATCTTACTCATTCGGATCATCGCTCGGACTTTTCCGTATACTGGAAAGTACCTCGAACGTAAGTGAAGTAATTTTGGGTAATTTTTTACGTAATTCGGTTTCTGGTGGTACTTCGGTTATTTAATACGCTTGAAGAAAATGACAATTTATTAATTCTCTCCGATCATCTGTCCAGAAATTTCGGGCATATTATAATTAAATCAGAAAACGCAGTAACATACTGCGTTTTGTTATCAAATAATAATATGGCCACCTTTTGTCTTTTCTTGATTTCGCTTTATGCATCGTCATTCTTAGAAGGATCGCTGATGTTTGTGACGTCATATAAACCCGCGTGCGAAATGGCGCGCTTTCATGGCAGTGCCCGTATTATTCCCGAGGTCTATTCCGTAGAATCGCCGAGAGGATCTTACTTGCACTTCGTCGGTAGGGGACCGAGGGGACTAAATGGCAAACTGAAACCAATCGGTTTCCTTCGTAAATTTGATACGGAATTAAAACAAGAAGGATTATATCCTTCTAGTCGAAGTTCGTCCACAACAGTTTCATTCTGTCCTAATATAAGCTATTTAAAGTCACATAAAGATCGGCGACGCCCACTCGTCGGTGATCCCTTTTTTTCATCGACTGATTCATTCGGAACATCGCTCGGACTTTTCCGTAGACTGTAAAGTACCTCGGACGTAAGTGTAGTAATTTTGGGTCAATTTTCAGGTTGTTCGGTTTCTGGTGGTACTTCGGTCATTTAGTACGATTGAAGAAAATGACATTTTGTTAATTCTTTCCGAATGTCTATGGAGATCTTTTGGGTATATCATAATTTGATGACTAAACGCAGGATTACACTGCGTTTTGTCATTAAATTATAATATGCCCTTTTTTTATTCTTACGTTGATTTGGTTTTATGCAACGTCATCCTTAGCGGGATCGTTGATGTTTGTGACATCATATAAACCCACGTGAAAAATGACGCGCTTTCATGGCTGCGCCCGTATTATTCCCGAGGTCTATTCCGTAGAATCGCCGAGGGATCCCGATTGCGACTGATTATTAAAATATAGTGTCGGCTATTCGCCGGCGACGCCAGGCCAAATATTAAGCCTTGTCATGATGACTAAAAAATCTTTGCAAAATTTCATCCAAATCAAAGTGCTCTAACCACTGGATGCATTAATTGTGAGTAGTTAATCATTTTGAAAATGAAAAATTTCAGCTTTTATGGATTTAAAAAAAGGGGAAACAGGTGGTATAGACAAAGATCAGACTGCACATATGTGCAGGCTGATGTATGTGTATAGCTCCTGCCAAGGTAGGAATATTCCGGGCTCAGCATGACAATGGTTAAGTTTGCTCTCACATTAACCCGCTGATGTGACGATGTTATTTTCTACCAGCGGCGAGACAGGCGTTGGATGGTCGTTTTGATCTCGTGCTGACTATACGCCGGCGATATGTCAACGACACATTGGCCCGGTAATGCCTCGCCCATATCAAGTGGAAGTTGAAATGTCGGAAAGTCCTAAAAATACTTTTGCGATGTGTAACAAACCGGCTGGAGCACCAGCGATACAATATTGACTTATACAAATCAAACAGTCGTCGCCAACTAGTCGGAAGATTTTTACTTGATAAAAGAATTAACTCACCAACGCCTCGCCGATTTCATACAGATCTTCTATGGAATCGGTCGATGCACTGATCAGTCGCCGACATGTAACCTAATATATCACCGATTTTATCACCTACGTCTTTTTGTGGAATCGGTGTTAAAACCGACGACTAGTCGGAAACGAATCAGATCATCGACCGATTCAATAGAGTTATTTTCTTTGGCTGAAAAACTTAGATCACAAAAGTGCGAACAGCAGGTTTTCATTTTACTTAGTATACAGTTACTTTGTGTCTTGCAATAGAGGGGAAAGAACAGCTACTTTCGAAGGATTTGGTAAACAAATTTTTAATACATTATTTCTAAAATCATTTCCAAACAAAGCCACCAGAAAGTCATTTATTGATGTAAATCAATGGCTTTGTGGAAACCCCAACAGAAGAATGTTTGTTTGACATACCGCCTGAACTTCAAATTGAAAAGGCCGTAAATAAAGGGGTTAGCAACACTATTCAATAAATAAGAATTATAACACAGCTTAGTAATTAGCGTTGGCGTTTAATCAAAGTCACTTTGAAGTACGCTGTAAACAGTTATTGCTAAACCTGGTACGAAGCTTAAAATAAAAACAAAGTGTATAACAAAGAGCATTATTGTTGTCCTGTAAACAGATTTCTTATCTGCGGATGTATTCAGGTTTCTTTCACCTGCGCTTGGCTCTGTCCTCTCTGTGCTTACCTGTGAAATATTTTCAACAGAAACGTGAGTGGAGATTGTCGTATTCGTTTTGTCGTCATTTCCAACTACTTGACTGCGAGGTAGCTGCTCGTTTGTACCATTCGGAGAAATTGCAGTAACCACTATGGCGGGGGTATTTGAAAGAAATCTACTTTTAGTGTTGAATACGTACATTGCCCTTCCAATCAACCCGTAAATAAGAAAAAGGAACGTCGCTCCACCACAGAATATAGCTAAATGAAGCACGTGTGTTAACACAGCAAACGGCTTTATACTAGGTTCTTTCGTAGTACTGCATTCGAAGATCGTTAGAGTCTTGTTCGACTGTACAGTGATGTTTTCGGTTACAGTTTCGTGTATTGTAGGTACTGGTAATGTTAATATCACTGAAATCATGAAGGACACCCCAATTGATATATGTGAGGCTCGCATCGTATACTGAAGGGCATGCGGTTTGCAGACCATTCTGTATCTGAAAAGTCCTATTGCAATTAGGGTGAGGCTGGAAAATAATGAATTGAAATAGACCACGGTAACATACACTTTACACAAGATATCGCTCTTGAACAAATAGACATATTCGAATCTGATGATGTTTTTCGGCATGGACAAGCACATAAATGTATCTATAGCCGCCAGAGCAACAATCAACTTCGTCGTCGGTGTAACCGGTGTTTTCTTCGAGTAGAAATATATCACAAGAATATTGCCAATAAGTCCAATAGCCATGAGAATGGCGATAATGACATCTAAAGGGATCAACTCTTCGGCCTTACGTCGACTTTCAGATAGAAGTAAGTGTTTCTCTGAATCCTTGTGATTTATCATATTTCATTCTCACTCTAATCCAAAATGTACAAATAACACCGACTATCTATATAATACACCATTACAAAATGCAATTATTGACTGATCAGTTTCTGAAATTCAATATAACTTCTTGTCGGTTCGGATATGGAAATTTCCGTTTAGGTAATAAGTTGATGGCCTTCCTTTGTGTCGATTGATGTTAAAACATTTATCCTTCAACAAATGTATACGAAAAGTACAAATTGCCAAAAATTCAGATCGAACCTAATTAGAATACAGCAAAACGTGTATTAAGCGACTACCTACGGGACCACCAAAAAGCGGCCGTTTAGGACAAAAGTCACTTAGTGCAC
The DNA here is from genome assembly GCA_948146395.1 of Fragum whitleyi. Lineage (NCBI taxonomy): Eukaryota > Metazoa > Mollusca > Bivalvia > Cardiida > Cardiidae > Fragum > Fragum whitleyi. The sequence continues at coordinate 87,574,720 of OX411544.1, read as the reverse complement.
GTTTTATTTACAAACTAGGAACATAATTTTGATTGAAAATGTATGTTTTTGCGAATATCTCAATGATATAAAGTTGTCAAAACTCAATAGAATCGTCTTATTAAGACGATTCTAATGAACTTTAACAACATAGCGTTGAGTTATGATAATTTTTAGACAAATAATTTGTTTTTAAAGATATTTTGAATAAGGAAGGGTATTTTGAAAACGATCGCATAATAAAATTGGTCGCTTAGAAGATGTGGTCACCCGACCAAGATGAACTGTACTTTTTTGCCGAGGCCGGTTAGCACCATCGAAAACGCGTCATTTTGCACAATCTTTGAGGCGTGACTTCAATCCCCTATTTGGTCTTCTTTCAATCTACATTTGACTAACGTCACTGTGACGTGTACATCATTTGTCACCCACCAATGGGTGACACCAAGTAGTGCGCCTATGTGGGATGAATTTTTGTGGTTGTACTGTTGGTTTTCATCAATGTCGTGCATTCTTATTGTCTGAAAAATTGGTTTAAATCCTCAACGATAACAAATTTGAGTACGAAGCTAATTTTGAAGCTTGCGCGCGAAGTTATCCCACAAGAAACCTGTCTTTTTATGTAGACTTTATTTTTCTTTTCGTGCTTCACTTTTATGATATTAAATTATAGGATATGAAGAGAGTATTATCATTATTATTATTATTATTGCATTTTTATACAGTGTGATGAGATTTATTTAGTTTCATACCTCCATGAAATCAACAAATACTCTCTTCATCTCTTAAATGAGAAAAAAGAAAGCTATTTGAGGTGTTCTAGGAAGCTGATATTCAAAGTCAAAAGAAACATGAAGGTCCTACATCGCTCACCTGAGTATGCGAGGTCCAAAGTTTAAAACCTTACTCTGTCACATATTGGTTCAAACGACATGATGGCAGTAACTTCCAATATGAGATTGGAAGTTACTGTGAATTATTTCGGTTAATCAATGAGAAAAAAGTACCATAAATATTGGAAAAGAATGCCTACATGTTTAGAATGAGACCTATTTCAGAAGTCTTTCTTGTGTTGCGTATATAGAGAATAATATGTTAGTGTCTTAAAATATCAATGTTATCTGGTCGAGGTTGGGAGAATTTATCAGGACGAGGCTTTGCCGAGTCATGATAATTTCTCGCAGTCGAGACTAGATAGCATTTATGTTTTAAGACACTTACATGTTATTCTATTTATCATGCAATCATTTTTCAGTGCTTAATCATAATAAACCCTTAAAAATTGAAGAAATTTATGTGAAAGTTTATGCAAATTGTTTCTAAAAATAAACTGTCTGATATCATGTTATGTTATCAGACAGGCGATATCAGGTCAATACAGGCTTCATTGCATGATAAATATTAAATTTGCCCTAAAACATAGGATTCATTTCGGTTTCATTAGAATTATTTCAACATTTTTTTGCGAATACATCAATACAAAAGCAGAAAATTTAAGTATTTTCCCTTACATTTCGCATGGAAATATTGCCTATCTTTTAGAAAAATTCCTGATAGCTGTACAAAAATAAAAACTCAAAACAACACATGCTTAATTAAAATCTGAGAGCAATTTACAGTGTTTGGTTGGGGGTTCATATGGACATTCTCATTGGCAAAATTTTAGAGATGGATTCTTTGCTGTTTAGAAACAGAAGATTGTTGGTGTTTCCTTCATTATTCTGTTGTAACATTTCCACATTGTAAATTATTATCATGACCTATCACAAAGGTGAACAGTTAATAAAATCGTGAAATTGACATTCACCTCAATCATAACCATTCCAAATCGCTCACTCAGCGCTCTATTCTTTCATTCCAAACTCTCACTCAAACCATTAAAAAACGCTCAATCCAATTGAAGAATATAGAATCAAAAACATCATTCACAATAAATTTTTATTGAGAAAAATCGCGATTTCTCTTATGTAATTCAAATTGTTAGCGTCTCATAGTTTCTTGAAGGGAAAGGATGCTATATATAGAACTTGTATGCATATTTCATTAAAGGGAGGTAATCAATATCGCTTATTTTATTCATCCTGAACAAAATTTGCGATATTGGATTCCCTCCCATTAAATTCACTCAAAACTCGGTCAACACACTCATTCAATTTCATTCCTAAATCATTCCAAAATCATTCAACTTGTCACTTTCACGATCCTGTTTACTGTAACTCACCTGCCACTACTTTCAGTGAAAACCCTCACCTAATAATATCAGGAATATTATGTACAGAGATAAACAATCCAAATATCTCTAGAAAGGCACAATTACAGTTAGTAACATCGTGCAATTGACATTCGCCTCAATTAAAACCATTCAAAAGCGCTCACTCAGCGCTCTATTTATTCATTCCAAACACTCACTCAAACTATTCAATAACGTTCAAACCCATTGAAAAATTTAGAATCAACAACGTCATTCAAAATAAACTTGGATATAGAAAAATCGCGATTTCACTGATATAATTCAAATTGTAAGAGTCTAAAAGGTTCTTGAAAAAATAGGAAGCTATCTTTAGAACTTGTATGCAAAATTTATTAAAGGGAGGGAATCAATATCGCTTATTTTGTTCATCCTGAACAAAATTTGCGGTATTGGATTACCTCCCATTAAGCCCACTCAAAACTCGGTCCAAACACTCATTCAATTTAATTCGTAAATCACTCCAAAACCATTCACCTTGTCAATTTCACGAAGTTGTTAACTGTATGTAAAACGGGATCATTTTTTTTAAGAAAAAAAAAGTATGAATAAAAAAGGCCCAATTTCTCCTCTGGGAATGTTATATAGTTTTTCCTTTAAATCTTGTGAATTACGTTACAATATTACAGCAGTTTTACAAGGGTCGAGATGATAACAACTGTTCCAAATAATTGTTAAATGAACCATGATATGCATCACTATACACTGGAGACAAACCCTTTAACATATCTTTCATAATAAAGCAGAGGAAAACTCAAAAATTGCATGTTTCGTTTTTTATCAGTATTTTTATGAATTATGTCACGGCTGTTGAAAGCCTGACAAATATGTAAAGGCTTTGAAAAACAGTTTCTTATAGAAGCTAGGCTTCAGACATTTTAGAATTAATCAAATAAAAGTCGTCACATAATCATTTATACATAGTTTACATAATTTTCGCGCGTATGTGAACTACGTTACAGTTAATTACGTTATGCAATAATTTCATCTAACTCCTCTTTTTTACCAATGCATATAAATATTCTTGTATATTCTTCTGTTTTCACTAGTTCATATGCATGTTACAATAAAACATCTCCGCGTGAAATATCCCACATTAAGGCGTTTTATTGTCTTCAAATCCTGTAAGATAATGGAGTATCTTTAGTGCCTTTAAATTTCACACCTTATTTTCGTGGGATACAAATTGCAGGCTTATGTTCAGTGGTATTAAAAAGTTCAAATATTCCAGGGAATGAAAGAGATATTGGTGTAAGGTTGTGAAGTGTTGAACTGTTCATTTGTATAACATAATTCACAAACAGCGTATCAAAATTCACAATTTATTCATTTATTTTTCTATCTATTTTTTTTTTCTGAGATCTGTTACAACAGACAAATACCTCTGTACGAAAACATGTTAAGGAATCGCAATGAAAACTGTCATGGTTTCTGTAGTTACGGAAAACAAAAAGCTACGCGTTTCAAAAAAAAAATATATGATCCTTCATCTATATACAAATATAACGTAAAAAAGAACAACCGTGTAGCTAATACAACGTGATCCTTCATGCAATGATTTTCTTTCATATCTTTTCCCCAAATCACTGGGATTTTGCAGATTAAAGGCAAATCAGAAGAACTGTGTGTCATATTCCAGAGTAAAGGCATTGATAGCTTTAAAATTACGGTTTAAATTGAAACTGGACTCCTAGACTCCCTTTAGTGTCGAACCCTGGGACTCATGTTACTTGCACATAATTCTTTATTATACTGCAAAGAAAATTCTAGCATTTTCATTGGGTAATGTTAACCTGACAAACATTGATACCGCTCCGGTATTACCTCTAATGTTTCCTTAAGGCGCCTCGACATGAACATAGACAAAAAATCGAAACGGTAATGGCAGCAATGTTTCTCTCGCTTCGCTGATAACAGGACCCGAATATACACATTAGGATACAGTTGAAAAGGATGTCAGTTGTGCAAATAAAAAATGATATAGATGTCAACAAATATCTTAAATTTGTACAAATCTGTCCATTTAAAGTGCCAAGTTTCTCACAGTTTCAGCCAACAAACGCTTCAATATCACATAAGCACAGAGTGTAGTAGTGTGACGTCACAACTATATATGACGTCACTTTGTACATGTTTACTTTTCATAGGGGCGCATTAAGGGATATTGGTGGATTAAAAGAAATCGATTTAAACGAACGTCTAAAATAGGCTAAAGACAGATATTTAGCCCTAAAACTTTAAAGTATAATAAATTTGTAATACGGTTTTTTGCCTGGGTATATGACGATTTATTCCCGGCAGTAAAAATGATGTCAACCCTCGCCTACGGCTCGGTTGACATCATTTTTCCAGCCGGGAATAAATCGTCATATACCCCGGCAAGAAACCGTATAACTAATAATATACCGTCGGGGAGACCGGGACTAGTTGATACATTTTTTTACTCTCCCTTATTGAATTTATACTCAGAACATAAAGTTAAGCCCCACTATGTTTTAAGTTAATAAAATTTATATCGAAAACTTTAATAACGTATTTATGTTGTCAAACGGTTAGAACAACCTTGTAGCTATTGATTAAAAACGTTTCGGATGCACGTGCATATTCAGCAAGTCTCGTACAATGACTGTAAAGCCAGGGATCGCGCAAAGTGGAAAATTAGAGAAACTTACGTCGTGTAGCTCGTGCAATTGTTTACATTTCGATTTGAAACTCAGTCATGGCAAGGCGTAGATTGTCTACAAATGAAAGATGGCGAATAATTGGAATGCGAGATTCTGGAATGTCTTGTAGAGCCATTGCCAGACAGCCGGGGTATCACCACAGTGTCTTAACACGCTTGGTACAAAAACACGCACAGACAAACGACGTTAAGGACCGTGTCAGATCTGGACGCCCTAGAGTAACGTCTATTCGAGAGGATAGAGCACTTTTGCGTCACGTCAGACGTATGTCCTTCACCAGTGCGCCTGTACTAAGGGACAACTGGAATACACACAGACGGGTCTCTATTTCAACAGTGCGAAATCGATTTCGGATGGCTGGGTATAAGGCACGAAGAACGTCCAAAGTTACAACAGAGACACATCAATGAACGTCTAATATGGTGTAGAGCGAGGGCACGCTGGAACTTGGCATCATGGCGTCGGATCCATTGGTCAGATGAGTGCAGGATGTTGTTGCATGTCACCTATGGCCGAATTCGTGTTTGGAGACAACCTAACACCCGATTTGCACCAAAGTACGTCCAACCAACCTATCAGGGTGGCGGTGGCTCCGTTATGATATGGGTTGTGTCTCCTACGGCTGTAAACTGGACTTAGTGACAGTTCCAGGAACATTGACTGGCGATAAATATCACGATAACATCCTTTTTCCTGTGGTAATTCCACATTTTGACAATCACCCTCTTCGAACAAGACCAGTGTACATGGATGATAACGCCAGACCCCACAGAGCAAGGGTCGTGGCGGACGTTGTGCAACGTGAAGCCATCACCACCATTCCATGGTCGGCTTGTAGTCCCGATCTTAACCCCATCGAGCACCTGTGGGACATTTTAGGGCGCCGTATACGTCGGAGAGAGCCTCCTGTACAAAATGTAGTTGAGTTAGAAGCAGCACTGCACCAGGAGTGGCAGCAAATCCCTTAACACATCATCCAGAGGCTGGTTCGTGGCATGCCGAGGAGGGTGCGCGCAGTGATCAATGCTCACGGATCTTACGCACGCTACTGACTAAGATGTGACTGGAATTAATCGCATTTGTGTTATCTGACTTCTAAAACCAAGTTTCGTGTCTTAGACAACACCGTAAGTCGGCTTTGACAATAGTTTTTCATGTTTTAAAAAAGGTGAAAATACGTCATTTACATTTCAATGTACAAAGTCAATAAAATTTATCACCACCCATGTATTGTTGTGAAATTGTTACGTCAACATACCATTCTCAACATTGGAACTCAATATTTACATCTCTGTTATTTTGAATTAATGCAGGCTCCCTGCCTTTAAAAATCTTCTGTCTAAAAACGGGTGGCGCTTAACTACTTGTTCTGAGTATATAAAACCTTGTTCTCAGTTTTTGGGTAGAAATTTATGCTCCTCTTCAACAAAAGCAAATGAAGATCATAGAAATAAATTTCACAATAATGTTAAACTTACTGTGCAAGTAGGGCCTACCATCTGTGTATCAACTAACCTCATACCCGGAGCTAGTTTATACATCATGCAGGGCTAGTTATTACACCTTTATACAAAAGCTTGTAAACTGATAATCATATCCAAAGACGGGCAAAATCTTTCAGTTTGTTTTAGTACATATGCATACTCAGCATAGTTTGTTCTTAACGAATTAGTTAATTTTACCCTGGCATCGAGTTAAAGAACAGTCTGAGGCAACCTATAGGCTAGTCACTATTCTAATGAGCGTCGATTATTTTACCCTGTTTTGTTCACTTTCTTCCCTAACTTGATGTCTTACTTCTCTGAAATTTCTATTTTTCGAAATTAACGCCCTTTTGCAACTCATGTAAAACTGGGAATGTATTTCACATTGTAAGACCATTTGTACAAAATGGCACTCGGACATATAATAGCGAGGGCAGCTCGCGAACGGCCGAAGGCCGTGAGCGCGAAGCGAGCGTTTATGATAACGTGTGTTATTCTATTCTATTCTATTTTGCTGTCAAAGAAAAAGATCGTGTCATTTCTCATCCGGGGTGAATTCACTTGCAGGATAGAAAAAAAGTCAAAAATTCTATTGGAAAAATAGCTCAACGTATCGTTCGTAAAAGAAAGATTTAAAAATTGAAAAATTATTTAAGCTATCCCGTTAAAACGAGGTTTCTGTAAAAGTTTTATT